>CM037007.1:26219428-26663999 GCA_020826895.1 Aquilegia kansuensis
GGTGTTCTCATTTATAAATCGAAATCAAGCTCGCCTAGAATTGTTGGGCATTCTTTTAATTCACCAGATTATATAAGTTCTTAGTTTTTTTCAAGATTAAATTGGTTAATTTTGATTAATGTTCCAATATGAGTATGCTTTCACTAATTTTGCAAAGATAAGATAGATGAGGAAGAAAATAAGTGAAAAGTACCTGAGAAGAGGGGACAAAAAAAAAAGATAGAATTCTTGAGATTTAGAGCACAATTATCTGTTGATGAGTGCCGATATTGATTCCTGAAAAACCATTTAAAACCTGATTAATGAGAGTTAATTAAGATTGCCAACTAAAACCAAATCAAATGAATTGTACATATTTGTAGGGGTACTATATACAACATACATGTGGCACCATCTCTACCGTCCATCATGGTGCCACGTGTCAACATCTAATGGTCTCTCTCTTGACGACACAAGTTACAAAGTTAAAGCCAATTACTACAAAGATATTCTCTCATCATTACCTCAATAAATGCTAGGAATGGAGTTACATTGTAGCCTATAAATATAAAGGCAAACTACTCATCTTGACATGGTCTCATGGTGAATCATACACAAGACCTCAACACTCTCTCATGAGACCTCACCTCTCAGGTCTCATCTCTCTCTTGAGCTCTCTCTATTATCGAGCTCCCATTTTGTATCACCACTACTATAATAAAGTTCTTTCTCTCTCTCCGTGGATGTAGGCACAATTGCCGAACCACGTATACAATGGTGTTCATGTCTCTACTTTATTATTATTGTTCATCATCTTTCATTAATGTATTGACCAACCTCACAAATATGGTAAATACATTTGGCGCCGACTATAGGGACTTGGGATTTTCTCAAGCGAATTCCACCCACCAACCCCACCGAACACTATTGTTCTAAGGTTCTCAGATGGTGATTTTCAAGAAATTCATTCAATTTGAAAAGATAGAATTGCAACTCACAGTTGGGGGCTTGGAGCAAATTGTTTACACAATTACTGGGCTCGACAGAAGCAAGAGTTTCACATATATTTATCTGGTCTCTCATCGCGACCTCACCAGGTCCTTCATACCAGGTCCTTCATCGCGACCTCACCAGGTCTATCAACGACCTCCTCAAATTACAGGTCTTTCAACGACCTCAACAATATTTTTGCCATACAGGGGGCTATTCTCACTTTATCTAATGAAATTAACTTATTATTAGCACAATTAGCTATTAATGATATTTTTTGTAGTTCTCTCTCTATGTGCAGGTCACATGAACACGACCTCACTCCCCATGAGCTATTTTTGCACAAATGTGCCACATTGCTTTCACTGAACTCTTTACAAGTGAAATGCTTGATATACAATACGGCCACCCTCATTGACTAGTGAGTCACTCGTATGCGGGACGACCTCAAACACAATTCTCTAGCCACGCGCCTGGTCGAACGCATTCACTCTCAACGCAATGCAGACCCACAACGGCCACATGCCCGAGAATTGTCAAACAGGTCTCCACGCTGCGACCATTCACTAGATCTGGCACCAAAAGGTTCCAAGTAACTCTCAAAACACTTGGTCAACCAATACTCTTTCTCAAACGAGCTACATGTGCACTCCAAAGTGCCACATCTATCGGAATGTCCAATCACAAGGCGACAAAGATAGTACATACAAAACTCATAAGGAAGACATACAGTTCAGTGTAAGTCTCTTACTAAATTTTATAATATTTCACATGCTAACATTATCAACAAGTATCAGGTCTATGCAACTCGACCACAAAAAAACAACCACCCATGTATGCAAGAAGACCCACTTCAGTACGACCTGCTTGCAGCTGTCCATCTCGTCTACATGCCTTCTGAACGAGCTACCAGGTCTCCCTGGAACTAACTAGCTCACTATACACAAATTCATGATCGAGATGCCATTACCACAAGGGACCTTCGTCGCGTCCTACAAATCTCAACGATCAAGCTCATCAAAATTTGGGGCGGATCGACTTCGTTAAAGAACCCCATATTTCATTCATCTTGGGGGCTAGATTGGTTCGATTTCTTCTTTTCAGCCCGAACTCCGTTCAACCTAAAAAGAGGGGGCTTATGTAGGGGTACTATATACAACATACATGTGGCACCATCTCACTGTCCATCATGGTGCCACGTGTCAACATCTAATGGTCTCTCTCTTGATGACACAAGTTACAAAGTTAAAGCCAATTACTACAAAGATATTCTCTCATCATTACCTCAATAAATGCTAGGAATGGAGTTACATTGTAGCCTATAAATATAAAGGCAAACTACTCATCTTGACATGGTCTCATGGTGAATCATACACAAGACCTCAACACTCTCTCATGAGACCTCACCTCTCAGGTCTCATCTCTCTCTTGAGCTCTCTCCATAATCGAGCTCCCATTTTGTATCACCACTACTATAATAAACTTCTTTCTCCCTCTCCGTGGATGTAGGCACAATTGCCGAACCACGTATACAATATGGTGTTCATGTCTCTACTTTATTATTATTGTTCATCATCTTTCATTAATGTATTGACCAACCTCACAAATATGGTAAATACAATATCCTATCCAATACCAATGAGAAGTAAAAAGCAAATTCGATTAGTTTAATAGTACTACTGAACTTTAAGTTGTATAAAAGATATATGGATGGATTATACTGTAAACAAAAAATCGGTTGCAATCTACATCTTAATATTCTACTTAGATATATAAGTTAGAATATTCACCATGAATGACAACTTGAGTTATGCTCTATCAGTGTATGAAAACCCAGCAAGTGAAGGTGTTCTCATTTATAAATCGAAATCAAGCTCGCCTAGAATTGTTGGGCATTCTTTTAATTCACCAGATTATATAAGTTCTTAGTTTTTTTCAAGATTAAATTGGTTAATTTTGATTAATGTTCCAATATGAGTATGCTTTCACTAATTTTGCAAAGATAAGATAGATGAGGAAGAAAATAAATGAAAAGTACCTGAGAAGAGGGGACAAAAAAAAGATAGAACTCTTGAGGTTTAGAGCACAATTATCTGTTGATGAGTGCCGATATTGATTCCTGAAAAACCATTTAAAACCTGATTAATGAGAGTTAATTAAGATTGTCAACTTAAACCAAATCAAATGAATTGTACATATCCTATCCAATATCAATGAGAAGTAAAAAGCAAATTTCAGTTTAATAGTACTACTGAACTTTAAGTTGTATAAAAGATATATGGATAGATTATACTGTAAACAAAAAATTTGACTCTAAACCATAGTATAGGATATATGTGGATCACCTTCTTTTGATGATGAACCTACTTTTACACCATTTGCAACGTCTTGTTGTGATGTTTGCATAGTGATTCCATTTCTTGGATGCATTTTGAAGGTCATTTCCTATGCCATAATTAATGAAGGAATGTGTAGGTGTTATTTTCTTTGGAAAATCTGGAAAATATTCCTCCAAGTATGGCTTGTACAACTGTTTGATTTAATAGTCCTTATGTCATATTCCATATATGAAGGTTGATCAACTTGGTCAAGCAATAAGCATTAACTTGAAGAAATTTTTTTTTTGTCAAACAACCCTCATCACATTGTACGATAGAATAGTCCTCATATCGTGGTTTAATGATCTAAAAGTTTCAATAAAAAGAGGTTCATGGATATCATTCTTTGCAAGGTCTCAGCCACCTTGTTGGATTCTCTATATATTTTTCAGTCCCACCTTCTGTAATTTCCTAAACCATGGCTAGAAGCCTAACTTAAATGATTGTCTTTCCCTTAAACTATCTTCACATTGCACAACAAAATTAAAATTGGTATTCGTCGTTCTGACGAAGTTGAATTCAAGTTTCTAATGCCATGTTTGTGTTATTTCAAATCTTCATCATAATTTCCACTACATGCGAGATATTTAGTACCTACTTGCTTTGGTTGCTCGGTTAAGTTATTCTCTTGCTTTATCTATTGTTGTACATGTATGCATTCAACACATACAATCTTAGACTGCTACTTTGTCTACTTTTAGGTATTTCTGAATCATCATAATACCATTGTAGCATAAACCCATGAAGCACGGATTTAAATTTACTCTTACAAATTTTGTGCTAAAGATGTTTATTATCACTTATATTAAGAAGCATAATCATATATCTACAAACTCAGAAGCACCTATCTATAATTGTCATCAGTCTCAACTTTACACTGATGGTACGTATAACATTAATCTCATCAAAACATGATGCAGTTCTTGGTCAACATGACTGATGCACCATCAGGTATGACCCAATGACTGCAAAATACAAAGAAAAATAACAACTGTAAACCAACTTCAGTAAACTGTTTACGTCTTGTCCGTCCAATCATTCGTTTTTCCCTACAACACAATTTGCTCTATAGTATTATTTCTATATCAGATCTATCTGTACAATATACTTTAATTTACCACCCAATCATCTTGAAGGATACAATTATTCTGTCATAATTTAGTATGCATCCCTTAAACCGGTATATTTTCTAATCCTATGAACTTTCAGAACAATGCCACACAATTCCTTGGATTTCTTTGACAGTACGTCAGTACCACCCACCCCTTGCTACATATGCTGAAATATAATGTTTAATTAAGGAATAAAAATAGTAATCAAGCCAAATGGCCGGTAATTATGGGACTTATAGTAAATTGATAGTAAAATAGAGGCGTTCTTTGATTAAATTGTATAAACAACAAAGTAAAATTTGTAAACACTAAATTCAAAATCAATCTCAGTTAGCTAGTTCCTTTGATGCACGTCTTCCCAAAGGATAAAATAAATACTTTTGCAATTGGCTACTGGTTCCTATGAGAGAATAATTTTAGTGCATCCAAATTCAAAAATTTACAATTTCAGAAATATATATATATATATATATAAAAGAGAACTTGAAGGATGGAGGGTCATGTCAAAGATTGGAACTCGAAAGTTTCTGAGGTTTTATAGTAGTATAAAAGACTACATGGTAACCTAATAGAATTATGTGTTGTTGGGGATAAAATAGGCTGGTAAGATGCAGTAGATTAATTTAGGAATGTATCCAAGGCCCAACATACAAATTTAAGTGTAACCAAACATTGCCTGAACCACAGACCACCAAACACGGTGACAAAATTTGTTTATTTTCTGATAATTTGTTTTTCCAGAATACCAGTTTGAATATTAATGATAGGCCTTGCAGACATCGCACAACCTAAGAATGGAAATGTGTTTGGCGTGCACTATTTATACTATGGGCAAAAGTGAACTGGCTGACCTTTGTGCTTCATTGTTTATTATTGTCAGAAATTTTCAAGGCCGCTTTCAAAGAGCTTGAAAGATTGCTTGGTGAATCTGATGGTTCATTTATCATATATTCAGAATAGTTGTTCTGCTGATCTCATAAGCTCCTTTGAATACCTAAATATCGGTTTTATTACTTCCTGATTTTGTGTGGCTGCAACAAAGAAGTTACGGCATTCATTCAACCATTTGTATATAAAGAAAAAATATATCTAAGTAAGCAATCAACATTTACCATTGGTGAAGACATGATTTTCAAATTGAAACTTGACTTTGTTAGGTGATAATCCATAGTAGTTTTTCTTCGATGGAAACATCCAGTTCCATAATAGTTTGGTCCTTGAATTTCCAGCAATTCAACACAAAAAATATTGTTGAAAAGTAAGTACTTACATTAGTGATAGTCCTTGCTATCACCTCAACACTTTATATCCATAAAACAAAATTTGCTGTTTGCGAAAATATTGATTTTTCTGGAAATGTATAGATGAAATTAAAACTATTCACTTATAAATAAAATTTGAAGCATTGGCATGAAAGCAACAACGATAGTATTAGGTTGAAATCACTAATAAAATCGTTAGTCAAATATCAAATTAAAATTAAAAATATTAATTAATTGTATAAAGCTCACATAGTCCAGGTTTAATTGTCTATAGATACTGAAAATAAAAATAAAATTAAACACAAAAAATTGAATTTCAAAATTTCTTTGTTGAAAAGAGAGAAAAAACAAAGTGTTCATTAATGAAAATATGAGAGTAGAGAGGTGATAGAGGTTTGATGATAAGCTAGAACTGATTGATAACAGGGAGAGACGTATGAGACAGATAGAGTTGTATGATAGAATCTATACTCTCTAATAAAGTTAGGCATGCCCTTAAGCAAATATTTTCTCTCTAAATTATAGAAAAATTGATGCTCTAATTGAAGAGAATTTGATTAAAATTTAGAATTGAAAGTTTAGAACTTTTACGCAGTAGTAATTAATAAGTCTATTTAAGTAATTTCACTCCGAATTAAATATTTAAAGTTAACCAATATAAAATAAACACTAATTTGAAAACATCAAAAGTTGATCCATATTAAAAAACTGATGTTTTAATTGAAGAGAACTTTGTTAAACCAAAATTAAGAGATTATTTATTAAAATCACATAACTAAAATATGTTCAAAAATCAAAAGAAGTAAACACTATAACTTGGTTAAATCAACATATTTACAAACCAAATGAATTGAACATCTTATCCAAAATATTGGTATTTTGTCAAAAATTTAAACTAAATCTTTTGTTAAAAAAAATAAAAATATAATAACATAAGCAAAATAATGTCAAGAATTTGGATTGTGAGCTTGGAGATATAATTTACACTCCAAATTAAAAACGTCAATTTATATTATTTAAATTGTTAAGAAAATTATATAGGTAAATAAATACAGTAAATAAATCCTCAAAAAATATTATAAAATAATAGTAATTTATTATTATTATTATTATTATTATTATTATTATTTCACATTACATCTTCGATGACTACACAAAAAATGATAATACAATTTAAATTAATTTGATCTAAAACTTAAAAATAAAACCAGGACAACAATAATTTTATGGAGGAATTAGAAATTAAATATACATATACATAATAAAATTAACACCCGTGCATTACACGGGTTAAATAACCCAATCTCTAGAATCTCATTAAATCCCAATCTCTAGAATCTCCTGTACAAATCTTGACCATCCTTTGTCTCTTTACCAACCAATTACTTGTAAGCACACCACTGAGCCTATGATGTTTTAAAATAGGGTTATTTTGTATTTGGTCCCTCTAGAAGATTGCTAATTAGCATGTGGTCCAAAGTTTTTCGTTTATTAGTGAATGGTCCCAAAATCGTTACTTGACTGTCAGTCAATGCATTTGACTCGAGTCAAGGCATCTATATTTTTTTAATGTCCAAATTACCCTTTCACGTGTTTGGCATGTGATACAACTTAAAACTTAAAAATCATAAAATTTATTTATGGTCCTACTTTTTCATATTTCGTTTCAAATATGGTCCTACTTTTTTATATTTCGTTTCAAATATGGACCCTGTATCATTCATCGAAATAATCATGGAAGTTAAATTTTATTTTTATTGGAGTGAACTTCAACATGTAACCACCACCTATACTGCTTGCTAAAACCTAAAAGTTTATTCTCTTCTTTGAAGTGAAAATGACAATGAAGTGAATCTCATACTTTATATATTTTGTTTTCAATGATTCTATGATTTAGACCGTTGGATGAAGTTCATCAGATCTTGTCATGTGTGTGGATAAAGATAGAATTATATTTTTTGAGTTTTAAGTTGTATCACATTCAAAACATGTGAAAAGGTAATTTGGACATTAAAAAAATATGGATGCCTTGACTCGAGTCAACTGTGTTGACTCACAGTCAAGTAACGATTTTGGGACTATTTGCTAATAAACAAAAAACTCTGGACTACATGCTAATTAACTATCTTCTAGAGGGACCAAATACAAAATAGCCCTTTAAAATAAGCCCAATGAAATGGCTCACGACACTTTTCTAGAAAGTTTCTCTCACTCTCTCTTTCTTACGAAACAACTTTGATGATCGTTAGCGTGGAGCTAAAGCTTGCATCGCACAATTTCGGTTAAATTACAGACTTTCGCGCCTAGCTATTTCTTCGTTTCATCATCTTGCACGATTTGGGTTAAATTACAGACTTCCGCCTTCATCTTCATCATCTTCTTCTTCTTCCCCTTTTCATCTTCATCTCATCTTCTTCTTGGATTGCATTCTCTCAAGAACAAGAACAAGAAGGTGAGTTCAGTAGTAACAATGGTTTTTCCTGTTTTAACTACCAATTTCTATTTCTTGTAACTGTAATGTAGTATAGTTCTATTGTTGATGATTGTATTTTAATTTTTAGGGTTTTTGGGGTTTCAGTATTGATTGTTCATTTTTCTAAATTGATTTTGTTGCTGTTGCTGTTGCTGTTTATTTTAATTTTTTTTCTTAATTTGAAGTAAACATAATTAAATAATAGCTATACCAACAGCAACATTATCATCATTGTTGTTTTTATTTGCTTTAATTATGCCTTGTTTTTTGGTTATCATCGTCCTTGTGTTTTCGAACAAGAACAACTCGATTTTAAGTTAAGATTCTTTATTATGAATCATCAAGATTGCTCATCTCATATTTATAGTAGTAATCACTTTATAATAAACTCAATACAGTCTGTTTCATGATAAATGCAGCATTGAAACAACATTTCTTTGTGACTGGTTTGGTACATTTTCATCCTTGTAACTTTCGTCTTTGTTTTTCAGTTCTCAAATATTGATCTTAAAGATTAGAAGCACACAAGATTCATTCAACTGCAATGGCTTCTCACTCTGGTATGAATGCTATGTACCAAAACAAACTAATTCCAAAATCCAAACCATTTGTGTCACCTTGATCAACTTGAAAATTATTGTTTCTCGCTGCAGACAAATTATCAAAAGTTGATCAATTACTACAAGTCGCTGCAGCTAGAAACTTACGACGAATGAAAAGTAAGCTTGTATCAATAGAGCTTTAGTTATTTGAATTGAAAGTTTATTACTATGAATTGTCTTTTGATGTTTCCACACTTTCATGCTTATTAGAATTAGCTAAGGAATTGGATGATGGTAGAGGAATAGCAGAGACATTGGCTAACTCTAAAGATTCACATGGCCGAACTGTTATTCATGTTGCTGCGCAAAAGGGAAGGACTGAAATTTGCAAGTACTTGATTGAGGAGCTCAAACTTCACATAGACGAGAAAGACCATGAAGCAGGTAATTTATCAAATACGTTGCAAAACTTCACATTGACGAGAAATTTGCAAGTACTTGAATGTTTTCTAGTTTAAGCAGCAGTGAGGCTATTCACTCTTCTATTTTATATACAAAACCACCACTAATCCCCATTCAATTAAGCCAGTTCATCCACTCACTTGACCAGAACCTTTGTTGATCACAAAGGGGTATCTCCTGACGTATATATAGTCTTTGTTGTTCTATTATGATTTGACAGTTCAAATATCTTCATATGCAATTTTGAATTTATGGACCATCTCTAATATCTATATACCTCTATTATGCTGTGGTACTGGTGTCTTAGGTATCTGTAGTGAATTAGACACTTATTTCCTTGTTAGTTGAGAGAGAGGAGAGGTATCTGTAGTGAATCATCTCTAAGGAGTACCAACCTACAAGCTAAAGTTAGAATGTCTATTTCCATGTAGATGCATGGATATCCTCTCTCCTATTACTATCCTATCATGCCTGCTGACACTGATAGGTTTTTTGTTATAAGTAAATTAATTCTATTGCCACGGTTTATATGCTCCTTCGAATTGGTCTTAGCCCTTTACTAGGCACAAGGAAGCCAACAATAATAATTACATGCCTCTCTGGATCTCCAATCACGTTGGCCTACTTATAAGATATGATCGACTGGCTTCCAAGTTAGAACAGGGAGAACACTTCAAGATTAGATTGTCATACTTCATTTTGTGAAAACAATCAAGGCTGATAAAATGAACTGCTAATCCGCATGTTGGTGAATTTTCTAAAATCTATTTTGTGTTCTTCTGTGCAGTCCTGACCAGCTGTAACTTAACAGATGTGTCAAAGACACCTGAAATCGAATGTTAAACTTATAAGAGTTTGACTCTCAATTAGGGTCTTGTCCCGGGTGAAAAAACAATTTGGGGTGTCATTCCGTATGTGATTCTGTGGGAAAATTGGCTGGAGCGGAATCAGAGATATTTTCAGGGAATACAACATGACTTGGATCGCAACATCCTTGACATCAAAGGACTCTTGTCCCTTTGGTGCAAGAGATGGCAGGATTATGGGGAGATTCCTTATGCTTCTTTTGCTTACTCTTGGGTTCTTAGTGGCCCTTGATGTAGAGTTTCTTTGTAGCTTTTTGTTTTACTTTCGGTTGTACTATCTCGTTTTGCTCGTTTCCTTGACCAGGGATATCTCATCCCTTGGTTTTGTTTGTACTAACTTCTTGATATGATTATATTAGGCTCCTCTACCTCTCAAAAAACAAAAAAAAACCTCCTTAGGATGAGTTACCCACTCAAAACTGAGTTTCAAACCCATGATGAAATCTATTTGATATGCTATCTACACAAACATTTGACATTAGAGGTTTGTAAGTATATCTGATCTGGTTTAAACATTTTAAGCTCTGATGATGATCCTTATCAATTTATTCTTTTTACAGATTGCACACCCCTGCTTTGCGCAACATGTGAAGGGCACGTGAGAACTGTAGCATATCTTATTGACCATGGTGCTAATCCTGCTGCATTCAATCGTCATAACAAAACTGCTTTGCATATTGCTGTTGACAATGGTTCGGATCTTACTTGTACTCAATATTCTATTTCATTTAATTATAAAAAAGTGGACACGACAAATACTAGTAGCACATGAGAACTGTAGGTATTCAGAATGGTGTTGGTTAATTATTTTGTCAGTGTCAAAGCTATCCTTCATTCTTTTTTACAATCTTTAACGACAATCATATTATGTGTGGTATTTTCATATGGTTAGTGGTCGAAAATGATTGCCTATTCTGTTATTTATAACCATTTTTTAATTTAATTTTTATGATATGGTGGGCTCTTAATAAGTTTGTTTGCCTTCAGGGTTCGATGAAATGATAAAGTTGTTACTTTCCAAAGATGTTGATGTGAATGCTCCATGTGACGAGGGAACTCCTCTACAATTAGCTGCACGAAATTGCAAGCAAAATATTCTCAACATTTTGTTGGATCACGGTGCCAATGTAAGCTGAGTTTATCAAACTCCCGCATGTCTCCTTGGACTCACTTGAAGACTTTTACTTTCAGTAATATTTAGTTGATCTGAGTATTTCTTTTGTGTTCCTATATCTGCGAATTTCCTTTTGTTGTAAAACTATATAAATAACTTCTGTATGCTTAATCGCTTCTGCTACCCCTAAAGAAACAACTCAATGAATTGTCCTGAAACTTCTTTCTTGTATTACATAGCCTCCAGTGGGTGGCTCAAGTACTTGCACATACTTTGCGTGTTGATGATAAAGAATAACCCCCCCCCCCCCCCCCCCCCCCCCCCCTCCCCAAACACACCCCACCTCAGTCCACACCCGAAAAAAAAACAAAACGGAAAGGAAAGAAAAAGAACCTCTTAGTAGATATTGCTTGTATCACATTTAACACGTTGAGCCTTCAAAGAAATTCTCTAATTCTCTCTTTCAGGATGTGGTGGGCTCTCACAAGGTGTGTGATTGACATATCACAAGGGTGATTGGCATCTTAGAATTTGATGCAGTTTTATTCAACTCATTAGAGGGGATACAGATGAGGCAGTCATGTTTTTTGCTTACTTGGGGCTTATGGTAGTTGTTGCCTCGTAGTGCAGCTTTGCTTGTATCAAACTTTGAAATAAAATTGTCATCTATAGAAGAACCCTGATAACATTTTGTACTATGATATATATTGATCTTGTTTGTATGTTTCCCACTTGTTATATCTTCCGATAGAATCTAACTAAACTGGTTTTAATGTTGTTATTATGCAGCCAAATCCTGTTGGTACCCTGAATCCTTCCCCTTTAATGTGGGCTATTGCAGGAAACTCATTGACATGCATAAAGCTCTTGATTCAGGTGCGAGTAGTGCTGCGCCTAATCATCTTAATATGGTCTAAAATGCTTAATCAGTGTAAAACCTGGTGAAGTTTCTCGTTCAAATTTACCTTTAAAGTTGTCAGTACTCTGGAGGTCTTTTGTTCTCGGGAACATGCCTGGTGACACCATTTCGTGTGTAAATTTTTTCATGAAGCCGTAACTGCTTTTCTTTTTGTCCTGGTGTATAAAGCTATTGATTGTCTGACTTTTATGTTCCTTGGGTTGTTGAGCTTTATTGCATATATATATTTTAATGGTTTTGTTATACGAAGTCTTAAATCAAGAATGCCTGCATGACAGATTGGTCATGGACCAATTGCATTTTCTTATATTAAAGTTAGTGAATCTTACATCTAATATTATAGTTCAATGATTAATGGGTTTTTATGTTGGCAAAGTATTAAATGGTGGTGGTAATAGCACCGCTATAACCACACATGTTGTGTGCACATGCTTTTGTAGTTTTGTAAAGCTTCCATTTGATACTTGTTATGGCATTATTTTTGTGTAGAGAGGTGCAGATCCAAAGGCTGTTGCACACAGACATACGCCTTTAACACTTGCTTGCAGTGAAGAGAATTATGACATTATCAAATGCTTACTGGAAGTTGGGGCCGATCCGAATATTGTAAATGATGTGAGGCTGTCCGCATTTTTTGTTTTTTTCTTATGTTAATAAGTTTCGAACCTCTGTTGTGATGGTATTTTTCATTCTCTTTAGCATATTGGTTTTCGGATTATTGATTGATAGACTTTGCTGTATTGACATCCTGTGGACACACTCTGCGGATTCATTTAGTAGTAAAAGACTCTATTTAGAAAGAGAGACTGTAAACTTTATACCCTCCTACTAGCATGGAATACTAAACTAAATATGAACCCTCCAAAATTAAGTAATCTTAAGAGGCCAATTGTACTTTAAAAAAATATATCCATTAGCCTACAACTGACTTCACAAACTGCAGTGAAACAAACCTTAGGTTGAAACTTGAAAGTCTCCACTAACTTAGCTTATAAAGTGGAGGATTCCACTAGCATATATTATAGAAGGGAAAATTGGTCAAAATCCCCTAAGTTTTGACCGGGTTTGGCGAGAACCCCCTAATGTTGTTCAAGCTTGGCGTAAACCCCCTTCTGTTAAGCACCTCCCTAAGTTTCCGTCCATTAATAGTTTGTCTGCCCATTATACCCTTAACTTTTGTCAGTTTGTTTAAACCCCCCAAAAAATCGTTAACAAAATTTAGAAATTGTAATCCAAACGGCTACTTAACTTCTGTAAAATAAGTTATGTTAACGATTTTTTGGGGGGTTTAGACAAACTGTTTGAATTAAGGGTATAATGGGCAAACAAACTATGAATGGACGGAAACTTGGGGGGGTGCTTAACAAAAGGGGGTTTACGCCAAGCTTGGACAACATTAGGGGGTTCTCGCCAAACCCGGTCAAAATGTGGGGGGTTTTGACCAAATTTCCCATTATAGAATACAGATTCAACGTCCTATCAGTTTGGTGTGTAGTTAACATTGGTTCTCACCGAAATAGAAAAAAGAGAAGATTTCTCTAGCTGGACACAGTAAATTGGGGAAGTTCTATTTATGGCAAGTAGTTGTCATATACAGGAGGCAGACTTGGGCTTAACCCCTCAAAAAACAAAGTAAAGTACAAATTACTATAATCCTGTATTAAATACAGGTTTGTTTCTTGGGAATTCTGTTCTTTCATACTTGTTTTGTGTTACTCTGTTCTTTGACTTTAACATCCGAATATAGCTTAGATTGTTGTTTCTTTCAACTTTTGGACTTCTAACGGCCCCTTGCTAATTTTGGCAGAGTGGGTTGAAACCGATAGAAATTGCTGCACGGAATGCAAATCTTACTGAAGTTGGAATTCTGTTTCCTGTTACCTCTCCTATTCCAACATTCTCAGACTGGAGCATCAAAGGAATAATGAAGTATATGAATCCTGAAGAAGCTAGACAACGGGTATTCATATAAATCCTTACTTCTTGGGTTACACGGTATTTAGCCTTAATGTTTTATTATTATTTTTTCCATCTCTTTACGCTTTATGGCCATTTAAGCTTTAACTTTTCGACTGAATGTCTGATATCTAGCAAATATATTTAAATCACTTGTTGGAAGTATCTATGCTAGTATGCCCTTGGTTTCACATATTGCTATCATGGTGTCTGACTGTCTGTCGTATTAATTGGTGTAATTGTTCGTCACCATTCATTTTTTCTATGATTATTCATTTACAGCTATTTTATCCAAAACCTTAATAGCAACCTCAAGTACGAGAAATAAGATCATTATGGAGTTGCATAAGGAAAAACATCTTCACATCAGTACCTGCTTCCAACCGAAGTGAACAAGGCTTGTCAAGGAGTCATATTATAAGAACACCAAAATCACGAGGTAGAGTGGCATTATGACCACTCTTCAAAAGAATTTTGACAGGTCATTGTAGAGAAATCGTCCAACACACTCTGAAACATTTTATTTGTGAAAGGCTTTAAATGTTTGTGTAGCCAATATGAAATGCACTATATTAAGAATTCTTATAAACTTGGAAAGATATAACTGTTGGGAAAATCGATGATAAATCAATAAACCCTAGTGCGGAATAACCCAAGATCTAGAAGAAACAAGTAATGATAATAAGAAAAACGAAACCAATACACAAGATATACGTGGTGGAACCCTCACGGGGAATAAACCACCACAAGCAAAACAAAGAATTTTATTATCTTCCACCAAAAGGATTACAAGATGAGATCTCACACAATTCAATCTCACACCCTTTACAAGAAGAACACAAACCTAGAAATCCCCCAACAAAGATTGCTCCCAAGTTTTCGCCAAAGCCTCCCAAACCTCAAATCTCCAAGTTTTGAATCTCTCAAAACTCCCTTAGACTTTTGTTTCTCATGGCTTCCAAAACTCCTTTTAAGGTTTCCTACACCATCATGGCTTTATATAGTGTATTACAAGGTAAATTAGGTTTTACCACATTATGGGCCCAAAATAGGCCCATAGACACTTTACCGTCCAGAGGCAATAAACCTGTCAGAAATGCTGTCCAGAGGCACTTTTCTGTCAGAACTTTGAAGCCGTTTTCCTGCCAAAATACGTATTTCCAGACGACGTGCCATATACCATTGGAAAGCTGAGAGAGTCCTCTTTCCAAGCCAAAAGACAGATCGCCATTCAGAGTTCCGAGCACAAAGTTATGACTGTTTTTCTACAACGTATTTAAACTGAACATAACCAAAAAAACTGAACAACAATTCTCCACCTCGACGAAGATTCTCAAATCTGAGCCGACACCTTCAAAGAACGCCAATCTCTATAAACCAAAATTCAAACTACCAATGCGCCACCATGGTATGAATTCAACCGGATCTTCTAGGTCACCAACAAAATTCTTTGTGTTACTCCACCCTTTCGGGTACCGATCAACAATGATCATGTAAGTCCAAGTTTTCCTTGGACTTACCCACCTTTGGAACCCACTTCTTTGTCATCCGGACTCTTTGAACTCCACCTAATGTAGAATCTCCATGAGAATGTGCATCCTCAATCTTCAACTTATATGATTCTAAGGTCCGACCGGTTACTGCTTCTCCCAACAGTACATACAAGCCTCTACGTTGGCTTCCCTCCATGACCAAAGTGTTTCCTCGGTATACCTTCATTACTCCACCATAACAAGAGTAATTATAACCAACAGAATCTAACTTAGATAGACTAATTATATTCCGCTTTAACCTCGACACGTGTTTTACAGCCTGGATTGAATGAACATTACCATCAAACATCCTTAAGTGAACATCACCGACTCCCTTTAGTCGTATACCCGAGCCATCTCCTGTAAACACCTTCCCATGACAATCCTCATACCGACTAAAATATGAGCGATTAGCACACGTGCTCTGTGGCACAACTATCTAACAACCATTCGTTTTGTGTAACCAACGTAGACATCACAAAACAAAACTCTCCCTCATCATCACTAGGGGCAACCGCTAGATTAGCATGATGGGAACTTTTTGCCGAATTAGTTCCATCATCTTCTGCCAAGCAATCCTTTCTCAAGTGACCAGGATGACCACACTTATAGCAATTACCGGAAAAACGATGTTTTTTCCCCTTTGTCTTCTTCCCATGTGCTACCAAAGCTCCACCAGAATCACTACTTGTACCTGTACCATTCTTTGAGCGTGTTTCCCAAGAAATCAACGCACCTGTAACTTCTGAAAGAGTAACCTTTGATTTACCATAAAGCAACGTTGTTGCCAAGTGCTTATATGACTCTGGAAGTGACCATACCAATTGCAAAGCTTTATCCTCATCCTTAATCTCTTCTCCTAGGGATTCGAAACCAGAAATGATCGAATTGAAAGTTGACAAGTGATCAGAAACCGAAGTACCTTCCTCCATGTGCAAAAGATGCAACTGCTCATTTAGATGAAGCCGATTTGTGAGTGTCTTTGCCATGTACAAACTCTCCAACTTTTCCCAGAGTTCTTTTGCCGTAGAAACTCCCTTTAAAGTAACGTTTACTAGGATGTTCTTCGTCAGACACAATCTGATTTGACTTGCTGCCTTCCGATCTTTCTTCCTCCATGCATCATCGATCTTTTCTTCCATCTCTGCATTGTTTCCTAAACTCTCTTGACCCTTTTTCGGTACAAGAGGAGGACCATCAAGTGCATCATCCAATTCGAGCATCACTGATGCAGCGGAAGCTAAAATAAACTTAATCTAACAATTGAAATTGCAAGGAATTGAAATAACGGAAAGGAATTGCAAGAAGTAAAAGCTGAAATTTAAATAACTTGAAAGTAAATTGCAGAAATTAAAGAACTTGAACTAAAAACTAAATTGAAAGACAATAAACTAAATAATAAACTCTTCAATCATCAATCTTGGCTAAGAAATTCGTTTTTGGAGCTCTTTATATAGATAACTCCCTTGACACAATTAGGAAACCTACTAGAACTTGAATTACTTGTTCCCTAAGGTATGTATTACCTTTTGGCAACTTCCTAAACCTATTAGGACTTAAAATAAGCCTTCTAGACACTTCTAAAGACACTCTAAGTAATAAAAACGAAAATAACAACTTAGAAATCAAATTCTACTACTACTTGGACTTCTAAATAATACTTGTAATAAAAATAGAAACCTAGACATGTTCTACATCAGGCTCCCCTTCTTTAAAAATAACTCGTCCTCGAGTTAATCATCGATAAATGGAGCGTCCACTTCGTATTGGATTTCACCAGTAGAATCTTCGGGAGAATCTTCATCATAGGCATGATCCATAAAAGTGACATACTTTTTGTTGCGCTCTGGACATTGATGTTGCTTGTGACCACTTTTGTTGCAATGGAAGCATATATCCAAAGAAGGATGCGCATATGGATTTGTTGAACGAGGGTATGAAGGTTTGGAATTATTGGTAGTAGATTTATTTTGAGAAACTGAAGTGGAAGAATTGGTTTGAGAAGATGAATTGGTCGATGGAGGAGGTAAAAGGTCAATGGTGTTTTGTGCGGAATCGATATTGGAAGAGTCACCTCGAGGAGTTGAAGAATGATATGACTTACCATTAGACCCACGCGAATATGATCTTTCATTGTTACCTTCAATTCTAAGTGCAACTTGAACCGCTTCTGTCAAACTGGGAATTGAATTAATAATCTTGTCATGAATGTTTCGATTCAACCCAGAGAGAAAACGAGCAACTTGATGTGCTTCGGACTCGCAAAGATTATTGCGAGCAAGAAGACGGTAAAATTCAGATGCATACTCATGTACACTTCGAGTGCCTTGACGACAATTGTGAAGTTGTTGGAACAAAATCTGCTCATAATCTTGAGGTAAAAACCTTGCTTGAAGTAAAGACTTCATATGAGCCCATGTTGTGACTTGTGGCATGTTATTGGTGGTGAGATAATGTTGAAGTTGTTCCCACCAGGCAGATGCCCCTTGACGAAGTTTGTATGCTACAAGTTTAACTTGACTCTCCGGTGGAATATCCATAAAAGTAAAGAACCTTTCAACTTCATTAGTCCAATCGAGAAAATCTTCAATATTTAATTGCCCATTGAAAGTGGGAAGATCGGCTTTTATCTTATACTCAGGCTGGCGACGAAAATCTCCCTTGTGTGGTTGAAACTTAGGTGAATCATCTTCAATGGTTGGGTAATTAGGTGGTCTTGGCTGTGAAGAAAAAGATGAAGGTTGTTGATTGAGTTGGTTTGGAGTGGAATACGATGCATATGGAATTAATGGTTGAGAATTTTGAGGATAAAAAGTGGGTGCGGGTGAAAAACCAGAATTGGTGTGGGAAGAATAATTAATTGATGGTGGTGTAAAAGAAGGACCAATACAAGGTTTTGTTGTGGTGAACATGGTGGGAGTTGTTTGTGGTGGAGGGGAAGAAAATTGATTAATTGTTTTGGGGTGAATAGGTGTAGTTGGAAAAGAAGGTGTAGGAGGGTTTGGAGAATGGTGAAAATTTGGGTTTTCAAGAGAAACAATTGGAGATGATAACGATGGTAGGGTAAAAGATGGTTGTGATGTAAGTGGTCGAAAACTCAACGATGAAGATTGTGGGGTGGCGGTGGAATTAGAAAATATGAGAGGTGGTGGGTTGGTAGAAGATGTGGTGATCGGTTCTTCGATAGGACTCTTACCTCGGATTTTCACATAATCATTGAACTCCTTAGAAAGGGTTTTTACTTGTGTCTCGACTTGATTGATTTTGTTATCCATGCGCGCTTCTATAGAAACCTTTAGATCATCAAACTTCTTGTTGGTTTTTTTTTCATGGACGCCAAGGGCGGTCTTGATATCTGCTACTTGTTGATTGAATTCTGCTTTTTGCTCGGCAAACAATTCTTTGAGGAAAGCCTCAGTCTCATCATTAATGGCCATGGTTGAAAACAAATTTGGAGGTGGTGGGGGTGGTGGTGGATCGATTTAAGATAAGGATCTAAAACTAACTAGCTCTTGATACCAATTGATGCAGCGGAAGCTAAAATAAACTTAATCTAACAATTGAAATTGCAAGGAATTGAAATAACGGAAAGGAATTGCAAGAAGTAAAAGCTGAAATTTAAATAACTTGAAAGTAAATTGCAGAAATTAAAGAACTTGAACTAAAAACTAAATTGAAAGACAATAAACTAAATAATAAACTCTTCAATCATCAATCTTGGCTAAGAAATTCGTTTTTGGAGCTCTTTATATAGATAACTCCCTTGACACAATTAGGAAACCTACTAGAACTTGAATTACTTGTTCCCTAAGGTATGTATTACGTTTTGGCAACTTCCTAAACCTATTAGGACTTAAAATAAGCCTTCTAGACACTTCTAAAGACACTCTAAGTAATAAAAACGAAAATAACAACTTAGAAATCAAATTCTACTACTACTTGGACTTCTAAATAATACTTGTAATAAAAATAGAAACCTAGACATGTTCTACATCAATCACCAAGTAATCCCAAACTTGAATTTGCCAGAAACCAAAGTTCATGACTCCATCGAACTTCTCAATATCATACTTCGAAAACTTCGTTTCAGACATCTTCTACAACCTAAGCTCTTGATACCAAATTGTTGGGAAAATCGATGATAAATCAATAAACCCTAGTGCGGAATAACCCAAGATCTAGAAGAAACAAGTAATGATAATAAGAAAAATGAAACCGATAAACAAGATATACGTGGTGGAACCCTCACGTGGAATAAACCACCACAAGCAAAACAAAGAACTTTATTATCTTCCACCAAAAGGATTACAAGATGAGATCTCACACAACTCAACCTCACACCCTTTACAAGAAGAACACAAACCTAGAAATCCTCCAACAAAGATTGCTCCCAAGTTTTCGCCAAAGCCTCCCAAACCTCAAATCTCCAAGTTTTGAATCTCTCAAAACTCCCTTAGACTTTTGTTTCTCATGGCTTCCAAAACTCTTTTTCAACTCCTTTTAAGTTCCCTACACCATCATGGCTTTATATAGTGTATTACAAGGTAAATTAGGTTTTACCACGTTATGGGCCCAAAATAGGCTCATAGACACTTTACCGTCCAGAGGCAATAAACCTGTCAGAACTGCTGTCCAGAGGCACTTTTCCTGTCAGAAATTTGAAGCCGTTTTTCTGCCAAAATACGTATCTCCAGATGACGTGCCATATACCATTGGAAAGCTGAGAGAGTCCTCTTTCCAAACCAAAAGACAGATCGCCATTCGGAGTTCCGAGCACAAAGTTATAACTGTTCGGAGTTCCGAGCACAAAGTTATGACTGTTTTTCTACAACGTATTAAAACTGAACATAACCAAAAAAACTGAACGACAATAACTATATGGGTTTGCTTAATCTACAAGCATCACATCCTAATACAAATGTGTAAAGGGTTGTCCTTAGATAACAAGGGATGTGAAACTAAAATTCCTAATTTACAAGCATCTCGTCCTAATCAATTTGTGTATTTTTTTTCTACAGTTGGAGGTTGGTATATATTATGATATACGAATGCTGGAGCATAGAGAGAATGGTGGTAAATGTGAAGAAAAACCAGAACGGTGTACAACAATTTATGATAAACTTGTAAAAGAAAATATGCGAAAAAGGTACCCTTACATAATTTTAAATTTTTAACTATTTTTCTCATTTTAGGTTTTATTACCAATCCCATTGTAACTATTTATTTATGTTTTTCTGAATAGGTGTAAATTCTTAATAGTCGTTCTAGCAAAAGAAGCGGATCTAAGGCTAAGTCACTATAATTGTTATTTAGCCGAGCTTAAGGATGTAATCAAAGGGACAAAGCCTATACGATATAATAGTATCTACGTCACCAAAAACTATTTGTGCATATAAAGGAATGAAGTTTCTGTTGATTTTTTCGACTTCTTCTATTTTTTGCTGTAGCCACTTTTATATGCCTATGTTGTACACAGACATGATTGACATGGCTTAGCTTTATTAATTGTAATATTATTTTTTTTTTTGTGCAGGACGGACCTGTTTCCCTATGGAAAAAGTGGAAAAGATGGAGAATGCTATAAGATTGGGGGAAAGAAGGCTTGTGCTCGCAACATTAATGTTCCGTTAACTGGTGAAGGGTTTGGTGATAGTGACTACGCTATGATCTGGGATCAAGTCTTGATCCCAGTTCTAAATGATTTCGAGCCTGATCTGATAATTGTGTCTGCAGGTTTTGATTCAGGTATTCTTTCTTTTTTTTTTGATAAAATAGAAATTCAAAATCCAATCCTGATCAGAATGTGTTGAAAAAACCTCGTCAGGTGAACCATAAAAGGAAATACCTAAAGACTCTATACAGTACTGACAACCAGAAACCATAGTTTTCTAGTCTTCGATCAGCAACTTTGTTGTAATGTCTCTATGGTTTTTCCATCTTATATTGCAATGTTTTTCTTTCTTTTACAAGTAGAGATGTGTGTACTGAACTTTACAGAAGTGATTATGCTTTCTGAGCTTCAGTTATTTTGCTATTAACACATTTTTCTGTCTTGGAGATGATACAATGATTGTTATGTATCTTCACTAATTAAATAAACAACTTCTTTCTTTAAATTAGGCTATTTTGAAACTGTAGCTGCAATTTTATTTTATTTTTGTGGGTGGAGGAGAGTGGATTATAGAAGATTGGTTGTGGCACAGGTGGAATTTGGTTTGAATTTTGATTGGCTGTGTGTGTGTTTGAAATTGATTTTGGTTGTGGCACAGGTGGTGGAATTTGGTTTGAAATTGAATTTTGATTGGCTGTGTGTGTGTGTGTGGATTATAGAAGATTGGTTGTGGCACAACTTCTTTCTCAATTAGTATCTTAGTTGTTTTTTTTTGTATGAAACACTATCTGTTTTGAATCAATTTGTTTTCTTATATTTTCTTACAGCCATTGGTGATGAAATGGGAGGGTGTAAAATTACACCGTTTGGATACTTTACTATGACGGAGAAGTTGATGACATACGCATGTGGGAGAGTTGTCTTATGCTTGGAAGGCGGGTACGAACTCAACTCGACAGCAGATTCTCTATATGCCTGTGTCCATGCTCTCTTGGGTGGTAAATACTAAGAGATTGAGTCCAAGGTTTTCCACTCCCCCATCTAAAGTTGCTTCCTTACCAAAAACACGGAATGTTATAGCACAGGTTATTGCATGCATTCAGGATTTCTGGCCATCTTTGAAAGCATCTATTGCTCAGGTTGGTATATTTGAAACATTGTTGTTTATATTTTCCATAAGAATTAAGTTCAAGTTGGTATTACAGGTTTCTTCATTGGCATTATATGTTCCATAAGAATTGTATTATTATTTTGTGATTGAATAAATCTTCTTTTTTATTTCTTGCTAGGAGCCAATGGCAGGAAATGCAAATGAGTCTTTAGCACTGAGAACCCGAGCTAAGAACAAGAATAAGGTTTGTAGCAGCTCTAGTAAGAAAGATGGGCCTGTTTGTATTTCTTTTTTTCGTGATTGATTAATTCCTCTTTGTTCTTTCTTACTAGGAGCCAGTGGCAGGAAACGAAGCAAGTGAACCTTTAATCCACAGAACTATAGCTAAGAACAAGGATAAGGTTTGCCTGGTCCAAGGAGAATCCATTATTTACCGTGATAACCCATCTTCGACACAGCTGGGGTCTTCTGGCGCAGAGGTAAAGTACCTCTGTTACTGCCAGTTGTAGTTTATGCTCTGCATGTACAGAATAATACTGGCATGCCAAAAATGTTGGACACTTTGAAGGTCAATCAAACACACCGCTATTAAACCTCGAGTTACATGTACTCACGTTTGTTTTTTTAAAATTTGTTAATGATGAGATAACCCAAACAGACCCATTATTTTCATTTTAATTTTTTTTTAATCTGTTTAAATGTTGCATTGCATTTAAATCTCTTTGTTCTTTGTTTAGGAGCTCTGGGCAAGAAAAGGTGAACCTTTAGCACACAGAATTATAGCTAAGAACAAGGATAAGGTTCGCATGGGGCTTGAAGGATCCGTTTTGTTGCATGATAAGCTATCTCTGACACAGCTGGAGTCTTCTTCTTCTGTACCTCCCAGATGTGTTTACGCTGTTCCTGTATAAAACAAGTCATGCAGTCCTTTCACGTTAGAAGGTCAATCATACACCTCGAGTTACACACTTGCACACAAACAGACCCATTATTTTCATTTTAAATTTCTTTTAGAGATTTTTGGACATACCCCCCCATTTGAAAGTCGAAATTTGAGATACCCCCCCATTTGAAAAAAAATTTGAGATACCCCCCAAAAATTTGAGATACCCCCCCAATTCAAGATGTGGTGTTATCTTAGCCGTCCATCATAATCCATCATAAAACTCACCTACGGCTGTAAAGCTCTCCTGTCTTGAATTGGGGGGTATCTCAAATTCTTTTTCAAATGGGAGGTATCTCAAATTTCGACTTTCAAATGGGGGGGTATGTCCAAAAATCTCTTTCTTTTAATCTGTTTAAATATTGGATTGCATTTTTTGGAGAATAATTCTCTTTGTTCTTTGTTTAGGTGGTAAGGGCAAGAAAAGGTGATAAGGCGTACACAAAGAGGCCGGTTTCCCGTTCTGATCGAGCCGCTGGATCCACCGCTATTTGAAAGCAGGAAGTGTTGGAAAAATGCGTTTTGGGGCTTCTGCAGCTGTTTACACAGCGGCTGTTTTAGAATTCCTTGCAGCAGAGGTATTGGAGTTGGCAGGTTGTGCGTGCAAGGACCTTAAAGTTCGGCGCATTACTCCAAGGCAGCTGCAGTTAGCGATTAGACAGGACGAGGAACTTGATGTACTAGTTAAAGCAATAATCCCCGGAGGTGGTGTAGTTCCTTCCATAAACAAGGCACTCATTAAGGAAAAGAAGAGCAAATAGATGTAGTTAAATAGATAATCAGGTCTGGAATATCACAGAGAAAGCAGCATTACTCATGTAGTAAAATACAAAATTTTCCATTATTTTGTGTTTTTTGTCACATTCATTTCGTCAAGAAATAAAGCCTCACCCATCCTATATAAGCACAAACTCATACAGGGCATCATCGGGGTTGTGCCAGCATGTGTACTAGTTTGATTTTGTTTATCATCTCTAATTACATGCTAGCAGCTGACCCTTGCCTTCGGCTGTTCGGCACTTGCGGCCAGGTGTGCCAGCTGCTTTGTGGGTTGCAGTTTGATTCACAAAATAGGTATAAAACTTCTTCAGGCAGCTTGCAGGCAATGCAATACATATAAAATGGGTAGAGATCTATTTCTTAGTCTGTGGGTGTTCTGATCTTAGTGTTCTTGAAGTTACAGATATTGCAGTATCACATTGGTCTTGAAGATCTGCGTACAGATATTGCAGATTTGCAGTATCACATTGGTGATTGGTCGCAATGGGATTGAATTTATAATGTTCAGTTAATGTTCTAATGTGAGCAGGAAAAGAAAAAAAAAATGGGCAGGAGGAATTCGTAAATTAAGTACAGAGAATTGAATTTTTTATTTATAAATTAATTTATAGCAAAATAAAGGTTTCAGACAACTGCGAGGCAAAAATGAAATTACCTCTAATAGAGTAGCTGTATCAGAAAATTGTGCTAGCTATGCCATTGCTTGTGTTCTTTGAATGTTGTTGAAAACCTCTTGATGTTACTTATAGTCCTTGCAATGGCACCAAGTTTAGAATGTTTAGTAAATGCCTTAAATATGAAGATATACTAAATGTTAAAAAGTAGTAGAAAATTAAGCAATTTTGTAATCTGACTGAAAACAATAATGTTTGGGTAGCAACCACGCAGCAACAATTAGGTTTTTCCTTGCTAAATTCTTGTATAAAATAAACGTTTCAGTGTCACTTCCTTCTAGACTATGCTTTAGCCTCTCTCATCAGCTTGAGACTTGAGTTGCAGTTTCCCAACCACTCCCACCATCCTCTATATCGATCTCCATTTTGATCATAACCATTTGAATATCCATGGACAGGTTTTCCTTTGAAGATCGACGCTCAGTCTCCAGGTCATCAATGTGTGCCCTAGCCTGCTCCAGGTTCAGGTCATCAATGCGTGCCCTAGCTTGCTGCTGGTCCTCAAGAAGCTTCATTTGGCCATAAAACTGATAGACTTCATTTGATCTTTCTGAGCATACATTTAGTAGCTTCCTCCATTGCGTTGCAGGGTTATGAAATGGCAAGGGTTCAACCTAAGAAACGATAAGAATAGTATTCAGGTAACGATGAATCAAAAGATTAAAGATTAGATAAAACACCAACTTTAGAAATCTGTTCATGAAGTTTGTTTTGAACATCAATTTGCATCTGTAGAGTCTGAGCTACATGCAAACTAGGGGTGGGCAGAAAACCGGAAAACTGGAAAACCGAACCGGAATAACTGGTCAAAAACTGGTTAAAACTGTGTTGACCAAGAACCGAATGAAACCGAACCGAAACCGGACTAAACTGAGCATATTCAGTCCAGTTCCAGTTCCTGTTTATTTTGTTCGGTTTAAACCGAACCGAATCGAAGTAAATAAATATATTTTTTAAAAATAATATCATTACTAATTTACTATTATGCAACTGGGCTCACTTGATAAAAAAACACTAGGGTTTTAGGCTTAATCGTATTCAGACTTTCTCAAGCTATCTCCCTCTCTCTCAAGTTCGATCTCCGCCGCCACCACCATCACCACCACCACCAGTCCACCAGAAGTCCAGAACAACACTTCAATTCATCAATTATCGTCTTCATCTTCGAATCATGCATGTTGAGTTGTTATTCTTGAACCCCCATTCATCTTCTTATTTTCACCAAGACACCAACCCCGCTAATAGATTTGTAGTTACAGGTGGTCTTGGATTTGTGGGTTCTCCACTTTGTTCAGAACTTGTAAGAAGAGGAGTTGATCATCTCAACCACCTCGGTGTTCGTTTCATTCAAGGTAGAAAGTTTTTTCTTAAAATTAGTCCAATTCATTTAACATAATAATAAATAATTTGTGATTTTTAATATAATTTTTTCTTATATAGTTTTTTTCCTTAAAATTAGTCGTTTTATATATAATGTCAGAATGTTCTTGACTTATTCAATTTAAAGAAGAAACATGTAGCATTTGTCTAGCTAAGTAGCTATACAGCAAAATTTTGTTGTAAAACAGATCATTTGTTCGATTATGATTCTTGATTTTAATATAATAAGATTAACCCCAAAATTCCAGATTGATAAATAAAACACAATGTTTACATGAATTCATTATTAATTTTGTTGGTATGTTTGTTTGTTAAGGAACTTTGGATTAATTTAATTTTTGAATTTGCTAACATTCATTGTATTTGTATTTGTATGTTGCAGTGTTGCAGTAGCTTGGAAGAAGAAGAAGAAGTTGGCAGAGCTTGGAAGAAAGAAGTGTTTTGGAGTTTGGGCCAAACTTTGTTTTGTTTGTTTGACTTTTACTTTTAAGTTGTATGGGACCTTGTTGGACTATTATGAATCAGTTTGTTTTAAATGTTTTGTAATTTTATTGGTTTTTTGGTGTATTGTTAAGTTATTAAAGCCCAAAATATAAGCCCAGATTAAAGCCCAAACCGGAAACCGAACCGAACTGAATTGAATCGGTTCAGTCCAGTCCAGTTTTATCAACAAATTTACAGTTCTTTAAACCGAACCGAACCGCACCGAACCGAACCGAACCGTACTAGTATACACAGTTCAGTTCCAATTTGGTGGGAAACTAGAACCGAACCGTGCCCACCCCTAATGCAAACCTCTCAGAAACATAATTGTTTTTCAATAAAACAACCTCTTAACTTAATCAACCAGTCATTGTTTTGTACGTGTATTTCTATCTCACCTTCTTGCTCATTGTCAATGTACGATTCTGACAAATGACTCTTCTCAAGCCTATATTTCTGTATAAGAAGAAACACATATTCACTTTTACGAAAATAGATGAAACAGGAGTCTCTACGACAAAAAAGGAATGCCCGTAAATGACTCTTCAGATGGTACTAAGTCAATCCATTACTACCCAATACCCATCACCCCATTACTGAAAACAATACAAATATAGATAATTCAACAGAGGGAGCCACTAAACATATTTCCTTCCCTCGTAAATCCGTTTCTTGGTTTTGCATTTTTTGCACTCATTTTAAATGCTTTTCTCCAAACTAAGATTGCTTCTATTGCGTGTCGGGTTTGATTCTCATTTTAACACCAGGTTATCAATTTACAGGGTTGATTAACTGCGGTGAGATTCCATGGCAAACGATTTCACCTAACAACGTTATCGCTTCATCCCACTAACCTAAATGAATAGGCCATGAATCAAAGTGCATGTTGTATGTACTTTTAGAGTCAGGAATCAATGTATAATAAATACAAATAGTCAAGTATTTTCAGCAGCATAGGGCTGTAGTGATATGATCCTACTCCAGTTATCCCCAATAGCAACCTGGCCTTTGGGCATTAAAATTTGTTGGACGTCTCACAAATAGTGGTAAAAATTGTTTTGGTAAGAGAATATATGAATCCGATCTGACCATGAGGAAAGGTTGATGCTGGAGTTGTTTGAGGAAATGCAAGAGGAACCTCTAATGCAATGCAGGTAATCTAATCTTTTGAGAGTGTATCAACTAAATCCACAATCTTATCATTGACTATTTATATGATCCTACAGATGAAGCTTCATCTCTTTATGAGGTCTGAAGAAGTCTGTCGAGCAATTCGTTTCTTCTGTAGTTTGTCTACAATATTTTGTGATGTTGATCTTGGCAATTCTTTGATACTGTAAGTACCATATGCTGCAGTTAGCGTGGCGGGATAGAGGCATTAGGGGAAGATAGTAGGGAGAAACCGAGAAGTAGTAGATAGAAGCCAGGAACATTCTAGAGTATCACGGGCAAGGCGCATGGTAGTTAGCTATCAAGCATTAGCCCCATAATGTATGAAGGAGAATGAACCACGTCAAAGAAAGAAGAGCCCTAGGATCTTGAAAATATCCAAGGGCTAGGAGTAAGCGGTTTAAACCGATATATAAGGAAAACTGTAGGGCAAACAAGAGGTAACTATTCACTCTTTGATTACACTCATTTCTAAACTTGGCCTCCATTACTGACTTGATCGTTGGAGCTTTACCCACCGGACTATAACCGGTGGTCTTTGCAGGTATCAAGAGGAGAGTCAATAGAAGGAGTACATCACCCTGATCAGTGACCAAGCTCAAGAAAGAGCTAACATTTGGCGCTAGAAGGAGGGCAGCTACTTTTCAAGATCAGATCTAGGATTTAGTGAATAGCAGAAAGAAGAAGAAAAGAAGGAATGGTGACGCAGACTAGGTCATCTACTTATCCTGGGGGTGTAGCAGGTGGAGTTCCTCACGCCAACCAGCTGGAGAAAACTCAAGAGGTTGAGGATCAAACAAGGAGGTTAAGGGAAGAGAACCAAAGGCTGAGAGAACAGCTGGGAAGAGAAGAGGTGGAACGCCAGAATCTTCAAGAAAGAGAAAATGAAGCTGTTAGGAATGAGAACATGAGAAGACCAACAGAAGGGATAACACAAGGAGGTGGAGAAGGAGGTGTCAGGCCTCGACTGCCAGTACAGAGAAACGATGAAGTGGAGGGTTCTGGCGAATCCGGTGTTCGAATCCGCGAAGTCGAACAAAATGTGGGAGCCAATGAAGATAAGATTCCGGCAAGTGATCCTTACACCAGGCTCTTTGACATGATATGCAAGGTACATGAAGATACGAAGGCGCATAATAAAGGAAAAAACATAGAGGTGACTCAAGATCTGGAAAGATTAGGCAAAAAACCATTGGCCGAGATATGCTACCGTCGCGGGTTTCCAAGTAAGTTCCAATCTCCAAAGTTCAATGAATATGATTGAACAACTGATCCTGTGCAGCACTTGAACAACTTTAAGCAAAAGATGGCGGCTTGGGAAGGAAGTCAATATGATGGAATGTGGTGTCGGCTATTCCCGAGCAGTTTGAAACACAATGCCATAGATTGGTATCTAAGTTTATCTCCGGGAAGTGTATCAAGTTTTGCCCAGCTAAGCGAAATGTTTGTCAAGCATTACATTCATCAGAAGAGGCAGCGACAGATATAGCGTTGTTGTTTGATTTAGAACAAGCACCAGGTGAGTCCCTCAGAAAATTTGTTACTAATTTCAAAAATGAGATTTTGTGAACAGATGGCGGTGTGGATGAGAGAACAGCTGTGGTAGCATTTCAAAAAGGGATAAGCAAGAAGTCACCAACGTATGACTATAGTATCTTCACGGATGAGAACCTTGGATGAGCTTTTTCAGAAGATAGAAAAGTACATCAGATTGGAAGATATAGCTTCTCGGAGGGCACCAAAGGTGTCAACAGTAACTGTCAATGCCGTAACAGAGAAAGGAAAGAAAGCAGATACCGGTTCATGGAATGACAATCCACCTAGAGAATCCGGCACAAGAAGAAACAGGGATGGGGCGAGGGGATCTGACAAAAGAGATAGACGGGAAGACAAAGATTCTCCCCCAAGAAAGCTAACGCCACCAAAACCGTTGCCACAACTCACCATGCGCCCCTGGATCAAATGTTGAAGAGGATAAGGGGAAGAAAGTACTTCCAAGAGCCATCTGTAAGATGTAGAACAGTGAGAGATAAGTCATTTTGTGATTATCATCAGACTTATAATCATCCTACAGAAGATTGCTATGAATTTAAGTCATTAATCTGGAAGTGGATTGATAGTGATCACTTGAGGGAGTTTATTGTAGATAATAATAGGGAAGCGGCAAAACCAGAAGCACCAGTCAGATGAACAGTTAATATGATCTTAGAAGGGGCTAGAGAGTCCATTAACCAAGTAAAGAAAAAGGTGTGAAAGTTGATGCAAATAAGAGAAGAGCCATCCATAGCAGGAGCGGTACCCGTGATGAGGAATGGAAGGCCAGTGCATCAAGATGAACCAATTGGGTTCTCTAAGGAGGACCTAAAGGGAGTGGTGACGCGGCACAATGACCCACTAGTCATTTCAATACTCATTGGAAATTGGAATATAACTAAGGTACTTGTAGATTGCGGAAGTGATGTGGACGTTCTGTTCACTAGGGGGCTGGATCAAATGAAGCTAGAAAGGAACTGTTTGATAAACTCACCTGGAGACATTTATGGTTTCAATGGAGGAGCATTTCCGCCATTGGGAGAGATTACACTACCAGTCACGGCTCATACCAGAACTATCATGTCAAGATTTGTAGTCATTGAAGCTCCTACAGAGTACATCGCGATCTTGGGACGAGAATGGATCCACTTAATGAAGGTTATTCCGTCAAGCTACTATCAGAAAATCTGTTTTCCAACCGAAGATGGCCAATATGAGATAAGAAATAATCAAGCAATGGCAAAAAACCTGAAGATAACAACGGTTAAGACTATGAGGCAAGGCACAATAGGTGCCGGCATGACCTCTACTTCAGCATAGCAACGACAGAAGGAGGCTGACGGGTTCCCCGGAGAAATTTCTAAAACTGAGGAACAGACAGAACCCGTCAACCTCACTGAAGCAGAAGGTCAACGGATCACTTACATGGGAACTAATTTAGACCCTAAAGTGAGACATGATCTTTGGCAGTTCCTAAAAGATAATGTAGATGTATTTGCTTGGTCTGTGCATGACATGACAGGAATATACCCAAACATAGCATGCCATGAATTAAATGTGGATCCAAATTTCAAGCCAGTAGCGTAAAAGGTTAGAACAATAAAGCCGACACTAGCTGAAGCAGTCCAAGCAGAAGTAGAAAAGATGGAGAGAGTCAGTATAGTAAGAGAAGTTCAATATCCAGAATGGGTGGCAAACATAGTGGCGGTACCAAAAAGGAATGGAAAAGTTCGCATTTATATTGACTTCACCAGCTTAAACAGAGCTTGCTCCAAGGATAGATACGTCATACCGAGGGTGGATAAGCTCGTTGACAGAACATCGGGATATGGATTGCTATCTTTCATGGATGGCTATTCAGGTTACAATCAAATCCCACTTTAGGGGCTAGATCAGGAGAAAACCGCCTTCTACACTGGTAAGAGGACATTGTGTTATACCAAAATGCCATTTGGTTTGAAAAATGCAGGAGCCACATACCAAAGGTTGGCCGAGACAATGTTTGAGAACCAGTTGAAGAAGACGGTTGAAGTATACATTGACGACGTGTTGGTGAAGTCAAGGGAGCCATCAGATCACCTGGAAGACCTAAGAGAGACTTTCCAGATATTACGTCAATTTAACATGAAGCTCAACCCAGAAAATGTACCTTTGGAGTGACGTCAGGAAGGTTTCTCGGCTACATAGTCACCAAAAGAGGAATAGAAGTCAGTCAAGACCAGATTAGAGCTCTGACGGAAATGCCGTCACCAAGGACTCAAAAAGAAGTACAGGTGCTGGCGGGGAGAATTACGACGTTAGGAAGATTCATCTCAAGGTCCACAGATAAGTGCAAACCAATTTTTCAACTCTTGAGGAAAAATTTGTCTTTTGAATGGAATGATGAATACGAAAGGGCCTTCCAAAAACTGAAAGAATATCTAAGTAGGCCGCTAATACTGTCAAAACCAACACCAGGGGAAACGCTCTTCATCTACTTGGCAGTATCAGACATAGCAGTCAGTGCAGTACTAACACGAAGGGAAGCAAGGAACGATAACCCGGTCTACTTCCTCAGTAAAAAGATGACTTCGCCAAAAACAAGATATTCCAGGGTGGAGAAGCATGCACTAGCTCTACTTTTTGCGGCACAGAGGTTGAGACCTTATTTTGAAGCCTATCACCTCACAGTGGTTACAAATCTACCACTGAATCAAGTAATGCCAAAGTTAGAACGTTCAGGGAGGATGGAAAAATGGGCAGTATCGCAAAGTAAATATCAAATCCAGTATGAACAGAAGAAGGCAGAAAAGTCCCAAGTACTTGCAGATTTCTTGGCAGATTTCCCCATAGAAGATGAAACTTGGCATGTGGATATGATGGTAGACGAGCAACTTGAGGTCACGGTTCCAGAAACGGTCAACTGGCAACAGGTTAAAGGTTGGAGAATTTTCACAGATGGGTCAGTGAACAAAGGAAGATCAGCAATCGGGGTGGTGATCATAACGCCTGACGAGACAAAAATCGAGATAGCGGAAAGCTTAGCCTTCCCAGCAACCAACAATGAAACAGAGTATGAAGCTATGCTTAAGGGGTTGGAAGTATTGAGAAAGCTTGGGGCGGACGAGATTACAGTGTTCACTGATTCAAAGTTAGTGGTGGAGCAATTCAGTGGAGTGTACAGAGCCTTGACAGGAAAGATGGTGGCATACCTTGAAGCCTTGAAGCGGAGTGTCGACAAATTTTCAAAAGTGGAAATTTTGCATTTGTTTAGAGGAGAAAACCGTCACGCAGATGCCTTGGCATACCTAGCTACGTCAACAAAAGAAGATTCAACTACGACAATTACCTTCACAAAGAGATCTCAGCCAATGATAGAGATGGAGGAGAAAATCGTGAACCTCATACAGAACATGGGGGCGAGCTGGATGGATCCGATAACTGACTACTTGAAGAATGGGACACTTCCAGAGGAAAAGACGAAAGCAAGATCAGTTCTGGAACAGTCCAAGAGATATGCTTTAGTAGGCGAAGACCTATATAGAAGATCTCCAACTGGACCGTTACTAAGATGTGTCCATCCATCTCAAAAGGAAAGGGTCATGACAGAAAGCCATAGTGGCAGTTGCGGAAATCATTCCCCAGGAAGGGTTATGGCACATAGAATTAGAATTATGATACATGGGCATTACTGGCCAAGTATGGACAAAGATTGTTGTGACTACGCCAAGAAGTGCCATGGTTGTCAAATCCATGGAAGGCTGATCCATACCCCAGCGGAAAATCTTCATTTCATAAGTAACTCGTGGCCCTTCTCGATGTGGGGGATTGACATAGTGGGCAAGCTGGAAAAATCGCAGGGCAGAGAATATCTCATAGTAGCCACGGATTACTTCACCAAGTGGATAAAAGCAGAACCACTGAGGAGGATAAGGGAGGCTGAGGTCAAAGATTTCATCTGGTCGAACATTATTTGCAGGTTTGGACTTCCAAAGGCAGTTGTGGCGGACAACGGTGCACAGTTTAGAGGGGATAAGTTGAAACAATTCCTGGAAAGTTACAACATCAAGCAGCTATTTGCAACTCCGTTCCACCCACAGGGAAACAGGCAAGCTGAAGCGTCGAACAAAGCAATACTTGAAGTTTTAAAGAAGAAACTGGAGGATAAGAAAGAAAAATGGTACGAGAACTTATGGGAAGTACTTTGGGCCTATCAAACAACACCAAAAAAATCAACAGGTGCAACACCCTTCTCTCTCACCTATGGCATGGAAGCAGTGATTCCGCAAGAGATGGTAGTGCATAACGTCAAGAATGTAGTAGTCGATATTGGGAAGAACAATGAAGTAATAGAGAGGGAGTTGATCTTGGCAGATGAAGTTCGAGAACGCGCAAAGATGAAACTTGAAAACTACCATAGGCAGGTGGAGAAAGTTTACAACAAGAAAGTCAAACCGAGAAGTCTCATTCCAGGAGATCTCGTACTCAAGAAACATAATCCGCCCCCAGCCAAGCTAGAACCAAATTGGGAGGGACCTTTCCTGGTAGACAAGGTTGGAGTTAATGGAGCATACTACTTGACATACCAGAATGGCACCCCTGTAGACAAGCCTTGGAGTATCAGCAATTTGAAGAAACACTATGCTTAGGAAAGCAGAGAAGTATTAGTTTTCAAAATTTTGTAAGGATGTTTGATCTCAGACTCGCATCATTGTAAGTTGTGAATTTTGAAATTTCTTAATGAAATAGATGATTGTAGTTTCTAGTCCCTATAGTTTACCGTGTGCAGCTATCATATAAGATAATGAGAAAAGATACCTTGACTGGGATCACGCTAAAGATCAGTCAAGAAGATTAGGATTGAAATCCAATTTAGATTGGTGGGAAACAATATAAGTGTAGACTTGGCTTAGCATGCCGTTAACTATACGTTGGCAGTCTCTATATATTGTTTCCTCCTCACTGAAGTTGAGATAGACAATGCAGTGAGATGCCTCTAGGAGAGAAGAACAACAGTGCTAGTGGGTCAATGGGGTCTCACTTCGAGTTAACCGTGACGACGGGAACTGAGGAAGTAAGACCTAATGTTGACACACGAGAAATCTTCACCAGCAAAGGGGACACGCTATGTAACTAGATTACATAGGTATGCCCCCATGACGGGTATAGCTCAGAGAATGAACTAAGATAGTTCTAGGAGAGATATGTGTTACCAGAAGCAAGAAATGAGTAATGCAAGCAATGATTAAGAAGTCGAAAGTTTATAAATAAGGAAACCGACAACAAGATACAAAGTATTAAAGTTTACAATAACAATGTTTAGTACAAAAAGCTATAAATCTCACTGTGCTCAAGGTTGGGGGGGGAAGAGGTGGACCCTCATGAGATGACGGACTAGGAAAAGCAAGCAAGGAAGGAGAAGGTTTCATCTTCTTGGAAGCAAAAAAGGAAACCAAGTTCTCCTTCACTTGAACCTTTACCTGAGCAGCAATCTGCTTAGTAGATTTCGCCACAAGCTCATCGTATTTGGCCTTGTAATCTTCCAAAACTTTGGCAAGGGCATCCTCCTTCTCCTGTCTAAGGACCACCTCTCGCTCAGCAATGTCAAGACGCCATTGGTCGTAATCATTCTCATGCTTAGTCGTCATTTCATGAAGGCGGAGAATTTTCTCATCAACTTGCTCCCGCCATTTAGCAATCTCCTTGTGATGAGTGGATTCCAGAGCAGCAAGCCAGCAACTCGTTCCTGGAATTCCCCCTCCAGCTTGGACTGTATCTGCTTGATTTCAGCCTCAAGGTTGGCGGCAGCCTCCTTGCGCTGAGACCTGAGTTGTTCTATTTCAGCCTGGAGAGCCCATTTCTCATTAACTAGACGGTTTTTGTCAAGTGTGAGATTATGTTTTTCTTGAAAGAGGCTTTTACGCTCTTCCATCAGTTCAGAAACGCAGGTACCAGACCTAACCGTGAGACCATTAACCTACAAGTAAAAATAAGGGGTTAGCAACAACGATATTAGGAAATAAGTAGAACGACAACTAAGATCAAAACTTACAAGAGATAGAGCCTTGTAGAGTTCCCGGTTGCATTCACTGAATGACATCTGGTCAATTTTGACTTGATCAGAGGGTAGGATCGAATTTTGCATAACAGTGAATGCAACAACACCATCAATGAAGGCAGAATCCGTCTGGCTGGGGAAGGGCGACCTACAAAAGTAGAAGCCTTTGTTTGAGAAAGGGGAGGGACTTCACAACAATCAGTACCTCGAGAAGAGCTGGCTTTGCCGGCATCAGGTACGGAAGAGTCTCCACTAGCAAGAACGCTAGAAGCCATGAGATCCGGCATCCTAGACTCATCAGGCACAGAAGATGGCGTGTGGATAGGAGTTGGAGCAGCATCAGAAGCCAAAGGAGGTGGACAACCAACATTAGCTTTATCACCTGGCTCAGAGGTAGAAGAGCAGTAATTAGAAGCACGCCGACGAATATATCTAGGAGTTTAACGAACAGGAATAACTAAGGTTGCAACATCAAAAAGTTCATGTTCAATAGGAAGAGGAGGCGGCATAGCGCCGACAGCAGGAGGCTCATTAGGATCCACAAGTGCAAGTTTGTCAAAGGAAGAATGCGAAGAAGGAGAAGCTTAACCTGAGTGAAGGGAGTCCTCCATTACGATATCCCCAAAATTGAGACTCAGTGTCAAGCCCAAGGTCATCGATGTCCACAAAAACCTTAACCCCGCTAAAATCAGGCTGGTTGGGGAGTTCCATCGAGTCGGCGGAATGACTGAAAGACTGGACTGTTTGATCAAGTTTCCTTTTGGGGATCTTGACTCTTTTTGCCTTACGGGCAGTTTGCTTTGTGCGCGCTAGTGGAAGCTCAGGAGACTCGGGCAAAGATTTCGGCTCACCTTGGATAGCCTGAAAATCAGAGATCTCAGTCGAAGCAGGAGAAAGATCACAAGTAGAAGGTCTGACAAGTTTTTGAAGGCGCAGGGCAGATAAAAAAGGAGAGAGCTGAGAGGTTACTTTTTTTTGCTTTTTCTTCACTGGAGATGCCGGTTGGGAGGTCGGTAGTGAGGCTACAGCAGGAGAGGTGGATGACGGATTGCGAGAACGCTTCAGAACTAATATGTCCTGAAGTGGGATATTATCTCCATCATCCTCATCATCGTTGGCGGTTTCAGCAGCAGGGGCTTTACCTTTAAATTTAGAAGAAGGAGGAGGCACAGGAGCGGCAGATGGAGGCTTGCCTTTCTTATCCTTCAGATAATCTTTATGGCAGCATACAGGGAGAACGTATTCCCCAAGGTCTAGATCCTTGGTCAGTGGGGTGTCGTTCTTCTTCGAGCAAGTAAGCTCTCGAATGGCAGAATAGCCGTCAGGCCCTGAATCGATTAGGGGCTCCCAAGGGGCGTCAACGCGGGGTTTAATAGCTTTGCCATCCCCACAGATTTCTGGAAGATAGAAAAGAAAAAGGGAAATAAAGTCAGATGGATCAACAAAAATCAAAATTCAGATCAAAAAATTAACACATGTAAAAGGTAAGAAAAAGAACCTCCAGTGTTAAACCGCCAATATTTCAAAGGTTTTTTAATGTTGGGACCTTTACCCCCAAAGTTGCCACTGATAACCAAGGGGAAGTCAGGCCATTCCTTATCGCTTTCAGGTAACTTCTCCACAATGGATTTCCTACCACTGTGCTTAACGAAGTAATAATAAGGCTGGCCGCATTTTTCCTCACAAACCCTAACATAGTAAGACTGGCGTATGTCGTTAAGAGAAACAACAGTGGTGCCCTCACTGTTCAGTTGGTCCATAGCTCTTAAGACCCGCCAGAAATTTCCTATACACTGACCAGGGGCGAGTTTATAAAAATTAAGAACGTCACGGACAAGTTCCGACAACGGAAACCGGCAACCAAAAGCAATTTAGTGAGCCGTCACCATGATGGCGTCTTGCTTGGAGAAATCGTGATGTGCGAAACGAAGAGCCTTTTTGTAGTGAAAAAGATCTACGTCATCAGGTATGTCGTACTGCTGATGGAAAAGATCTAGGTCAGGTCTAAACTCATACGTAGCCGGGTTTTGCAGATCTAGATAATAAGTGGAAGAAGGAGGTTCAGCAAGTTGACGGATTTGAATGTCGTCGTCTCCAGAAGCCTCATCCCTAACTCTGTTTGAGGTATTTTTCTTCTGATTGGCTTGCCTAGATGCCATTGGTACTCTAATCAACAAGACTATAAGAAGAAAAAGATGGGGGCGCCAAGGGAAGGTCCTAACACAGAGAAGAAAGGGAGTTCAATTAAAATTCTTTCTGTGCATAATGGTCACTAGAGGAGAGATCTAAAGCAGAAGGCAAGAGAAAACTAAACAAAAATGAAGAAGATCTAAACAGACATAGACATGAAATGCAAATCTAGAAAATAGCCTAAAACAGTTATTTAATGAGAAATTGAAGACATAAGATGAGAAGTAGAACCAACCAACCTGGAAAATCAAGATGGTGAATATGCAAGCAGAAAAATCAAAGCGTTGTCGCCGGAGCAGAGGAAAGAGGTGCAGTTTGCAGAACGGGGGAGAAAAGGGAAAAGCTTAAGCAAGAAAGGAAAGAAGGAAGAAAGTAAGAAAGAAAGAAATAAGGTTAAGTGCTCAGTTTATAGTCCTTGAGCAAAACGCGTGGAAAGCAACGAGGAGAGAGGGAGAAATGATGGGACAAGGCGTTGGAAAACCAAAAGACCGCAGTAATCCCATCATTGCGCCTAGGGTAAGCGTGATACAGCACGTGGGCAGAGTTAATGCATGTCGGACATGTGTAAGGGAATCTTTTTTGAAGAGTCAGAAAAGGAACAACGTGCAAGTCACGTGAATATAAAAGACAATTTTTTCCTCGGGAAAAGTTAAAGGCCACGTAAGATAAGCCTCTGGACCGTCATCCAAGTGATAAGACCAGATCACGGAAGACGGACAGAGGAGGGGCGATGGAAGTACCATATGCTGCAGTTAGCGTGGCAGGATAGAGGCATTAGGGTTAAGACAATAGGGAGAAACCGAGAAATAGTAGATAGAAGCCAGGAACATTCTAGAGTATCACGGGCAAGGAGCATGGTAGTTAGCTGTCAAGCATTAGCCCCATAATGTATGAATGAGAATGAACCACGTCAAAGAAAGAAGATCCCTAGGATCTTGAAAATATCCAAGCTAGGGCTAGGAGTAAGCGGTTTGAACCGATATATAAGGAAAACTGTAGGGCAAACAGGAGGTAACTATTCACTCTTTGATTACACTCATTTCTAAACTTGGCCTCCATTACTGACTTGATCGTTGGAGCTTTACCCACCGGACTATAACCGGTGGTCTTTGCAGGTATCAAGAGGAGAGTCAACAGAAAGAGTACATCACCCTGATCTGTGACCAAGCTCAAGAAAGAGCTTACAGATACACCCTCATACAACTTTGTAAATGCATTTGAAATTGACAAAATCAATTAATGGCTAGTAAAAGTTATTGTTGTGTATTGACTCTCAATGCACATGATCGTAGCTTATAGTAAGTGAGGTTTATAGGATCATATCTTATGTTTGTTTCTAGAAATAATGTATGTAGGAATTTTACTCCCATAAGTACTTGGTATTTTAATTGGTAATTGGTATTAAGTGTTATTCAATTTGGATCCTTGTATGGATTAGGAACTCTTGGGTATTATATATACTCAACTAGTTGGCTATTGTAAAGTGGTGGTAAGAAGAGAGAGAGTGAACCAAAGGTGAAAGTATTACTAGATAGGGAGAGACAAATTTATGAGGGTTTTCATAATAAGGTTTCTCAGGTTCTAGTGTGAGAGAGAAAGAGACAAGGAATTATAGATTTATAATTAGGTTGTTTCTTTTCTCTGATTAGTAAAATCTTCTTGATCGGTTGCCGGGTGGAGTAGGCGGGTTTGTCAAACAACATTAATATTTGTGTTATTGTGTGTGATTGTCTTTTTTTGATTATTTTCTCTGTTATTTGTTATTATCTAGATTATCGGTATTACAACCAATCCTTGGGTTAAAGTTTCTGTTGCACAACAAGTGGTATCACAGTAAGGTTCTAGCTTGTAGGGATTTTCGAGATTGCGCAAAGGGTTTGAAGTTTGATATAGACTAGTTCGATGGAAAGATGAATTTTGGTTTGTGGAAAGTACAAGTCCAAGATCTCTTGGTACAATCCGAGCTACACAAAGCATTAAAAGGAAAACCGACGGATATGTCAGATGATGTTTGGGGAGAATTTGATTTGAAGGCTACTAGTGCGATTCGATTGTGTTTAATGAAAGAGGTCTTGTCAAACGTTCTCACAAAAAGTTCTTCGGTAAAACTTTGGTTAAAGCTTGAAAGTTTGTATATGACTAAGTCGTTATCAAATCGATTGTACCACAAGCATCAACTTTACAGGTTGGGGATGGCGGAAGGTACAGGTATTAATGAATATCTCAGTGTCTTCAATAGCATGCTTTCTGAATTGGTTCATGTTGGAGTGAAGTTAGAGGATGAAGATAAAGCACATCTACTTCTGAACTCCATGCCCCAATCCTACGAGCATATTATCACCACGTTGCTCTATGGAAAGGAAACTTTGGAATTGGATGAGGTTGCAGTGCTCTTTTATCTCATGAAATCAGAAATAAAGGCAGAGACGGTGAATCTCATGGTGAGGGTTTGGTGATTAATGGGGGATCACGGAAAGGATTTAACAAGTGTAACAAAGCTCACATAGAATGTTGGAAGTGCGGAAAAATATGACACGTTAAACGAGATTGTGAGGAAAAAGGTGGAGCGGTTTCGGCAAATAGCTCCAGGTCAGGAAAAGGTAAGCATATTGCTAATTAATTTTGGCGGACAAACTAATCAAGTGGAGTTTGATGATGAATTACTCTTGGTGACTACTCAAGAAGAAAATTTACATCGGGAATGGGTACTTGATAGCGGTGCCACAAAACATGTTTGTTCACATAGGTCATAGTTCGACATGTATGAAAGATATGAGGGTGGTTGGATGTCGATGTGTGATGGCTCCAAGAAGTCGAGTCGGTAATATTCGCATCAAGGTGTATGACGGGAGGATACATACTTTTGAAGGTGTTCGACATGTGCCGAGTTTGCAAAGAGAACTAATTTCTCTTTTCAAGTTAGATTCTTTGGGTTACAAGTTCACTGGCAAAGGTGGAGTTGTAGAGGTTTGCAGAGATTCCAATGTGATCATGAAAGGAGTTGCGAGTAGTAGTGGTTTGTATATACTATTGGGTCAAACAATAGTAAGATCTAGAGTTGGTCCTAAGGCAGGCAAGGTGATGTTTAAATCACATGGTTCTGTTATGAACAAGGTGGTTGCAGAAGGAAGGAACTCAAGAAAGGGAAAGATGGTCAGCAAGTGGATTCCTGTGGGCAAGTTTGAGGGTATCTCAAACTTGTCGGTCAATCATAATTGATTGGGCACCCAAAAGGGTGGAGGCGGCAACATGGATCAAGACACATGCGCGGGTGGAGTCAACAATAATCAAGTTCATTGGCTCGCCAAGGTGGAGATTGTTGTGTATTGGCTCTCAATGTCCAGGATCATATCTTATATTAAGTGAGGTTTATAGGATCATATCTTATGTTTGTTTCTAGAAACAATGTATGTAGGAATTTTACTCCCATAAGTACATGGTATTCTAATTGGTAATTGGTATTGTTATTCAATTTGGATCCTTGTATGGATTAGGAACTCTTGGGTATTATATATACTCAACTAGTTGGCTATTGTAAAGGAATGGTAAGAAGAGAGAGAGAGAGAGAGTGAACCAAAGGTAAAAGTATTACTAGATAGGGAGAGACAAATTTATGAGGGTTTTCATTATAAGTTTCTCAGGTTCTAGTGTGAGAGAGAAATAGACAATGAATTATAGATTTGTAATTAGGTTGTTTATTTTTTCTGATTAGTAAAATCTTTTTGATCGGTTGTCGGGTGGAGTAGGCGGGTTTGCCAAACCACGTTAATTGTGTGTTATTGTGTTTTTTCGATTATTTTCTCTGTTATTTGCTTTATCTAGATTATCGGTATTACAACCAATCTTTGGGTTAAAGCTTCCGTTGCACAACAGTAATGAGGAACCAATAGTAAGGAAAATATGACTAAGCTTTTTCTATAAATATTTTCAGTCATTCCCATATTCCCATAGGAAGCAATGCCATAGTGAAAAAATGGAGAGTTTTGTTATCTAAAAAGTTACAAATTATATAGGAGAAAAAATTGCCATAAAGTGGTCTTCTTCTGTTTTATACTTACAGCTCCATCGGTGTGCTAAGCTTGAGAAAAACAGTCAAGATTTTTTATTCCGCCCCGACACCAAATGAATGTTAAACTTGACAACCTGCATCAAACCACATAGAGATCTTAACAGCTGGAAAACCAAAAAGGTGAAAACCACATTTTTCATCTAATGTCAGTATGTAATTGATTACAAAACTTGCAAGCAATCACAAATCTCAGTTATCTTTCTCACTGTCTACTACTGAATCAATGAGCTCAGCACCTTCATTATAATGTCTTTGAGAACAAATGTTACCTGAACTGGATCTGCACAAATCTTCAGAGGGGTGATACAATGGAGCTATGATGAAGTTGTAAATGCAGTCTTCATTCAGCTGATATTAGAAATGGCCATAAAATTTCCTTAGGATCATAATTTCTTATATAAATCTGGTTAGGCCTTTTTTGGATGCTTACCCTGCTAGGTAATGACCCTATAGTTGGGAATCATGTCTGTGAAGCAACAAAATGACAAATTGTAAAAATTTAAAGTAAGCAATTGACAGGTGCAACTGAGATGTTTGTCTGATATCTACACACTGTAAAATGTAGCTATTATCAACATCTACGCAACACCTATGAGCTATATGCCATTTTATAAGATATGGTCTGTGGATACCTCAAATTTATTTCAGTTAAGGATTTACAAAGATGACAGATGAACACGTTCTTAGGCAACAAATTTTAAGTCCCATTGATCACATGTAAAAATGTTGGTAAAATGTGGCTGTCCTAAGAAGTGTGCATCCATTAGGCTCCCATCTCCATTTCTAATAGAGAAAACCAAGTCTTCCATTCCTCTGGCAAGTGATCTGGTTCGCTAAAGAAGAGAAAATATGAAGAAACAAATGTGTAATAAGCTAAATTGAAGCATAGATATACTGATAGTACATCTAAATTGTCAGCCAAAACACAGAAAAGGTACTGGTGTAATCTATCTTCAGTTACCTTAAAGAGGCTGATGGAAAATAGAGGTTGAACAGATTAACTAGGCTATAAGCTATTTAGAATGTTAAATGCTTCAGTACATAGGCATGCTATATTTCTGGAAGAGCAACTGATACAATGAATGTTATTATGTACTGCATTGCAGGAAAGTTTGGAAGCTTACAGGACAGGACGAAGCAAGAAGAAAGACTGTGATGCTAGATGATCGTTTACGTAGGTGAATGCCGAATGCCGTATCAAATGAGATTTTTTTATTTTTTTATTTTCCCAATTAAGTCCACTCATTGGCTGAGAAAGATTTAGCATCTGTCAAAACAATATGCATGTTAAGGATCATTTTCAACTTTGTGGACGAATCTCTGCACACATCTCTTGGTTGTGTGCATATGAATAAGCCATCAATGGCATATTAATAAGACATCAATGGCTATCAATTGACAGATATTGTTAACCAAAAAAAAGACAGATATTGGTTCAGTGACAGGAGAGGACCAAGCAAGAAGAGAGCTGCATGCTCGCGTCCAACACTAAAGGAAATTCAGAAGCCCAGCTGGATTGAGAAAGAGTCAAAGAGCTGAGTAGACTTATACAAGATATGACTTGAATAATATACAGGTTGCAAACTAAAGGAAATGCTGATTGTTTTGTCACTAAAGCTCTGCTTGACAGATTTAACATTCAAGGACAAAAACCATGAAGAAATTTAAATGGAAGGGACCTGAGAATGATCAAGTTAGATAGATGCATGGTGCAGTGAATGATAGAGGTGCAGGCTTAGGAGGCATTCTAAGGAATCATCAAGGACAGGACAGGTGATTAGTGCAGTTATGGGTGCAAGTCCAATGAAGTCTGTAATCTGGCAACAACTGACTTCTGTGAAAGAAGGACGTACTGGAGCTGGCAGACCAGTTGGGAATCAAACTCTTAAGAAGGATGCAGATGGAACTATGTATACTAGAACTTAATCAATACAGGTTAGGGTCGCCTAACCCTCAACCCATTTCATCAAAAAAAAAAAAAAAAAAAACACAATGGTAAATGCTGTGGGTTGATTAAAAGGGGTTGTGTCCACATTTATATCTTCCTCATATGTTTGTTCTACTATTGGTGTCATATCATATCTTCAATCATCGCACCATTCAAGCTGGACTGCTGGAGGAAAGATATTAATACTCACTTCATATCATTCATACACTCTCAGATTCATTCATCGATACTCCTAGAAAACACAACCACACATCGATACATTAAGTGGAATACTCCGTAATAGAAGACTCTCAAGTCGATAATGAAATAGTTCGACTCCCCCGATCTCTTCGAGCACCTTGTGAAAAGATTCGATAGAGGTCGAAATTCACTTCTCTCCTTCTGCCCACGTGTTCTTTATGATACCATACCAAATGACGACTTATATTGTACATGATTATGTTGATACAAATCAACCTAATACAAATAAATAAAATTGATATTTCATTGAAGTCCTCCAAAAAAAAAGGACATACAACCTAATCTATTACCCTTGTAAAAATATTTGATGATCCTGCTTCCTGATTCAAACTTATATCTGTATGATAGCACCTGCAAATGGGTTTGGCATGGAAATCTAATACGTATACAAACAGAAATTCAGAACTTCAACCCAATTTTTTTCTCGAGATTTGTAAAAAAAATATTTTTCACTGATAGAATATCACATATAAATAGTGCTCTAATAATCGAAAACTATACAAAAAAAAAATAAAATTACGGTCTCATTCTACAACAATAACCAATGATGATTCATTCAAAATGGATTGGTATTACATTCTAGTATATTTAGTGTTCCCTATTAAAAACCCTGATATATCAAAGAAGAAAACTCGAACTAACCTTTTTTTTATCAAAGTTAATAATATATTAACAAGCATTTAAAACAGTTACAAGTCCTGATCAGCATACAGTAACGAAAACTGTACCGTCAGGTTAGTTTCCCCACTCCACCGGAAGACATCCCTCCTGTGAACTCTTTTACCGACTCAGGCAATACACATGCAGTAAAACTGCTTGTCGTCGTACAGAAAAAATACCAAACACTGCATCAGAAAACCTTCAGATAGCTAGAAGTAACCTTTGCTCAGACATAACAGTGTCCCATCCCTGCAGCAGATCAGTGAATCTAATAGCCTTTCTTAGCAGTTCCATGGCTTTAGTGCTCAGATTCAACCAAGCCCATAGTGTTGCCTTAATGCTCAACATCCCCATCCCAACATCTGCTTTTCCTTCGTCGCAAATAATTCAATTTCTTGTTTTCCACACCCTCCACATTACCACACAAGGGAGTATCCTCCAAATAGCAGCAGCTACGTCACCACTATTTGATTGGCATAGGGAGAACTCAATCCACAGCAGCAACAAAGGCCAAAGAACTCAAACCACAACAGCTGAAGAATAGTTGTGTTAATTTGTTCCATTTACTAAAACAAATGTGGAAGGTAATAAAAAAAATGTATCCATAAAGGTAATCATTTTGTGGTTGTTTTCTAACAGTTCTACTAGGGGTGGGAATTTCCCGATTTTTTGATTTTTAGATTTTTCTGATTTCTGATCCGATTTTTTCCGAATTTGGAATGGATTATTGTAGTTCCGATTTTCGATTTTCGAATTTTCGATTTCCGATTTTTCCGAAAAATGATTGAATGGAATTGGAACTACTTATATGATTCTGATCCGATCCGATTTTTCCGATTGTTAATCCGATTTGTTTTTCCGATAAATATTCCGAAATTTCCGATAATTTAAGAGATTTAACTATTCTTATTTTTGAAAATATATGTACATACAAACATAAAAATAATATATCAAGTTTAAAATCACATGACAACTCAATAACAAATTAGAATTAGTCTCAAATCTTAATGTTATCAAATATCAATATATGGTTCAACAAAAAAAATAATGTAATAGTAAATTATTGGTTAGTTTATACTTTCGATTGAAGGTCCATGCTTATTACTCAGATCAATTATTTTCTTGTTCATACAATTATATTATTATATAAATTTTACAGTATAATTGAGTTTTGAGTTTTATAAGGTGCTATACTCAAGAACTTGGATCCATCTTATTGGGGTGGTATGTTACTATTTTAGATAAAAATACCCTAATAAGCAAATCAACTCAGTAAAAAGAGTGGATTTTCAAGTTTTCAAAACGGATCACGTCCACTATTTTCGATTTGGAATTCCAATCAATTCCGATATATTTTCAAGTTGGAATTCCGATTTGTTTATGTTGGAATTACGATTGATCCAAATTTATTTTTTCCCGATTTTTTTCGATATTTCGAATATTTCCGATATTCCAAAATTAGAATAAATTTTGTTGTTCCAAAAAAACATGGAATGGAATTGGAAGAAATTTTTTGATTCCTATTTTCGATTTATTTTTTCCGAACATGCCATTTCTGATTTGTTCCGTCCGATTTCCACCCCTAAGTTCTACAGCTATATATAAACATGGAAGATTACTGTCGACGGATACTTATAATAAGATGGATTAGCCCTTGACAGTTGAGAAAGCAGAAACAATAAACGTGCAATAGTTTTTTTAAGAACAAAAAAGAGGGGCGAAAGAGAGAAAAAGGAAAAAAAATTCAGCCAGTCTAAACACAATAATGGAACATGAGGAAGAATATGGGAGTTCGGTTTGAAAAAAAGGAAGAAAGCAACTGCGTGTCGTCGAGATGGGAGTTCAATTGAAAAAGAGGACGAAGGCAACTGCGTGCCATCGAAGCAAAGGAGGAGAAGTTGCAAGGGTGGACGTCTATCTTCAAAGACATCTCCAACTGTCAGATCGACATGGATAGGAAGGAGAGAGCAGAGTGTCAACAAGGTAGATAGGGGTTTTATTCTAGTTAAGCGTGCACCCAAAACAAGTTCCCAACCGTGGATGACCTGCTTCGTCGAGATGTCCAAAATGCTGCCTTATATGTTAGATGATCAAAAATTTCAAGCAATTTGGTATGTCACTTGTGCCCACTCAATGATTCATAAATTGGCTGCTGCCTGCCTTATTTGTAGCCATATCGGTCATTTTTAACAGTATGTGACCCTCCTCTAGGCTCAAGTTGTCTTACGGCATGAGCAAATATCAAACTTGTAAGAACAAAGGTTTACATTCCTCAACAAATTTGTAACAAGGTCACATATTACATGCAAATGAAGGAAGCTATGAACTTAACGTTACAAAGTGCTACAATATCGGCATGTCAGCCACATGACTGCATATAGTTCATTCTTTAGCTTTCTTGTGCTCTGCAGGTTCAGTTTTCTTCAAGATGTTTAAGGCCTTTCTCTTATAATAATAAAAAAAAAATGAAAATAAAATAAAAATGACACTGTAAACTCTAAACTAGTTCAGTTATCAAGAAAACATAACACGCCTCTCCCATTTAGGTTTATATGTTTAAGATCATACCTGCATGGCATCATCAATCACAAAAAGATGAAAAGACATGCCTTGGACTATCTAACACTAGTACAAATATAGTAAAACACAAACCAACCAAGATTAATCACCTATAATAAAAATAAAATAAAAAATAGTAACAAACTAAAAACAACTAAGAACTCAAACACAAAGTAAACAACAAAGTAAACATCCATGATGTCAGAATGGTGGTTTAGGGAGGTACTCTTAAGTCTTACCAATAACACCCCAGCAGGAAGGAGGAAATACTTCTAGTACATCCACTTCATTGATGATCCCTTAATATTTGCCTAACCAAAGTATTGATCTCAAATGATGGGGTTGAGAAAAATATAAACATAAATACATTGCCACGTATGTCCTGAAATGACTTGTTAGGAGCTTGTGAAGATATATTCCCTATACTTTCAAGCATATACAAAAGGGAAATAAAACTAAGAACTTTATAAAAGTGTGAGATAATCTTACTATATTAGAAATTTGATTTATCGCCAAAACTCCAATAGAATCCATAAGAGCGGCCTCTCCCTATTAGAGGCCCAAATCAAAGGTCTGGGTAGCAACCTCCTTGTACCAACCTATTGATTCTTTCAGTTGAAAGGTTTAAAGAATCCTGACACAAATTTTCCCTCAGGATCTAGAATTTGACCATCCCCCATCTGTTCCCCCCTCAAGTATTGTGTGTGATGCTACAATTAGACAAAGACTCATGCTCAGGGAGGCAACCAAGAGCAAAGAAGACTAGAAAAACTTGCATGCATGACAATGATCTTTCCGATACAAGATGACCAAGGAATTTCTTATGCAGAAATTACGATGCCACAATTGTGCAAAGGTGTTTATGTAGTCTTCGTGCGGGAACTTTCAACTTCAAATCCTAGTGAAAGAAACAGAGAAATTTAAAAGGGTGTGGGGAAGTTCTTTTGGTTAAGCTTGTAAAAGACTCTTGCAAAACTCCCTACATCATTTCTAGAGGGAGGCTAATGCAGTAGATTAGCCAGTATCATTCAATTGCCTAGCGATGTGCTGAAATGAGTGATGAGTTACCTAGAAACATTGTCTTCAATGTTCTTTAGATGGTGGATGCGCTCTCCTAATTAGCTAGTAACAGTCAATCGCTGACGATGCACTTGAAATGAGTGAGGAGTTACCTAAAAACATTATCTTTTATTTTGTTTAGATAGATGCGGACTTGGCACGGGGTTCTAAGTGAATTTCTATTGAGATTTGTATGGTTTCCTTCATAGGGAGGAAGAGTATATGATGTTCCCTCCCTCCCCCCCCCCCTCCCCCTTCTCTTTAAGTGCTGACAAGAAAATCCACAAGGGTTATTGTGATATTGTTGGATACTCGAACGTCATAACAAACTTGGTGATTTGACCCTGACCCACCCAAAACCAAGATTTCAATTTCCATATATACCAGTGAATTCGTATAGCTCTTATGTACCGCTTTGCATTAAACTAACAAACAGAACAGATTAATCTTCAGTCACACACAATCTCCTAGTTCAGATGATCATCTATTGAAAGTCTAGAATGATAGACAGAATAATCTCTCCTTAAGTAGTGTACAATTGAGTAACCAACGCTGGATTTTTTTCATGTTTTATTAACCAAATTCGCAATTATTATTGTATTATGCTCCGCATCTCCGGACTCTGGGTGCGGTCAATTGGTCATACACTCGTACTCCAAAGAATTTTTTTTTTCCTCTCCAAAGAAGTTTGCTACATCACAAAATGAAGTATGTTATCCAATCCACCATATAGTTAAGTCACATACTCTCTATAGGGTTGGAGAGTCCTAGTTCCAACTCATCCAGGCTTTAAGTTGTAAAAATTATATAACATCAATAATGATCCCTTTATAGTAGCAAAAATTATATGGTTGTATCCTAAATGTGGGAAACAAGGATATACTTTATGGAAGTATCAGACTTATAAACATGTTCAAAAGCATCGCATTATTGAATCAAGGCACAAAAGTACAGTGAAAACCAACATGGAAAATATCGATAGCACAATGATGTAATTTCTACATTGTAACATTTAACTAGGAAAAGGGCAAAATCTAACATCATAAAATTCAAACCAGTATGCTGCTCCACGACTTGTGTTAGCTCCCAATCCCATATACCCCATTCTCAGATGAAGGCTCCGAAAGCCCGCTTCTTCCTATAGGAACTTGTATGTGTATACAGTTATGTAAGATAAAGAAAGCAAGAAACGACAAGGTTCTCAGGGGTATTGTAAGGAATACTGCCAGGGTACGGATGAATATCTTAGGTTATCAAACCAGAAGGTCAGGCAAGGACACCATTTCAGAGAATTAGCACTTGGGGATGTAAGGTTCTGTGACTGAGATGGTGATATTCTCAATCACTCTCATTATATATATGTTACTTGTTTTTATTTATCAATAAAGTGTTAATTTTATCAAAAAAAAAAACAAAAAAAAAGACTTCTATAAAAGAGACACTCTTAAATATGTTTTCCATTCTGTAGTATCACTGGACTACTAGAAGACTCTTAGACTCATATGCTTTCTAATAATCACAACCAACAAAAACCATCAAATCATCTGAAAAACTATATAGTCATTACCTTTACTCTTGCTGGTCGTGGCAGCCTTTGAACTGGTTCCTTCTTTGCTAGTATTTCCATTACGCTCCAACTGTTGCTTTTTGTTAGCAACTAATCTGCCGAGGCTTTTCTACCTTTAGCAACTTCGCTATCATATACCTTACTTATCTCCTCTATGTGCCAAGACTCAGTAGTGTTAAATCAATTTGTTATAATTTATTTTGCTTCTTGGATGGTATCTTCAAGCCTTCCTCTTTCTCCATGTCTTGCTCTTTATTAGCTGCCACTATAAGCAATTTTCATAAACCAGGTTAATTTTGTATCTTTTGCAAGGTATGTCTATAAAGATGAATTTGAAAACAACAATACCTTGTCGATTGTTTGTAACACAAATGCACCATATAAACCAAAAAGAATTTTAACGCACTGCATTTGTTATTATCTTCTTTTCCCATTGCATCTCATACTATATACCAAGCAGGGCCTATGTCAAAGTGACGAACAATGATTAAGCACCAGATCTCTCACTACCTTACTTTTGTTTTGAGCAGTATTTTGAAATAAGTTTGGATTCTAAGCTTGACTAAAACACTTCAAACTTCAATCATTAGGATGATTACTTGTACAATTGTTTAATCACAGAGCAAGACTTTTGAGTTTCAAAGCTTGTTGAAGTGGATAAAAATTAATCATCCACATTCTTAGTATTCAACACCATACTGTATTTAATCTTAAGAAACCAACTTTAGACAAAAAAATTATATTTCTTCCACTTTCAAAATCACAATTACAACTTACAACAGTTAATATTCTTCTAGGCTAACAGAACGATTCAAATTGATCATTTTATCTAAAATCACAAAAATAGGGCATCCAAAACCATACAACTTCTTTGATTAATTTTCTAAAATCAATTAAATCGCTATACACAATTTCTTTGCATAAGAAACTAAGCCAATTGCTAAAACCCTACCACTTTTTCCAGTTAAGACTACATGATTAATTTTTAAAATGTAAGGTTTAAGATTTAGGGTTATGATTTTGCCCTTCATTGTTTAAGGTTTAAGATTTAGGATTTAGAGTTATAGATCCTCTCTTTAGGGTTTATAGTTTGCCCGTTTAGAGTTTATAAATCATTTTTAGAGTTTATATCTCTTTATGATTTTCATGGCGTCCTAACTTAGAAATCTAGTGGGTACATACAGATCATATCAAAACTAAAGAACTTTCACACAAAATCTAGAGAACTGTCTTCCACACAAGAAAAAAGTTGTCCTGTACATAAGCATCAACAAGTAACATTGCATAGTGTATAACAAACTCAATGAAGCATACTTTAAATAAAAATACTAATCATTGTCAACTTTTACAAAATTTATTCGAATGGAAAACATCCACTTACATCAAATCAAACTCATATGTAATAAAACAAGTGTGAGGCCTAACTAATTGGCGCACCTCCAGCAAAAAAAAAAAAAAAAAAACTAACTCGCGCACCTGCAGCAGTTGATGACCAACGACGATTTTGCAGTTGATGACCAACGACGAGTTTGTTCATTCGAAAGCCTGATATGTCTGTATCTACAAACACATTTCTTAAACACATCCCCATCTAAAGTGAGTTTGAAACAACTTCTAAGATCTAAATATTTAAGCTTGGGAAATCCCTCCTGAATGGCTTGCAAACCCTTATTTGTCATTGCACTTCTAATAAGATGGAGACTATGTAAATGAGGCATGTTTTTAGCAATAGAAAATGCGTGCTCGTCATAATCACGTGGTTCATACGGTGAACCGCAATAGTACTCCACTCTAAGATACTTCAGTTTTGGGCAAAAGAAACTTATTACTTCAAACTGATGGCATGTATAAAAACCATTACCCACATCAAGCTCTTCCAATAGAGGAAGCCTTTTAATAATTTCAAAAAATCCATTCAAACTATAGCCAACCTCCATTCCTATCCGAAGAGACTTCAACGAATTTGGTTTACAAACAACTTGGAGTAAAAGCTCCTGAGTAAGGAAATTTTCAAATGAGAGTTTCACCAGTTGCCCACAACTTCTAACTATTGCTTCCTTGAAAAAAATATCAAACTTACGCAAGCCAGTAGCTTCATTACAACAATGAAAATGATGTTGATGATGTGGGACAATTATAGCGTGAAAAAGATGAGGCTCTTTGGCAAGTTTTCGCCACAAGGAACAAACATATTGGGCATTCAGTATAATTTCAACTGGCCCAAGCTTCATAAAGATCAATAGCATAACATCTATAGGCAAATCAAGCCAATTCCTCACTTCTTTCTTTGTGGTTTTTCTTCTTTTGTTCTTTGTCAATTGATGACCAAAAGTATTATTCCTTCTTTTACGCATTGTCATTCACAGTAAAAACGTGAGGTTACCCTTAAAACAGGTTGTCGTGAAACAACGTACAAGTTCCTGCAAAGATCAAGAGTTATAACAACGAATGAACCAATATTGAAAACTAAAATCACCACGTTTACATGTAAACTAACCAAAAAAAAAAAAAAAATGTTGGGGAGGCTTTAAAATGGAACCAATTTAGACACCTCTCAACTTTACATGGACAAGTTTCATTGTTTATTTAAGGTAAATTTATATGAGTTAAACATTTAGTATTTTGAAGTAAAAGGGAAAACTAATATATGATGTTTAGGGTATGTACAAAATGGTCCGAAAGAAATAAAGTAGGCACCCTTTGAACAATTGACATGATGTTTAGTCCCTACTAAATCCAAATACCATATCTTCCAACTTATTGACTTCCCTCCACTAAACAAATTGATGCTCAAATTCCTGTGTTGGATGTATCTTAATCTCTAACCCCTTGATTGTTATCAAATTCACTCTAACCACACGCGGTGGCATTGCCACTCATCTAATGGAAGCACAAGGTAATATATTTCGGGTTTCGGTGGAGTGGATGTTTAGGGGTATACATTTTTTCTTTTCTTCAATAACATGTTTCACAATTATGTAAAATTTCCATAGCATATATACACCAGTGAATTCCTATGTAAGTTTCACTAGTAACAAACTGTAGAAATTTAATCTTCAGATAAAAAGACAATTAAATGTAAATAAAATTAAGTAACCAAGGTTGAATATTTTTCACAAATGCCATTCTATTATTCTCTGCTTGTTTATCCAACAACAAAAAAAAAACGAACTTTTATGCAAAATTCATAATATTGATGAACAACAACAAAATACAATTTTGGTGCAATTGCAGAAAATACTCAAAAAAACCCAATACAAATGGATCTATGAAGCATAGATAGAAGGAGTTAAAAATTAAATTAAAAATCGAAACTTTACGAAGAAAAGTTATAATTTAACAGAAAAAACTAATAATAATCATAAAACCACTACTTACAGTAATAAATAAATTAATAGTAAATTTCTTCTCTCAAGCTTTCATGTCCATATCTTCGTATTCATCTTCTTCGAGTTTTTTTCTCGATCTGAGTCTTTTGATCTTTCTTTTCTTATCTTTCGTCCGTTATTAATAGTGATTTTTTTTTTTGTCGGCTTACGTGTCCAGTTGCCATTCGAAACACCTCTTAAAATAGTAATCCAGGATTCCAGGCATCTAGCTGTTGTTGTAGACTTTTAAGTTTGTCAGTGTGTCATTTACTGATTTACATCACATGGAGTCTTATTAGATCGGTCCTAAGTCCTAACATACGAAAGAGGAACATAAGAGTGTTTGCTGGATTGGGCTATTAAGGGTCATTAGTGGAGTCCAGCCCACATAGAGAAAGAGTACAGTAAGAGGTTTAAGGTTATATATGTGGATCTCACTATCATTATTAAACTAGCTGTAGACCTATGCTACACACCGGGATTAGAGATTTTGCGAAAGAAATTTCTTAATTTATCTGTATTTATTTTTTATTTATTTATATGTACATATAATAAGATTGTCTACTTTGCTTGTGGCATTCATAATTTCTTAATTTTTTATTTAAATTCATATATCGGTGGGGTTTCATTTACATAAGATTTTACACATAATTGTACTCATCATCTAAGCCATCCATTCTTTTTAATCCAACGGTATTAAAACTACATAGCTGGCCACGGTTTTCAATTGTTAAAAAATCACTAAAACGGCTCAAGCCAAGCCGTGCAACTATTTTTCTCTCTCTCTCTACCCAACAATCTCGATTGAACAGAACTTCTATTATTTTACTCCTCTCTTCTCTGTATTCTTTGTTGGTCTCTCTTCTTCTCTTATAGTTCTAAAATTTTCTTTTTCTAAAGCTATTGGTCCCTCTCCTCTCAAATATTTTTTACGCTCTAACCCCATTCAATCATTCATCTTCATCAAAGTAAATAAAATAAGGATAACTTAGATTCTCTTCTACCCCTACTCCCATTCATTTTTTTTTCACGAACTGCTAGTACTGCACTACTACTACATATGCCCACAAAAATCTGGATTAAACATATACATCAACATTTAACCATCATTCAACCTTGCCTTAGTAATCTGGGTGTTAAATTACAAGAAACTTCAAGCTTAGTTAATTTTCCAAATATACAGGTTAAAGCTTGTTTTATTTCATGTTGGTGCAAGAAAACTAGAAATTCTAACGTAGAATATGGAACCATCCATGAAAACAAAGTAGAAAAAACTCATCTGTTGAGGAAACTGCACATCAGAAATAGTAAAAAGAGATTCAGGGTAGAAAGAGAGAGCGAGATTCCTCAAAGGAAAAGAGATGTGTTTTTAATCGGCTTGGCTGAGCCCTTATAGTGATTTTTAATAATAAACTAATAACTAAAAACGTGGCCAGCTGTGTAGTTTTATTACCCTTGGATTAAAAGGAATGGATGGCTCAGATAATGAGTACAACTATGTGGAAAATCTTGTGTAAACGAAACCCCACCGTTTATATAATATTAAATTTATTTGTATTAATTTTTTTATTCATATGTACATATAATAAAGAGTAATATCCCAAAAAAACCCCATGTTTAGGTGCCTCTTCCCCAATATGCCCTGACATGGGGTCATCTTCTCAAACAAGACATTTGACTATTTCATAATTTTTAGCAGGTCAAAATTACCTTTGTATTATATCCTCTAAAATCAACCTTTTGTCCTCTAAAATCAGTATAAGAAAAAAATCTCAGAAAAAGACAAAAAAAAGTTGGTGTATAACTTTTTGGTTTTAACGTTTGAAAATTTTATAACTTATGATTTAGAAATCGAAAATTAACATGGTGTATATGATTGGAAAGATCTCGACGAGATCTTACAAACAAGATCCCACATGACTGTAAAATTTTAAATTTAAAAAAATTAAAATTGTTATAAAAATTTAAATATTCATAAAAATTTAAAATTTCATATTTTTTTTAGTGAGAGGGGTTTCGAAAAAAAACTCCTTATAATTTTAAAAGGTTTTTCAAAATTACTATAAAAATCTAAAAAAATCACGCATTACTACAAAATTCAAGAGTTTATTTTTGTCCTCTAAAAAAATATTTTCTTGTCTTCTAACACCAAAACAATATCCTCTAAATTGTTGCCCATTGTTCTGTAAATTATAAAGGCATGATATCTATTCCATATTATTAATATATGTGGATTGTAGTCTGTAATTTGATGCATAAGTTCGATGTCTCGAGTAAGGACAAAACCCTTATAGTACAGACAAAAAGAAAATATTGTATTGCTATGAAAAGTTCATATTAATATATAGTTAACTTCACAAAAGACTATATACTCTTTCTAGGTTACAACCCAAACCATAAGAAAGAGAATATAACCCAGTCTAAACATAAATCCTTCCTTTTGCATGGTGTAATGCTAACAAGCTCGTCAAATTTGTACTCCATTCTCCCTTCCCATCCCTCATACCAGAACAATATAATAACTCACATCTCTAATCTTTTTTTTTTGCAAACGGGTTTGAGAGCACCCTTTACCCTTTTAAATCTTGTGAAGAAACTTATATCAAACAAATTGTTACTGACGTGTTTTGAACCAACAACCTCTCCACTTTGTGAGATGGATGCAACCGTTGACCCACAGACTCATATACTTTTCTAACTAGGCCTGTAAAATGGGCCGGGTAGGACTAGTCTGGCCCTCGAACCCTCGAGCCCTTACACTTTAAGGGTCGGGTCAGCCCTACCCTAAACGATGATGAAGGTCGGGTTAGGGCGGGCTAATACGAAAATTGTGAAAACCTCACCCGACCCTTAACCCTTTTTTTAAAGGGTTGTGGGTCGGGCTAACAGGTCGGGTTGATAGGGTCGATATATAGGATCATGTTTTACTTGAAAAAAAAACATACGATCATGTTTTTATTATATTATTTTAAAAAAATTGAAAATACATATAATATGTTTCAATTCTTAAATGTACAAATATATTTTTTTCACAACAAAATTTATTATGGTATATGATATTATCTTATCCAAGAACATTACAATTAATAAATACAAAGAACTCGTAGTTAGATGTTATCTTATTACTAAATTTTAAACTTTAAAATTTTAATTCAAAATTGATAAAATTCTATCATGGTAAGTATAAAATACACATTTAAAATAATAATCTAATTACCGTCTATTGCATGCTCAATAATAAAATAGATTGTTAATCAAAAAATCTATTGATAATCAATTTTCTTTAGTTATATAATAGTTTTTTCACAACTAATTCAAAAAATATTTAGTAAATATCATATAAAATAAACTAAAGTAACATTTATGTCTAATTGTAAGAATCTTTATAATTAAAACTCTAAAAAAAATTCAAATTTTGATATATAGAGAAATATATTGAAAATTATACATATATTCATGAGGGCCATAAGAGGGCTTTGGGAGGGTTAATTAGGGTCGGGTTAAGGGTAGGGTTTAAGATTTCCAAAGCTAAACCCTAACCCGACCCTTAAAAAGAGAGGGCCGGGGCCGTCCCTACCCTAAAAATTGTAAGGGTCAAATTTTAAGGGCTTTTTCATTGAATGGGGCCGGGCCGGGCCGGGATTAGGGTCAAAGGGTCATTTTTACAGGTCTATTTCTAACCATCATTGAAACTGATAATCTCCATTTGTTTAAACACTCATGCATTCTTGTTTTTCTGCAAAATCCATGTAATACATATGGAACCATGACAAATATATATATATATATATATTTTTTGATAAAAGTATGAATTATATTTATTAATCCACCAAATAAAATCGGATACAAACCTGATCAGCATATACAAAACACTGTATATCGTCAGGTGAAAGACCATGGGAGCGATATCCCAGACCAAACTTACAGACACCTTGCTACTGCAGAGCATACAGACAACACCAAACCACCAGCTATCCCTGATTCCCTGTTCATGCGTAACCCTGGACCACCTGTTCAGCCGTTCAACACATCCTCAATCATTTTTCCTGAGCAGCACACTCCTAATCCGAGCATCGCCAGCTATCCCAGAGATACATACACCTCTTACACAAGGCCTATCATAGGCTTGAAACTCCCCACTTTACATAGAAAACTACAGATGAATGTAACCTAGTATAAACATCCATACACCAGCCTGCAGTGACCCATACATGTAAGAATGCTTCACCACGGTTCTGCCATAATCCCTACCCAGTCCAACAGCAGTTCTCTGAAGGAAATATCCTGCCTGCATTTGTAGTACCCTGTAGGTTAGTAACCTGCATGTATGCTTGTTTGACCTTGGACCTTAGTTAGGCATTTGACTTTCATACTGCATGTTAGTGTTGTGATTTTTGTACCATTAGGTGGCAGCACACTGTTGATTTAAATTAAACTAGTTTCTGTTCACACCATGTGATAAGAAAGAAAAAAAAAAGAAACCGACTTGCTGCTCGATCCGTATAGTAAAGAGAGAGAAATGACTTTGTATGTTCACACTATATAACAATGGTGGAAGAGGGGAACAGATCTGTGTAAGGTGCAGATCAAATAAAAATTTATAAAAAAGAGATGATTATAAGAAAGCTAGTAGGAAACTTGGAATTCTATGCTTGGGACATGTAGCTTGTGATTTGTTTTAGTAGACGATTATCATAGCTATTTTCTTCGCGAAAGATAAGGTAAGTTACATTATTTGATATCTTCTCTTGTTTCTAGGAGATAGATGAGGTTAGTGGGTGTAAGAGTATGCTATTGTTTGATTTTGATTTCACGAAATTGATATCATTATTCGGTTATTATTGGAAAATTGATAGGAAAGCATGTTAGTGTGTTTAATTGATTTACTATGATATTGATTGTCTAAATCTTGATTGACGTTACAATGAATTATTAGATTTATTGATGATATTATTCATGTATAATTTTCATGCCAAATGTAAGATTGCATATTTTAAAATTTATGCGCATTGATAGTTAGGATGCATTTAAATTGAATGTATGGATTGATTTGTGGGAAAGGGCTTCGAGCCAGAGACTGTTTTGAACAGTCTGAATTTGGGGAGACGTCCCTGGAGTGTACGGAGAGTATTGCTCGGTGTCGCATACATAAGTACACTCAGTGGTGCTATGTCACCAACCTTATGAGCCTGCGGAGAGTATTGCTCGGTGTCGCATACAGATGCATGGCTAGGGTACTGCGGTACCAGATGATTTGATATCAGATGGATGGGCTTTATGCCATATGTGTGATGATTAGATTGTTTATGTAATTGTTTATTGATTCGAGTTGCTGGAATTGATATAATGATTATAATTGATACATGTATTGTATTGCTATATTTTATTGGGTGCGTTGATTCCGTCCCTGGGATCAAGATCGGATATCAAGTTGTGTAACTTGCTAGCGTTTAATCGCTCCTTTTTCCCTTCCTTCCAGGAAACAGGTAAAGCGATTCTCGGAGCGTGCGAAGAGGATCTAGTTGGAGATAGTTAGCTAAGCAGGTGCTCTAAGTTGTAGTTAGTCTTTTGTTATCAGTGTAGCCCTTGGGGCAGACACAGTATGTTATCCTTTCAGTTGTGTGTTTTTCTTTCAGTTCAATCCTTGTATATATGTATATACAGAGTTTGGCTTGAATATATCTTCCGCTGTTGTTTTGTTCGAATTTTGTTCGTATTATCTTTTATTATTCTGTCCTTACATGGATATTGGATTTGGAGCTTGGTGTCACGTGGCAGTAGTGTGAACCTACGGTCCATGGTGGACATATGGAGAACATTACGACTCTGGAGTCTGGTCTTAGCCTGATCAACTAGGATTGGATTTTGGGGGCGTCACAGTTGGTATCAGAGCTTAGAGTTCATTTGTCCTAGTAGGGATATTCCTAGAGTCTGTGGGTGTTAGAGCACCATAGGAGTATGTTCGTACGTTAGTATAGATTGAGTGAGGACGTTACGTTTACGTTCCGTTTCATTTAGTATTCAGTTCTCTATTCCTGGATTGTTTCTCATGTTTCCTGCTTGTGTTGCTACAGTGACTAATGGCGGGACAAGAGGGACATGCAGGGGATGGGACTGATACGAGTGGGACTGGAGTTGCGATTCCAGCTTGGATGCAGCCCATGATGACTTCACTTACTAATCTTACAGCAGAGTTAGTAGCTTTGAGGAACATGGGTGCAAATCCACCACAGGGTAATACGACACTTCAGCCAGGGGTACCAGCAGGTGAACCAGATATGACAAAGGAGGAATTAGAAACAGGCCGATTAGAGTCATGGCTACGGGTGATAGAGAAATTTCAGACGCACAAACCACCTACTTTTGACGGCAAAGGCAATCATCTGGTGGCAGGTGAATGGAAAGCTGAGGTGAAGAACGTGTTGCGCATTATGAAGGTGAACCCAGTCCAACAACAACTCTTGGCAGCCCTAAAGCTTAAGGGTGGAGCCAGAATGTGGTGGAACAGTGTAGTATCTGAAGAAGATGAGGATACGATGGAATGGTCAGATTTTGAGCGACTCTTTGATAAGCAGTACATCTCTCGGACAACAAAGACCATTACAGAAAAGGAGTTACTGACTATTCAGCAGGGTGAAGACACTGTTATAGAGTATGAGCACAGATTCATTCGTCTTGCCAGGTTTTGTACAGATCTGAGGTTCTCTGATTGGCGTTTGGCCGACAGTTTGAGGATGGTTTGAGAACCAATTTGAGGCGAGCAGTACAGAATCAGCAACATCCTACAGTTAGGCAGGTTGCAGAGTCTGCTATGATTACTGAGGCAGATATCATCCATACCCGAGAGCTGAAGGAAGCTAGTGGTAAAGGGTTCGATGGTGGTAAGTCTCATAAGCGTCATCAGACGTCCGATGGACAGAAAAATGGTAATGAGAAGAAATTCAAATCAGACAGTTCGGGTAGCAGTTCGAGGTATACAGTGACTTGCAATGCTTGTAAGAGGCCAGGACATAAGATGGCAGACTGTGAAAAGTTCAAGAGTGGAGCTTGCTTTAACTGCTGTGAAAAGGGACATCGTGCTTTTGAGTGTCCTAAAAAGAATCTGAAAGATAATGATAAGAAGAGTGGAACCGATCAGAAATCTGCGGGTAGCAGTGGCACATGGAAGAGTAAAGGTTCAACCCAGTCTACGGGTCAGACTCAGGGTCAGTCGTCAGGTACGGGACAGTTGTATGCTCTACCGTATTATTATCAGCCAGGAGAGACTCCACAGGGAGTGATGGTTCCAGCTGCAGTCCCCTTGCAGCAGCAGGCACCACCTGCACCAGTTATTGCAGCGATAACACCAACACCACCTGTATATGGTCGTGTGTATACGATGATTCCTAGAGATGCTACTGATGGAGCACTCTTGGAAGGTACGTTTTGTGTTAATTCCATGCCTGCTAAGATTTTGTTTGATACGGGTGCAAAGTATTCTTTTATTGCACGTTCTTTTGCTTATACCGCTGGTCTTGTTTGTGAGAAACTCGAGTCTCTTATGATTGCTGAACTTCCTGATGAGTTTTATCAGTATCTAGATTCTGTTTGTTGGGATTGTCGGGTTACTCTTGAGGAGCATGAGTTTCGCGCGAACTTGATTGTCTATGACATGAAGAGTTTCGATGTAATTCTGGGTCTGAGATGGATGCAGAGTTATCAGGGGAAGATAAATACCATAGCAAAGACAGTTACTTTGCGAGTGGATGGTCATGATGTGACCATAGCTACCCCTCGAGGTAATGAGCTAGCTGAGGCTTTTCTGGCGCATATCGAGTTGGGAGCATCTGGGAAGGTTGATTTGGCATTGTCTGATATGGCAGTGGTTTGTGATTTTGAGGATGTCTTTGGGGACATTCCTGGTTTGCCTCCCCACCGTGTTGTGGAATTTGGCATAGATTTGGTTCTGGGTACTGTACCCATTTCCCGCGCTCCCTATCGTATGGCACCAGCAGAGACGAAGGAGTTGCAGGCGCAACTCAAGGACGTTGAGAGTCAGGGTTTCATCAGGCCGAGTCACTCACCTTGGGGCGCACCGGTGTTGTTCGTTAAGAAGAAGGACGAGACTCTTCGTCTTTGTATTGATTACAGAGAGTTGAATAAAGTGACGGTGAGGAATAAGTATCCTCTACCACGTATTGATGACCTTTTCGACCAGCTTCGAGGAGCACAGTGGTTTTCTAAGATCGACTTGAGATCTGGGTATCATCAGTTGAGGGTTAGGGAAGAGGATATCCCTAAGACAGCGTTTTTGACGCGTTATGGTTCTTATGAGTTCCTGGTTATGCCTTTTGGGTTGACCAATGCACCAGCAATTTTCATGGATCTCATGAACCGCATCTTTCGACCATACCTCGATCAATTCGTGATAGTCTTCATTGATGATATTCTGATATATTCTCGTTCTGAGGCGGAGCATGCAGAGCATTTGAGAATTGTCTTGCAGACATTGAGGGAACATCAGTTGTATGCTAAGTTCTCTAAATGTGAGTTTTGGCTTCGAAAAGTCAAATTCTTGGGGCATGTGATTTCGGGAGATGGTCTTTCTGTAGATCCATCTAAGGTTGAGGCAGTGCTTGACTGGAAGCAACCTACTACAGTTCAGGAGATACGTAGTTTTCTTGGACTCGCTGGGTATTATCGTCGTTTCATTCAGGGTTTTTCCAAGATCGCCACAGCTTTGACCCATTTGACGAAGAAGGATGTTCCTTTCAATTGGAACAAAGACTGCCAGCTTGCTTTTGAGGAGTTGAAGCGGAGGCTTACTTCTGCTCCAGTACTGATGTTACCTCGTACTGATATACCTTTCGTGGTTTATACTGATGCATCTTAGTTGGGATTAGGCGGTGTTTTAATGCAGACAGAAAGGGTTGTGGCCTATGCTTCGAGACAGTTGAGGATCCACGAGATGAACTATCCTACTCATGACCTTGAGCTTGCAGCAGTAGTGTTTGCACTTAAGGTATGGAGGCATTATTTATATGGTGTTCGGTTTGATTTATTCACTGATCACAAGAGTCTGCAGTATTTGTTCTCTCAAAGGGAGTTGAATATGAGACAGCGTCGATGGATGGAATTGATTAAGGATTATGACTTTTCCTTACAATATCATCCTGGGAAGGCAAATGTTGTAGCTGATGCCTTGAGTAGAAAACCGAAAGCTCGTTTAGCAGCCATACAGTTATGGCGTATGGTTGAGACGCTTAGTGACTTCGAGTTTTGCCCTAGACTTGAAGGTTAGCAGTTTACCCGAGTTGCCTATCTGGGTAGTATGACTTTACAGTCTACCTTTGTTAGTCGATTGGTTGATGCACAGGTTTTAGATGAGTGGATTCAGGCTCAGAAGGATGCTCTGGTTGATACACCAACTCCAGGTTGGAGTATTGGTAACGATGGAGGTTTGAGATTTCAGAATCGTCTTATTGTTCCTGATAACTCTCAGTTGAGAGAAGAGTTATTCGATGAGGCACATCGTACGAGATACACTGTTCATCCAGGAACTACTAAGATGTATAAGGGTTTGAAGCAACATTTCTGGTGGAAAACCATGAACATTGTCTCCAAGTGTGATACTTGTCAGAGAGTTAAGGCGGAACATATGAGGCCAGCTGGTGAATTGCAACCTTTACCCATACCGGAGTGGAAGTGGGACAGTATTTCGATGGATTTTATCGAGGGATTACCTATTTCTGAGGGTCATAACTCTATTTGGGTGATCGTAGATCGTTTGACTAAGGTAGCTCATTTCCTACCTATTAGCAATACTTATATTGCCAGTGACTTAGGAACATTGTATGTTCAGAAGATAGTGAAGCTTCATGGCATTCCAATGACCATTATTTCTGATAGAGGTACTCAGTTTACTTCCAAATTTTGGCGAGGACTTCAGAAAGCTTTTGGGACTGCGTTGAATTTCAGTACAGCATTTCATTCTCAGACTGATGGACAAACTGAGCGTGTGAATCAGGTCCTAGAGGATATGTTACGTGCATGTATAATTGACTTTAAAGGTCAATGGGCCGAGCATTTGCATTTGGCGGAGTTTGCTTATAATAACAGTTATCATGCTAGTATTGGGATGGCACCATTTGAGGCACTATATGGTAGACCTTGTAGGACTCCAGTGTGTTGGGCAGAACATCATGATCGTATTCTTATGGGAGGACCAAATATGGTCAAAGACACTACTGAGAAAATTGTATTGGTTAGGGATCGAATTGTGGCTGCCCAGGAACGCCAAAAGCGTTATGCAGATAAGGGACGACGACCGATTGAATATCAGGTTGGGGACCCTGTTCTATTGAAGGTCTCTCCTATGAAGGGGGTACGACGCTTTGGAAAAAGAGGAAAATTGGCACCACGTTTCATTGGACCTTTCATTGTTATTGAACGTATTGGGAAAGTGGCTTACAGGATCGAATTACCTCCTGCATTGGCAGATGTGCATAATGTCTTCCATATATCTATGTTGAGATTCTTTAAGAAGGATGACAAGAAAGCACGACATAATCAGAAGGAGATGCAAATTAATTTGGCAGACTTTCAGATAACCCCAGAGATGTCATATGTGGAGAAACCAGTGAAGCTTCTCAAAAGGGAAGAACGGGAACTTCGTAGAAGGAAGATTCCTTTTGTTCAGGTTCTATGGACTGGACGTACAGAACGTGAAGCTACTTGGGAACGTGTAAATCTCGAGGACGAGATTCTATTTAAGGGGGGTAGATTGTAATACCCTGTAGGTTAGTAACCTGCATGTATGCTTGTTTGACCTTGGACCTTAGTTAGGCATTTGACTTTCATACTGCATGTTAGTATTGTGATTTCTGTACCATTAGGTGGCAGCACACTGTTGATTTAAATTAAACTAGTTTCTGTTCACACCATGTGATAAGAAAGAAAAAAAAAAGAAACCGACTTGCTGCTCGATCCGTATAGTAAAGAGAGAGAAATAACTTTGTATGTTCACACTATATAACAATGGTGGAAGAGGGGAACAGATCTGTGTAAGGTGCAGATCAAATAAAAATTTATAAAAAAGAGATGATTATAAGAAAGCTAGTAGGAAACTTGGAATTCTATGCTTGGGACATGTAGCTTGTGATTTGTTTTAGTAGACGATTATCATAGCTATTTTCTTCGCGAAAGATAAGGTAAGTTACATTATTTGATATCTTCTCTTGTTTTTAGGAGATAGATGAGGTTAGTGGGTGTAAGAGTATGCTATTGTTTGATTTTGATTTCACGAAATTGATATCATTATTCGGTTATTATTGGAAAATTGATAGGAAAGCATGTTAGTGTGTTTAATTGATTTACTATGATATTGATTGTCTAAATCTTGATTGACGTTACAATAAATTATTAGATTTATTGATGATATTATTCATGTATAATTTTCATGCCAAATGTAAGATTGCATATTTTAAAATTTATGCGCATTGATAGTTAAGATGCATTTAAATTGAATGTATGGATTGATTTGTGTGAAAGGGCTTCGAGCCAGAGACTGTTTTGAACAGTTTGAATTTGGGGAGACGTCCCTGGAGTGTACGGAGAGTATTGCTCGGTGTCGCATACAGAAGTACACTCAGTGGTGCTATGTCACCAACCTTATGAGCCTGCGGAGAGTATTGCTCGGTGTCGCATACAGATGCATGGCTGGGGTACTGCGGTACCAGATGATTTGATATCAGATGGATGGGCTTTATGCCAAATGTGTGATGATTAGATTGTTTATGTAATTGTTTATTGATTCGAGTTGCTGGAATTGATATAATGATTATAATTGATACATGTATTGTATTGCTATATTTTATTGGGTGCGTTGATTCCGTCCCTGGGATCAAGATCGGATATCAAGTTGTGTAACTTGCTAGCGTTTAATCGCTCCTTTTTCCCTTCCTTCCAGGAAACAGGTAAAGCGATTCTCGGAGCATGCGAAGAGGATCTAGTTGGAGATAGTTAGCTAAGCAGGTGCTCTAAGTTGTAGTTAGTCTTTTGTTATCAGTGTAGCCCTTGGGGCAGACACAGTATGTTATCCTTTCAGTTGTGTGTTTTTCTTTCAGTTCAATCCTTGTATATATGTATATACAGAGTTTGGCTTGAATATATCTTCCGCTGTTGTTTTGTTCGAATTTTGTTCGTATTATCTTTTATTATTCTGTCCTTACATGGATATTGGATTTGGAGCTTGGTGTCACGTGGCAGTAGTGTGAACCTACGGTCCATGGTGGACATATGGAGAACATTACGACTCTGGAGTCTGGTCTTAGCCTGATCAACTAGGATTGGATTTTGGGGGCGTCACAGCATTCCAGACTTTTCTTTCTAATATTAAGCCATAACCAAACTGTGCCGTTGACGTGCCTGATTAGTTTGTTTATGTTCACTATTACCCCATTAAAAACTGCTTCATTTCTCATCTTCCATGTGCACAACAAAAGAGCATAAGGTAAAATTTCCCATATAGCATGTGGCACCCCTCTCGAATTCAGGTTTGTCCAGCTTTTGAGCATCTCTCTTGCAGTACCCCATGACTGAAGGGCCTCCATAGCAGCAGTTTTGACAGTTAACAGTTCTTCCCATACCCCTTTTGTAAAGCTACATGCATGTTAAAACCAAGTGTGCCGCAGATTCAGCATCCCTTTCACACAAACTACACATCTGTTTGGAAGAATCATACCTCTAGCCTGTAATTTGTCAACTGTGAGCACTCTATCCCACATTAGACTCCAACTGAACATCTTGACATTAGTTGGGATGGGTGGCTCCCATGTAGCTTTGAAAGGGAAGATATACAATTGAGCTTGGCCCCTTCTAGTCAAAGAAAACAAATGTTTATAGCATGACTTCACAGTAAACTTCAGACTTTTCTTTCGAATCCATTCTCATTGATCCTCACCCTCTTCTATAGTCGCGGTTACTAGCATGCTCATGAGGGTTTGAAGTTGCATTTGTTCACTCTCCCGTAGTTGCCTTCTCCTTAGTTTGAGGTCCCAATTTCCATTTAAACAATGAACCATCACCGTTTCCTCCTTCAAAGCCACATATTTGTACAACCTAGGGAACCACCTTGCCAGCATAGTATCCCCTAGCCATACATCAAGCCAAAACCTAGTTTTTACACCATTTTTCACAATATGACGGATTCCTTTGAAGAACTCATCTTGCGAACAAAGAATTCCTTTGCAAAGGCTATACCCATGAGCTTGAGATACTTTCTTTGGTTTGCCGCCCTTATCACAAGCCCCCGTACTTAGCATCGATCACTCTTCTCCAAAGAGCTCCATTTTCTTGCCCATATCGCCATAACCATTTTGAAAGCAACGTTTGGTTCATGACTTTGAGCCTACGAAGGCCCAAACCCCCTTCTTTCATTGAAGTGCAAACGGTTTCCCATGCGAGTAGATGAATCTTTCTTTTTTCCTCGTTCGAACCCCATAGAAAATCTCTAACGATTTTTTCAATGGAATCCGCTACTCTAGATGGGATTGTGAACAAAGAGAGATGATACACCGCAAAACTCGCCAAAGTGCTCTTAATGAAGATAATGCGTTCTCCTTTGGATAAGAACTTCCTTTTCCATCCATTTAGCTTATTTTGAAAATTCTCAACAACGGGCGCCCAAACTTCCACACTTGTATTTGGCCCCAAGGGGGAGGCCAAGATACTTAGAAGGAAGATTTCCAACTTCACACCTGAAATAGTATGCCAAAATATCAATGTTTGGGACCTCCGACAAGGATGACTTTGCAAGATTGATCCTTAGGCCAGAGATGGCTTCAAAAATGAACAAAACCCCTTTGATGATTGACAAGTCTTGAAAGGAAGGCTCGGTCAAGAAAATAGTATCATCGGCGAATTGGAGTATCCCCAGTTGGACCTCTCTGTTGCCGACATGAAAACCCCTCAACAAACCCAAGTGCATACATTGAAACGTAAGTCGCCCTAGTGTTTCCATTACCAAGATAAAAAGGAAAGGGGAGAGGGGGTCACCTTGTCTCAAACCTCTATGGGACTTGAAATTACCCTCGGGTGAACCATCAATCATAATAGAAAAACGAGTCGTGGAGATACACGTATGAACCCACTTCCTCCACTTCCCGCCAAACCCCATTAATTCTTCCAAGGATGTAGTCAAGAAATCCCCAATTGACGTGATCATAAGCCTTAGTAATATCAACTTTACATATGATCCCGGGGGTCTCTTGTCTCACCCTCGAATCGATACACTCGTTGGCAATGAACACACTATCTAGAATTTGGTGCTCCTCTAGAAAAGCTCCTTGTGTCCCGGACACAACATGGTGAAGAACCTTTTTTCATCCTCGATGCGAGAACTTTGGAGATAATTTTGTACACACCACCAATAAGGCTTATCGGCCTATAGTCATTACTTTGATAACCAGCTTTAATCCACCTCTTAACACTTTTCAATATATAATGTGATTTAGTAAAATTGCATGTTAAGTGGATACAATACCTTGTTTAGAGGATAAAGGTATATTGTTTAGAGAACAACAATTAATGTTTTAGCGGACAAGACCCTTACAGTATATAGAGAAAACATTATTGAGAAAATAAAAATCACATGTTTTTTTTTTCTTTTTTCATACCCATGTGGGATCTTGTTAAATAGATCTCGTCAAGATCTTTCCAACCATATACATCATATTGACTTTTAATTTCTTAATCAAAAGATATACAAGTTACAAATAATATAACAAAAAAATTAATTAATATTAAAAGAATATGTTTTTATCTCTTTCTTATTTGTCTTATTCTAATTTTCTCTTTTGTTTTTAGTACAAAAGGTATTTTAGTCAAAAAAAAAAAAAAAAAAAAAAGTGGGGTAAGGGCTTGTTTGAGAAGATGACCCCATGTCAGGGTCTATTGGGGAAAAGGCACCTAAACATGCGGCTTTTTGGGGATATTACCCTATAATAAATTATTATGTTTGGTTATATATATTTGATTAATTTGTGTTATATTTTTGTTTTGATTTTATTTTTATTGAAATGTTTGTGTTTATACTTTATTAAGAGAGTAGAGAAAGTGGGTAGATATTTTTTGGGTTTAGTGGAAAATGGAGAAAAGTATAGAGAAATACAAAATTTAATTATAAAACCAATAAGTATATTTTTTTTTATTTGTTTTATGGGAGAAAATTTGTGAGAGCTTGATGATCATATAGAGTGCCACATAGGAAAGAGAGTGTGGGACCCATTGGGTCAAGTTGGGGAACTAGTGCTACGCACCGGTGTATGAGAAAGAACTTCATTAGATAGCCCGTATTAATTATGTTTGATTAATTTATGTTTTGGCTACTTTTTGTGTTTAATTTTGATTCGAGAGGTTTGCGCTTAGTGGGAGAGTGGATAAAAATGTAGAGATTTTTTGTTTAGTGGAAAATGAAGAAGAAATATAGACAAAAACAAAAATTAGAGTTTGTTGGATCCAGTAACTGCACAGGATCCGGTATAGGTTGTCTCCTGATCAGGCCAGATGAACAGAAGACAGAAAAATCTGTCAGACTGGGATTCTCAGCTTCAAACAACGAAGCTGAGTACGAAGCTCTAATATATGGTCTCCAAACAACACTCCATCTGGGGGCGCGGAGAGTCATGGTCAAGACAGATTTAAAGCTAGTGGCGAACCAGTTCGCCGGATCCTTCCACGCCAAGGACGACGGGATGGCAAAGTATCTTGATGTCGTCCATTCCATGGCAGGGAAGTTCGGATTCATCACGGTTGAGCAACGACCAAGGATAGACGTCAGGCACGCAGATTCCCTGGGGTATCTTTCTTCTTCTATCAGCACTACAGAGCCCCGACAACTATCAATCGGATACAAGAAAGAGCCGAGTATCGGGCCCAAAGATCCAGGCATGCCGCTACCAGAGGTCTATCTCCTGGAGTGCAGACTGGTAGTTGGCTATTTGTGTAACCTCTATCGAAAGATTATATTTTTAACTTGAAGTTCCTTCTTGTGCCTGTATAAATTGGATATCAAAGTAGACAAGTAACAAGCAAGGGTCGTACCCACCTCAGAGGGGAAGATCTTAGTTCAAACACAATAGAAAACAATGGTTAAGAAACACCAAGGGAATCAATAATAAGAATTGAGATTGATTCTACTTCCTACAGGCAATAATAATAAACTGTAAATAACCTAACTTAAGAATATGGTAGAGATGAAAAGAAAATCTTATGATGACATAGGGGGAAGAATTGGTATCCACAAACTAAATCATGCAAACATAACATGTTGTTCTTTCATGTTCAATCTATAACAATTAATTAGTCACCTTTCCAATTAATCATTAATACCTATAATAATCATGTAGTCACCTCTCAACTATTCCACTCAATTAAAACGGGATTCTCTTATGCATGTTATTGAATATGTCTTATTAATCAAACCGTCACCTCTCAGCTATTCAATTTAATTAACTTAACATATTAATTCACAACTAAACCATCACCTCTCAGCTATTTGATTTAATTATAAAAGGGTTCCAATAAAAGATATAAACTGCAGATATGTAATAATCACCTCTCAGCTATTTTACTACACATCTTCAATCAATATAAATAAAACCATTAAAGCTAGGTCTCCCTAAACCCTAACATTTTAACAATATGGATAACAATAACATGCAAATAATCATACTTATCTCATACTCCAGATAGAAGTAAATAAGCATTAAGAACTTTGAATCACAATGAACATTGAGAACAAACATGGTGTTTTTGCATCATCTAGAGTGCTTCCACCATCCCACTAAGGAGATTTTAGCTACCCATCCTTGATGATGACACCATGGAATAAATAAATAAATAACAAAACATCATAATGGAAAAGATAATGGATTTGATATTGATAATTGAGTTTGATACAAAACAAGAAGAAGAAGAACTTTCTCTCCTTAATCTTCAATAATAAAAACCTTAATTACTACTTCTCTTATATAGAAAATACAAAGTAGAATACTTGCATGCAAAGACTTCCAAATTAGGTCAAATTCGTGGCTGCTGCTGTTGGTCTTCTAGAGACATCAGGTATTTAGCAAAATCTAATTCTCTTGGGCTTAAGTTGTAGCTTGGACCAAGACCTTCAATTTGATAGCTCATGGGCCCAAATCAGACTTCTGGCCTGGACCGCCCCACTTTGACCTAAAGTAAAGTCAACAGAGCTGACCATGGGGTGCCCTCAACAGATCTTGTGGGTGCAAATATCGATTCTCTTTCCCTTGTGCAAATAACACCTTTTTGCTTGCTTTTCTTGACTTTTCGCGGGCTTTTACATAATATTCGCATTTCGACTCATGAAACCTACACAAAAGGCAAGAAAACACTAATCAATAGATTTAATACAATAATATAAGCTAAGTGCTAGACAAACAAGGTGTTATTCGGGGGATAAATATACACTTTTGAGGACTTATGAAATACCCCCAAACAACACTTTGTTTGTCCTCAAGCAAAGATGAGAAGAAAGAATTAAAGACTCAAAAGAGAAGTAAAACTAAGGTGATTGCATTAACCATATGCATCAAGGCTTTTAACCACAAGGGTTTCCCAGGTGGAGGAGTTATAGTCTCCTGAGGATTTTCCAGAGAAGATACCCACAAACTTACTACAATGACTAATCCAAGAATAGGATTTTTTATCATTTACCTCAGAAATGGTCATATCAAGGATAAGGATAAGTATTGCAAAACCGTTCATATGAGATAACATACTACTTATGCATGAATAAGATATGAAATATAAACCAAGCATAACGGTCTCAAATGCATCGAAGACAGACATGTACCTATACTACCACGGGTCTTAAGTCACCTTTGGAAATGTCGCTTTGACTTCTGCCTCACAGACATACACTAAAAAATAAAGTCACTCAGAGATGGTGTTTATCATTTTACCTCTATATGAGGAAAGAAGATGAACAATCATCTCACATATATCAATAAGAACGGACTGGTGTAATGGAATGAACTTAGTCTCAAAGAATGGAAAAATTAGCCTTGCTTGAGATGTCGGGTTTTTCACCTCAACACCTTCTCACTTACTCGCCACATCTTACCATATCAGCTTAGATCTACAAAAGATAGTAATGGGTTGTAACTTGGCTTAGGACAGGGCTAGAAATGGAAAAGGCTTTTGTGAAATATTTTTGGAACATTCGGGCCTTCAACACTTGTGATTTGTAATAACAACACATGGAGAAATTTTTGGAATTCTTCTTTTGGGAAGAAGTGTTTCTCATCTTCTTTTGGGAAAATTTCAATGAAGCTCTAGCCAATATTTGGGAATCTTCCGTTCTTTTTGGATTTGAATTGGTTTGGAAGATTATGGTTTTTTCTTGATTTTCTTCAAAATTTTTGATTTTCAATATTTGGTTTTTCTCATTAATTTGGAGGTTTCTTTGTATTTCTCCTTTCTTCTTGTAACCACATAAACACTCATCCTCATGTTCCAAAAACAACGAGTAAAAGGACCTAGACATTCTAACGGTTTTTACTCCTATAATGGAGTTGGGTAAGGATAAATGGCTCAAGAAAAAGGCTAAGTAATAAGGAAGGCTCAGAATGGTTAACCTAATGGATAAAGTAACATCAGGGTAGGCTAAGGTAAACAGGGTTTAACTAAATGTCTTTGTATCATCTCTAAGTACTGATATGGTGATCACATCTTGAATAAGCTACAAGACCTAAGTTTATATTACACCCACTTGATGTCATCTCAAGGCTAACTATAAAAATGAATATGAGATTAAAAACAGACAAAACTGAGAGGTTGAGTCTTTTGACTCCAGATGTACGTAATAACTCTCCAAGAAAAAGACGGGTCTCAAAAGCTCACTGGGTTAAGTCTCTACACTTATTCCTCAAGTTTCTCAAGGTGTAGTTGTATTTGCACATGTAATCCGTAATAAATGCAAGTGAATGCCATGTTTATGCTCATGCAAATGTAGTATAAGACTCAGCTACTAGGTGAAACAATAAATGTCCTTAAACTTGAAAAAGATAGAATTTGACTATTATATTCATCATTGATGGTGTACTTATCTTACTTTTTGGAAAAGTTTTTGTAACCAAGATTTTTAGATTTTTCAAAATTTTTGAATTTTTACACAAGTATGGATAAAGAAGTTTGAAAATCATTTGCAAAAAAAATTGTAATACTTCCCTACCCCCAAACAAAGAGATTGCCTTGTCCTCAAGGCTCATACTAAGCATAAGAAATAGAGAAACAAAGATATTACCATGAATGTACTAAAAATTCAAACCGCTTTATAAATTTCTGCCAAACAAAATTATCTCCATATACATAGAGATTACAAGGAATTCCATACTGAGACACAACTGAAATAAAATATACTGAAATAAAGGACTGACTCAACATAAAGGGAAATCCTATCTTAAAACAATACATTTTGTAACCTTAATAATTATCAACCAGCTAAATGTCAAAGAGAGAGTGGGTGGGCCGGCCGTGCCCACCCCCAAACAAAACTGAGCACAGATGGGAGAACGAGCGGTTTAACAGTCAAAATGCAACTAAACCCGACAATAAAAAGAAAAGTAATAAAACACGATCGGGCTTAGAGATACACAGAGCTGCCTCCCAGGAGCGCTAAGTTTAACGTCTTCAGCCAGACAGGAGGAGAAACAAGACTCACTCTCTAGATAAACGCTACTCAAAACAAAGATACAGGAGAGATAAAACGCTAGAGTTGAATGCACGAGATCCTGATGTCTAAGATACAACAAAGAGTCTTTTAAAGTCAGATACTCGAGACTTAAAAGAAGATGGAAATTACTTCCCCACCCCCAAACAAAGCGAGAAACAAGTCTGTTTGTTGGTGACGCTCAAGAGAAAAACGTGCACTGGATCAATTATACTCAGCCAGTAAGAGTTTATGGACTAACGGTCCCGACACTTTCAACCACACCTCTCAAAAGAGACAAAAGGAAAGGAACACAAAGAGGGTCCGGATACCAACAAGTCAAGGGTCAGTCTAAATAGGTAGGATCGTCTAAGAGAGTTTCAGGAGACCTTAACTCATGAAAATGCTTAAAACATTGACCATTGACTTTAAATTCAAAATCGTCTGTAGGATTAATACATGTAATAACACCATAAGGAGTTACTGCAGACACAACAAAGGGGCCTGACCAACGAGATATAAGTTTACCAGAAAATAAATGCAAACGAGGATTATAAAGCAAAACTTTGTCTCTATTTTAAAAATAAAGCTGATTTTTTTGTTCGGTAGTAAGAGATGGAGAAATGATAACAGAATGACTACCGTTTGAATCTAATTGGGCACATTTCAGCTCGGGAGGGAGAGGAGCAAGAAATGGAGGGATGGTATCGACTTGGAACTCAGAATCAATGCAACAAACCGAATCAAGGGCCTCAGGGTCTTTGGGGTCAAAGATAGGCATAGAATCAAGAAGAGTCTTGGTTTAGGCAATAGATTGGTCGATGTCGAAGTCAACATTATGCATGGTAGGGCAATTAACAACCGGATCTTTAGGGTAACAACTAGGTACCATCTCATAGGGTAGAGAATCGAGAAGGCACACATCTTTGGATAAAGAAAGATCAGGGGGTTGTTGGCCAAGATTAAAGATATTAACTTCAACGGTCATAGATCCAAAAGTGAGAACCATATAACCATTCCGACAGTTTATGAGAGCATTAGAGGTGGCAAAAAATGGACGGCCAAGGATGATGGGAACTGAGTCATCGGCAGTAGGTTCAGTGTCCAACACCACAAAATCAACAGGATAGTAAAAGTCGGACACTTTGACTAATAGATTCTCAACTATTCCTCTAGGTACTTTCAATGATCTGTCGGCCAATTGTAAAGATATGCTCGTGGGTTTCATGTATGTTAGACCCAGGCTGAGGTACAAGGAGTAAGGCAAGAGATTAACACTCGCACCCAGGTCTAACAAAGCTCCCAGGTATGGTCGGTTTTCCAGGGTCTTTATATTTTACCACACTGTTATGTTGGACAAGTGAAGAGAATTCTTCTTCCACAAACGTGTTTTTAGGCACATTTATTTTTCTTTTGGCGGTGCACAAGTCCTTCAAAACCTTAACATAGAAAGGTATCTTCTTAATAGCTTTGAGGAAAGGTATATTAATATTTATTTGCTTAAACACATCAAGTACCTCCTCAGTTTGTACTTCCTGTAGAGACCTTGTGAGTCTCTGGGGGGTAAGGCACGGGTGGGTTGTAAGTTCGTGGAGGATCCACAATCTCATGGGCATGCTTCTTCGACTTAGAGGTGGTTGCCTCATTAGCCGAAGCTTTAGGCTGGGCAACAGGGGCAGTGGTAACCGGGGTTACAATATTAGGACTTGGTTTATAATTAATTTGATTATCGACCTGTTTACCTGACCTAAGGGTGGAGACTGAGTTAACTTCAGCAAGCGGTGCAGATGTAGACGGAATTTTCGTCACCAAGGCAACTTCCTTGCCTTTGGGGTTCGGGATGGACTGTCCTGGAAATCTACCTTTTTCATCAAGTTTTTGTTCAATCCTCTGGATGGCCTGGGCGTTTGATTCAATGGACGCCTGGGTCTGTTGAATGAAACGAGCAAGCACAGGGTCTGTCAAATGAAACGGGCAAGCACATCCTCAAGGGAGGTTTTAGGAGGGGCAGATTGATTAGTCGCCACATGGTCCCTTGAACTATTCATGTGATGAGCATTGTTCGAGTATGGGGGGACTGGTGCCCTGTTCCGATTAACAGTGTTACTAACATACGTGGCATTGCTACGTTGCCCATAAGAGTTATTAAAACCAGGTGGACCCGAATGAATGATGATTATTAGAATAAGAAAGATTGGAGCGGTCCATGTATGGGTACGTGGCATTGCCCTTAGTAAAGTTGGTTTGCCCCGCGTAATTGAACGCACGGGCTTCCTCAGTTTCTGGTGAATTATAAAGGAGAAGGCAAAATTCAGCAGTATGGGTCCGGTCATGACAAGCATCGCATGAAAGAGTGGAGACACTCATAACAGGTGATGGGGGCTTTAAGGACACGCCAAGTGCTTCTACCTGTTTGGTTAAACCATGAACTAAAGTTTTAAGCTCAGAGTATGGTTTGACTTCATATAGACCTCTAGGTTTATCAAATGAGTCTAGGGTAGTGTTTCTCGGGGTATATCCAGGTATGTCGCATTGTTGGCTATTAGTAGTAATCTTTTCAAGGAAAGCCAGAGGCTTGGTGGTGGAATAATTAAGGAAATCTCCACCACTCATGCTTTTAACTGTGTTTCTAGTTTGAGTATTAAGGCCTCTATATAGAATCCTAACTTTTTCAGTGTCATCGACTTTGTGGTGTGGACACCGAAGAAATAGGTCTTGAAACCTTTCCAATGCATCAAAGAATACATCGCCTTCTTTTTGCCGAAAACTTCTTATGGTATCAACTATGTCATTAGTTCTGGTAATAGGAAAGAATTTGGTCAAAAACGTTTTACTTAGTTGAGCCCAAGTGGCAATAGAATTGGAAGGAAGGCCATGTAACCAGTGAGATGCTCTATCCCCAAGCAAAAAGGGGAACAATCCCAAGCTAACTTCCTCCTTAGATAAATGTTTCTCCTTAAAAGTATTGAGAACAATCAAAACCTTATTGAGGTGCTAATATGCCGTGGAAGTCCATGGAACTTAGGCAACATGCCCACAATCTGTGGGCGAATGCCATAGCTATCTGCAGTTGTCGTAGGTAAGACAATGCAGGTAGGTGGCCCAGTGGCCAAGGGTGAAAAGTAATCCCGAAGGGTAGCTTCTTGAGCCATAGGTGCGGGAGTTACTTCAGAAAGTGAAGTTGAGTCGTTTAACTCTTCTTCAGAAGGTATGGAGGTTGAGTCGTTAAACTCTCCCTCAGTAGGAGTAGTGAGGTCCGTTATTGTGCTCTTTGTGTAGATTTTAGGTTTGAACAAGATTTTACCTGATCTAAGATGCATGCAACATGCGCATTACATATGCCACAGAAGTCCTAACCATTCAAAAGCATCTAACAAGGGGCTAAAAAACCGACTCAATTTTGTGTTCACCCAAGTCAATGAGTTCTTTCCAAGCTTCGTTTGTGAATTATTCTCCCTATATTTTGAGAGTCAAGCAGCGAATAACCAGTGTGGGAGGTTTTTTGTGCGTAAGCAACGTTCCTTAATTAAATAACCACAATGATTCTACAGACGTAATCTGTAGGGGTTCCAAACCCAATTCCTAACTTGTGCTCCAATCAAAGAATGGTTTATGCAGTACTAGTTGAAATATCTGCTCAAGTTCTCAAATGAACATCGTGATAGCATGGCCTTAGTTGGTTCAATTTTAAGACTTAGGATCAATTGATTTTAGGTTTCACTTTTAGGCCATGTCCGCCTTGCAGTCCCGGTTTAACAAGTAAAAACAGAAATTGAAATCAAGCAACAATCAAGGTCATGCTAATCAATACAGAAACTCCTCTTGCAGAGGATTCGAGGAGGGTTAGGAGAATGCTTACCTTCCACTTTGTGCTTAAAAGTAAAAATTGCCAAACTGAACTCGACTCGAATGCTTACACCCGCAACCCCTTCTTGGATCCAATAATTAAATATCTTACAAGTCTCTAAAAATGCTGAACCAAATAGACTACTTAGTTCACCTCACAATCACTCAACAGGAAAAATAATTAACTGAAACGGAGCTCTGGAACATTCTGGAAAAATCATGCAAAACGAGGTAAATTCCCTGCCTGGAACTCGACTCGAGATGCTTAAAGGCTAAACTGAACTCGACTCGAGTTCGGGTCCAATTCGAACCAGTAACTTTTCAGGAAAAATCCTAAATGCGCGATCTTCTTAAAAATTTGATTTTGACTCCGTTTTTCGAGCTTTTTTCAATTCGTCTTCACTGCAAGATCAATAAGAGGACTAAGTAACAAGACACTTAAAAACAATAATTAAAAGAATTAAAAATAAAAGGGTGGGAGAGATAGAAGTGGGATGATGTCCCTAAACAATTATTCTCGCTTGTGTTTGAATGAACTCCGTTCCTTAGAGCGACAACAATGCCATTTTGGTAGTTGGCTATTTGTGTAACCTCTATCAAATGATTATATTTTTAACTTGAAGTTCCTTCTTGTGCCTGTATAAATTGGATATCAAAGTACACAAGTAACAAGCAAGGGTCGTACCCACCTCAGAGGGGGAGATCTTAGCTCAAACACAATAGAAAACAATAGTTAAGAAACACCAAGTGAATCAATAATAAGAATTGAGATTGATTCTACTTCTTACAGGCAATAATAATAAACTGTAAATAACCTAACTTAAGAATATGGTAGAAATGAAAAGAAGATCTTATGATGACATAGGGGGAAGAATTGGTTTCCAGAAACTAAATCATGCAAACATAAAATGTTGGTCTTTCATGTTCAATCTATAACAATTAATTACTCACTTCTCAATTATTCCAATTAACCATTAATACCTATAATAAGCAAGTAGTCACCTCTCAGCTATTCCACTCAATTAAAATGGGATTCTCTTATGCATGTTATTGAATATGTCTTATTAATCAAACCGTCACCTCTTAACTATTCAATTTAATTAACTTAACATATTAATTCACAACTAAACCATCACCTCCCAACTATTTGATTTAATTATAAAAGGGTTCCAATAAAAGATATAAACTGCAGATATGTAATAATCACCTCTCAGCTATTTTACTACACATCTTCAATCAATATAAATAAAACCATTAAAGCTAGGTCTCCCTAAACCCTAACATTTTAACAATATGGATAACAATAACATGCAAATAATCATACTTACCTCATACTGCAGATAGAAGTAAATAAGCATTAAGAACTTTGAATCACAATGAACATTGGGAGGCGTTCCAGGGACTCAGGAAATGTTTGACTCAATTTTGAGTCAATCCTATTTAGGGTACTTGTACATATTGGATTGGTAGAGACGACCACCGTCTCTCTTAGCAGCAGAGGCGACCACCGAAATGTTTGACTCAATTTGGACCCCCCGAAACCACAGCTGGCTCGCCTCTCTTAGCAGCAGAGGTGACCATCGTCTCCTCGGACACACCTCCCACCATCTTTGGCTGGGCCAGGTTGTCCACCTCAGCATGTACCTGCACCGGGGTAGGAAAGAATCCCTCAGTAGCTGATTCGCTAGACCCACGGGAAAGCAGAAGTCCGCCATCCCTCGACATAAGACTTGGATCACCGGAGGAGTTAGATGAGCCATAAAAAATATGTAGCCTCCTCTGACGACCCAAGGGAGGGTTTGAATGACAAACGAAGCTAGCATCACTAACCTGGACATCCTCGATAACTAGGATGAATTCCGGCAAAACATCCGACATTGGCTCATCAGGAGGAGATCTTCCCCCGACTGGAAGAGCCTCGTCGGGCCAGTGGTCCATCTCCCCCTCGCAGATCAACAACATCACTTTCAACCGGAGGCTCCTTCTCAGCACTGGGGACTGTGCTCTCCACAGTAGCAGCACCTTCACTAGAGCTGGACTCTACCTCCACAACTTGCGGAGGGGCCGTCAGGGCTGCAAGCATGGCCGGGAAACGGATATGCATCACGATCTGATCAGAGAGTGTCAGGTCCCGCAAGTCTGCGGGCAGACTAAAAAAGTGCTCATTGTTTCCTTCAGCAGCAGAGGAGTCCACCCCCGCTGGCAGAGACACTTGAAGCTGACGTTTCCCTGCAAGCACAAGCATGGAACTATTCATGAGCCGGAGCTCAGCAAACACGCAAAACATAAGGGCAAAAATGAAAGAAAGGTCAGACGCATGCTTACCTATGAAGTCCCGCGACACCTGTATATTGCGGTCAGACGACCACCTTGACACCCGGTAGCAGAGCTCGAACCAGTTCCCATAATGATTGGGAAGTCCAGACAGATTCCAGGCAGTACGCCAAGAGATGGCGTAAAAGCAGCGTTTCTTGGCCTCCCGGGCGACCGACTTCATGAGTATGAACATCTCAACCGGGCCAAAGGGAATCTCGTAGTGGAGGGCAATCAGCCCGATCCGACGCAGAATTATCCAAAAGGACACGTGCATCTGACCCGGCGGGATCCCCTATCACGGCAATAGTCTTGGAATAGAAGAATGCAGCGGGAGCTGTATACCATACAGGAGTTGGTAAAGACTTACCGCAATAAGGTTGCCGGAGCAACCGTCTGAAATGGAGGGGTGGGAACCAAACCGAACCCCTCTCCAGCCAGCTGTTCCTGAACTTCCGCCGCGCTCATCCGCTCGAGTTCAGGATTTCGGGGGAGGTTGGAGGAAGTTTGCCACCTCCTCCTTGGCCTCTCAACTGGAGGTTCGACAGTATAAAGAGGAGCCACCTCCGCCACACCAGCAGGTGAAGGAGGTCCAGTAACCCGGAATGCTCCTTGGTCCGCCCTCATCAGCAGAGGGACGGGGAGCCAAATTTTGGGGCTCTTCATCACTACAAGAGCTCAAAACTAAAGTTCTCTTCATCGTCGAAATAAAATTTGCACAGAAGACACCGGAATTTTAGAGTATTCAGAACCTAGGGTTCCGGTGGATAGCGAAATGAAACAGAAATGATGAAGAAGGAAGAGAAAGAGAGTGAAAGGAATACACTTCTCTCTTTCGAGCCTTCCCTTTTATAAGGGAGAGCCCATAGCCCACCGGCTAATGGAATTCCAGGTTCTTTTAATGAACTCTTCATTAAGATCATTAATCCAACTGGTTTAATGACTCGATCAGCGAAGAGTCACAAGCTTTCATTGGAAGTTGAAGTTGTTCGTCTTCCCGCTAACAAAGGAAGATTTAGAGAAGACGAAGTAGGACCCACTTAACACAGTTAGCGGGGCCCACACCGCACAATCATCTGGGATGACCCACATCAACTGGGATCCACCTCGTATACTCAGCAAGTTCCATTCAGCATTTTCAGGTGTGGTCCGCATGGTTCGGGTCAGCGACATATGGACCCCCGATTTACGTCATCATGGTCAAGGGAAGATTGACCGGCATGTGTTTCTGCACTCATCATGATAAGAAAGTAACCGGACCTATCTACCGGAGCACAAGATAGTGATAAAAGAAAATGTGATTTTATTACGAAAGGCATTATACGGGGTGCACCAAATCCCCTACATAGTGCGACCAGAGCTAAATTACATCAAAGGGGGAGACGGAAGATCCGAGCTAGACCCCTCCGGTGACTCAGGGAGATGGTACTTAGCATTGGCTTCAGCGTACCCTTCCTTACATGAGGAGATCGCAATAACATCAATCTTGCCCCCCATCCGGGCAAGCTCAGCAGAAGCAGATTTCAGCCTCTCCTTAAGGCACCGAATCTCCTCATCCTTCTCTTGTATTCGGCCTTCATCACACTCCTCCCACCGGCACTGATCTTCTACAAGTTTGACCACTTGTGCCTTCAACCTGGTCACACGACTAAGGAGATGCGCCCGGTACTGCTCCCGGTTTTCGCCAACAAAACATGAATCGGAATGCCTAGCCGCCATGAAAGATGAGCAAGAAGAAGAAATGGAGAGATAACTCGTCAAGAGTAGACTCCTCCCTATATATTGCCTCAATAACCCCACAAAGGTTAAAAAGGCCGGGCCACAGCCCAATTGCTTCCCGAGAAGCAACGGTCTCCAATGGACCGACAGTCAAACTACCAAAACCAAGACAAGACAAGACAAGCAAAGGCACTGTTCATGAATAAAAGTCAAAGAAACAGGGCACCGCTCCTCAACAATGGTGCGACATTAACTAGTTTGTCAAAACATTCTGCGAGGCGGTGGGCGAGGAAGTAATGACCTGATCCCAGCTAACACCCCTGGCCGCGGCATTGCCAAGTATCCAAACCTTATCTTTCAAGTTCTGAATCTAGTCTTCAGCCTATTTAAGCGAATCTTCAGAAAGTCAGAGATCTCGGCACAGAGATGCAATGATGTCGTCTCGCTTCTTGAGAGACAGCTTCATGTCATGCTCCAGTCGGACAACCTTCTCCAGGTTCTTCTCTTGAGTCTGCACTTGGTTGAACACATGCTCTACTTTAAAGTTGAATGCGCGATGGGCTAAGTCAGCAGCCCGGTCGTCAGCCATTCTTCAGAAGAGGTTTCAGCAACAACAACAACAATAGAAACCATAGAAAGAGAAGTGAACATCCTTCTACACCTCCAGTCTGCTATTTCTAAAGGAGGAAAGAAACCCTAGTCCTTGATCCAAGGGATGCATAATCGTCATCAAGAAGCCTGTCAAGGAAGGAATCCTACGAATCTCAACAGTCGGGGAAAATATTGCTAAGATCTTTCCCAAACAAATTTTCTACTTGACAAAGAGGTTGCGATGTGTGTACCCTAGGTAAAAATCCCGACAGGTGTCACCGATGGCTGTATAAGAAGCTAAACCGAGAGCACCCGAGCATTAGCCAGCCAACCTTGGGCTATCGGGTAGGGCCCAATCCGGTTTCAAGGGATCCACATACGCTTTGTGGACCTTGACGCACCGGATAGTCCACGATCAATGGGTGGAGCCCCGGTTGCTGTATAAGAAGTTGAACCGTGGGCTGCCATGCATCGACCAGACCCACCTCAGTCAAGTAGGCCAGGTCCGGCCCAGTAAAGTCCAGCAGCGACAAGGGCTCATCCAAAGGCTCAACACAGAAGCCCAGAGGACCTGGCCAGGGTGTATGCAATGAAGATTGGGCCTCCGGTCAAAGGAGTTAAGCCCAAGTCTTTGCTTTCACGCTTGGTCAATCCAAGTCCCAACCAACTGGATAAGTCCAGCGAGATTCCAGGCTAACAAAACCGATGGTTCCAGCCCATTGGAGAAGATAAAGGAAGACCCGGGTTGAACCAGGACCTATCAGAGGATGCCACGTGGCAGTCGCCCTGGTCAAAGGGGATTCAAACCAAGGAGATGATCGTTCGACAGCATGCAAGCTATCTCCATGGAAAGCATCTTCACAGTTGAACTACCTAAGTTCATGGAGTCAAAACCGGAGGGGTGGTTGAGCCAGCCTCCTCCGGCCTACTACAAATACAGGAGTTCTAAACCTCCTGAACTACGAGTCTTTCACTGAGCAACTCCATTAGAGCTTAGTGGAAGCAGAGACTTGATTCCAAGTTAATCGTCTTGGATACGTAGGCAGCCTGATCCCGATGAGGTCCAGTCTCATTGTATACCTCCTATCTTATCTCTGTTTATACAAGGCTTTCATTGTAACTGTACGATCAATCTATACATAACTCGAGTTTGTGGATCAAATTTTTGCACCCACAGTACCTACCATCGTATTTCTGTTCCCTAACTGACCAAGCAGCTTCCCCAGCCATTTTCCCCCTAGAATCGAGATCTTCCCAGAGAAGGTCTTCCTCCTCACCTTCTCTAACACACTCACTTCATATCCAATCTCAAAAGTGTTGAGTATAACATCAAAGACTTTGTCTTCCACCCCAAAAGTTATTCTCTTCCTTTTCTACATACCTCCTCTATAAGACTCCATTCTTCCTCACTGATTAAACCAGGCCATTAAAAAGAAAGAAGACTAATCCAAAAATTCGGAAGCTTCCACCACCAAAATTGTGAAAGCACTCTCAGCGGTGAAATCTCTGGTAACCCTCACTCTCCAAGCCTACAGATGACGCTCACTTAGCAGATCTGAAGAGTAAGAACATGGTACAGTGGTAGTGTATCCCAGGTTTCCCTCACCCTCGGTACCTCACCTACCACTGTATTGTTGTATATTGGCTCGCCATAGTTGGGTGCACAGGATCATACCTTATAAGAGGTGTGATCCATAGGATCAGTTTCCTATATTGGTTAAGGAAACCATATATGTGCAGGAGTTCTATTTGGACTCGGTTTCCTATTTATCTCTAGTTTGAATTAGTAATTCTATATGGATTTGATTTCTATCCATGGGCTATAAATACCCAAGTAACTTGGTATTTGGAAGATAAGAAAACAAGAGAAGACAAGAGAGAAGAAGGAGAGAGAACTTTGGGAGCCAAGGGTGTATTGGGTTTAAGGTGAGAGATTAAGATCTAGAGAAAGATACTAGGGAGATTATTGTAATCGGTGTTTCTTTTCTTATAGTGAAATCTTCTCATTGTTCCCCGTGGAGGTAGGCATTGCCGAACCACGTATTATCTTGGTGTTATTGTTCTTTATTGTTTTGTTCTTCTTATACTATTGTTTATTGTTTGGTAATCTTTGACTTCATTGACAAAACGGATCCTGTATTGCAAAGGAGGTATTCTCACGAATATCTAGGTTGCGGGTTGTTGGCGTTGTTAGGATTTAATTAATCACTGCATATAGTCCAACAAGTGGTATCAAGAGCTTAGGTTGGATTTAAGGTTTTGTCAAAGATGACGGAGACTACAGGTGTTCCTGCAAATAGTGACGGTAAGAAACCATCGGTTACTACTCTTGGCGGCGGTGTAAAAGTTGAGATTAAACCGTTTGACGGTAGAGATAACTTTACACTATGGCAAAGGAAGATGAGAAACGTTTTGATCCAACAAGATCTTCATGTGGTTCTTGATGGGAAAGACAAGAAGCCAAAGGACATGTCAGATGACGAGTGGAACAAAGCAGAACTTAAAGCCATGAGTTCCATCGAACTACATATCTCGGACGAGGTGATGTTTAATGTGATGGAGGAAACTTGTGCCAAAGGAACGTGGGAAAAGCTTGAGAAGTTGTATATGGGTAAGTCTTTATCCAATAAACTTTTCTTAAAGGATGAACTCTTGAATCTTCGGATGGAAGAAGGTGGTGATCTTATGGAACATCTAAACGTGTTCAATAAGTGCATCACAAATTTGCTACGGGTGGATGTGAAGTATGACGATGAAGACAAGTCTCTGTACCTGCTCAGATCTTTGCCTCCATCTTTCAAGCACTTCAGGACCACATTGATGTTCGGCAAGGATACTTTAAAGTATGATGAAATTGTTCAAGATATAATCTCTCATGTGAAGATGAATAAGAACACAGGTGAAGACTCTCAAGCAGAAGGACTATATGTCAAGAATTCTAACGAGAGGGGCCGAACAAATAAGAGAAGTAGCAAATCAAAAGGCAGGGGCAGATCTAAATCCAGGGATAAAGAAGGTTGCTTTGAATGTGGTGCGACAGACCACTGGAAACGAGATTGTAAGAAATATAAGGAAAAGAAGAAGAATGCCGAAAATTCAAATTCAGCCAGCGTTGTTACAGATGATAGCGACGGAGAAATTTTGGCGACTTCTTCAGGTAATGATATTTCTTCACCTTGGATTTTAGATTGTGGCGCTTCTTATCATATGTGTTCAAACGAAGACTGGTTTGACACGTTTGAGAAAAGAAAAGGCGACGTAGTTTTTATGGGGAATAATTCCAGTTGTAAAGTTTGTGGAATCGGTACGGTAAAGTTGAAGATGCATGATGGAATTGTTAGGACTCTGGGTAACGTGAAATACGTTCCTGCACTAAGGAAGAATCTTATTTCCCTGGGTTATTTGGTTAAGAATGGGTACACATACAAATCCAAATATGGGAATCTCATAGTCTCAAAGGGTTCACTTGTGGTTATGAGAGGAGTAAGACTTTCTAACAATTTATACAAGCTTTTAGGAAATACAGTAATTGGTGGAGCTGCAGTTTCTACACAAGAAGATCACACTCAGCTTTGGCACTTGAGGCTAGGGCATATGAGTGAAAGAGCCATGGAAGAACTACACAAGCGACAATTGTTGAAGGGTGTAGGAGAGTGTAAACTTGAGTTCTGCAAGTATTGTATTATGGGAAAGCAAACTAAAGTACACTTCAAAGCTGCAGATACAAAGAACAGAAGTACAGAAGTACTTAACTATATTCACTCAGATGTGTGGGGGCCTTCACCTACTCAATCAAAAGGTGGAGCTCGCTACTTTGTCACTTTCATGGATGATTTTTCGAGGAAAGTTTGGGTCTACTTCATGAAGGAGAAATCCGAAGTTTTCACTAAATTCAAGGAGTGGAAGGCAGAAGTAGAGAATCAAACAGGCAGAAAAATCAAGTATCTAAGAACTGACAATGGCGGTGAATATAAGGATAGGAAGTTTCTACAGTACTGCAAAGATGAAGGTATTGCAAGGCATTTTACCGTGAAGAAGAATCCCCAACAGAATGGAGCTGCAGAAAGGATGAATAGAACTCTTATGAATAAAGAGAGGTGCATGAGGTTTCATGCAGGTCTGCCAGAAATGTTTTGGGCAGAGTCACTTAACCATGCTTGTCACTTGGTTAATGGTTCACCATCCAAGATGCTTGATTTCAGATGTGCAGAAGAGGTATGGTCAGGTAAACCGGTAGACTACTCTACTTTGAAGGTATTTGGATGTAATGCATATGCTCTTATTCCTAGTGATGAGAGAACCAAACTTAAACCCAAATCTCATGAATGCATTTTCATCGGCTTCGAGAAGGGAGTGAAGGGTTATAAGTTATGGGATCCAGTGAACCGAAAGAAAATCCTTAGTAGAGATGTTGTGTTTGATGAGAAGACTATGCCTATGAATCAAGACATGAAGAATGGTGAGAAAAACATTATTGTTAAGAAAGCAACTACAGAGATATCTCCTCTTACCAAGGTATCCAACAGGGAGACTCCTATTCAGGTGGAGGAGTCAGATGAAGGGGTTGAAGAGGATGGGCCAGAACAACAACAGTGTGAAAAGGAGGTTGAATCTAATAAAGATAAGCAACAACCTTACAGCATAGCAAAGAACCGGGGCCAAAGACAAGTCAAAGCACCTATTAGACTTGGGTTCGAGGAAGAAGTTCATTATGCTTTAAGCATTAGTGAAGGTGATCCTACTTCTTATCGTGAAGCAGTTGAAAGTAACGAAAGAGAAGAGTGGATTGAAGCTATGGCTGAAGAGATGGAATCTCTATACAAGAACTCCGTTTGGGAGTTAGTTCCTAAACCTGCAGAAAGAAAAATTGTTGGCTGTAAGTGGGTTTACAGGAAGAAGGAAGGAATGCATGAGAAAGAACCACCAAAGTTCAAAGCACGTTTGGTGGCGAAGGGGTACTCACAGAAGGAAGGAGTTGATTATGATGAAGTTTTCTCTCCGGTAGTGAAACATACTTCTATTAGAGTGTTACTATCACTGGTTGCTCAGCAGGATATGGAGCTTGAGCAGTTAGATGTCAAAACTGCTTTTCTCCATGGTGAATTAGAGGAAGTCATCTACATGGCTCAACCTCAGGGTTTTGTTGAAGCTGGTAAGGAAAATCTGGTTTGTAGATTGAAGAAGTCTCTTTACGGGCTCAAGCAATCTTCAAGACAGTGGTACAAACGTTTCGACTCTTATATGCTGAACATTGGGTGTAGAAGATGTGACTATGATTGTTGTGTGTACACTCATGTGTTTGATGATGGGATGGTGATCCTATTGCTACTTTATGTAGATGACATGCTTATTGCTTGTCGGGATATGTCTAGAATTAAGGAGCTGAAGACGTTGTTAAGCAAGGAATTCGACATGAAGGATCTTGGTCCTGCACAGAAAATCCTAGGTATGGAGATAAGGAGAGACAGGAAAGCTGGAAAGATATGGCTATCACAAGTCAAGTACATTCAAAAGGTACTTGAGCGCTTCAATATGATTGATGCAGATCCTGTGTCAACTCCTTTGAACAACAGTTATGTTTTAAACAAAAGTCAATGTCCTTCCACAGATGCTGAAGTGGAAGAGATGAAGAAGAAGCCGTATGCAAGCGCAGTAGGGTGTCTCATGTACTCAATGGTATGCACAAGACCTGATTTAGCTCAAGCACTAAGTGTAGTATCGAGATACATGGCGAATCCAGGAAAGCCACACTGGAAAGCTGTGACATGGATTCTCAAGTATCTGAAGGGCACTAAGACGTTGGGTATCTTGTTTGAAAGACAACAAGGGAAAGCATGTGTTTCAGGTTATGTGGATGCTGATTATGCAGGAGATTTAGATAAGCGAAGATCCACCACAGGGTACGTCTTCACTTATGGTGGAGGACCGGTTAGTTGGAGATCAATGCTCCAAACGGTTACTGCTCTATCAACTACTGAGGCGGAGTATATGGCAGTAACAGAAGCTTGCAAGGAAGCTATTTGGCTGAAAGGATTAGTAAGCACATTCGGGTTAGATCAAAATTCTATGATGATAAGATGTGACAGTCAGAGTGCTATTTGCCTTGCGAAGAATCAAATGTTTCATGCAAGAACGAAACATATTGATATTCGCTATCATCGGATTCGGGATTGGTTGGACTCAGGTGAAATTACAGTTGAGAAGGTTCACACAGATGAGAATGCTTCAGATTGTCTTACTAAGCCGGTTTCAGTTGAGAAGTTCAGACATTGTTTGAACTTGCTCAATCTTTCTACATGCTAAAGATTGGGTGGAGCACCTCCTCACTTGAGGTGCGTTGAGGCAAGAGGATTCTTGCCAATGTGACGGTGCTTGAAGAAATTCAAGCTGCAATGATCTTGTTTTTTGGTCGATGGCTCGCCAAGGTGGAGATTGTTGTATATTGGCTCGCCATAGTTGGGTGCACAGGATCATACCTTATAAGAGGTGTGATCCATAGGATCAGTTTCCTATATTGGTTAAGGAAACCATATATGTGCAGGAGTTCTATTTGGACTCGGTTTCCTATTTATCTCTAGTTTGAATTAGTAATTCTATATGGATTTGATTTCTATCCATGGGCTATAAATACCCAAGTAACTTGGTATTTGGAAGATAAGAAAACAAGAGAAGACAAGAGAGAAGAAGGAGAGAGAACTTTGGGAGCCAAGGGTGTATTGGGTTTAAGGTGAGAGATTAAGATCTAGAGAAAGATACTAGGGAGATTATTGTAATCGGTGTTTCTTTTCTTATAGTGAAATCTTCTCATTGTTCCCCGTGGAGGTAGGCATTGCCGAACCACGTATTATCTTGGTGTTATTGTTCTTTATTGTTTTGTTCTTCTTATACTATTGTTTATTGTTTGGTAATCTTTGACTTCATTGACAAAACGGATCCTGTATTGCAAAGGAGGTATTCTCACGAATATCTAGGTTGCGGGTTGTTGGCGTTGTTAGGATTTAATTAATCACTGCATATAGTCCAACATGTATAACTCCACCGATCTCCACAACAGATCCAAACAGCTCCCGTCAATTCTTTGTTGGTTTCTCGTCTATAAGTTCACTTAAACGGATATATCTTTTAACATACATGTATTATTGTATCTTGGTTATGCTTATACGTTATGCAAATGGTATTTGTGATGTGTGAAGATTACAAAATGTATGTAATACAGATATACACCTTATAAGTTACACCTTATAAGCTTCATCATTCTTACTGCAAGTTTGAAACAATTTTAACCATTCCCAATTAGCAATATTTTCTCCAATCTCCAACCCTATCTTTCTCTTAACAGATTTCCACATCCCTTTAGTATAGGGACATGAGAAAAGGAGGTGTTTGTTGTTCTCATTTTCCCTGTTACAAAAGCAAAATTTGGACTCATGAAGAATCTTCTTCTGAACCAATATATTTTGTGTTGCCTGAAAGTAGCAGCCAAGACACAAAAGAGTGTCTTGGAATAACCAACTTCCCCCAAACCATGTTGTACCATTGTACCTTATCTCTTGATATTCTTAAGGCCTTGTAAGCTGAATGAGTTGTGAAGTTACCTTGTGGTGTTAGCTGCCATATAACTCTATCAGACTCCATGTAGCTTTTTATTTCAATGCTTAGAATGTCCTGCTTCAGAGCTCCCTGTGGTCAATTTCGATATTAATTTTTTCTGCTTGGAATTTTATATATGAATATTCGTTTTAGTAACATTCACTACTCCTCACCTGTTGATAACGTGATCACATCAAGAGAAAGAAGGTTTGGCTCTTTGGCTCAACGAACAAACCCTAGGGTGTGTCCCTCTTGCATGATGCAAGCTTTTATTTTTATTTTTTCATATTAAGATTCATGATACAGGCTATTAGCATCATAATTGGAGACAAAATATTATTGAGTTTTGGGAAAGACTTTGGCAGAGTGCAACTATATGCACATGCAAAATATTATCGAGTTCTGGAGCATGGCTGCCATGAGCAGCCTGAATTATCGAGTTTTAGTCGAAAACTCACTAAATACCTTATTAAGAGAAATTAGACTTTATCCATCATCGATATGGTAAGTTTAGAGCGTGTCAGGCAATCAATATTGCCAAGATACTGATATACCTTATTAAGAGAAATTAGATGCATGATACAAGCTATATGTAATATGGCGTCGATAATGTTGTTGCGATTTCCAAATAGCAACTACTAGACAGACAGCAAGAACAGTAGTTTATAAATAATGCAATACAGGCAATCAATCAAATTTAGTTTCTACTGAATCCACCTTAAGATGGAATGAAGAGCACACAGTGATATCGAGAATCATTATAACTCAAACAAGGTATTTGAACAAAAAATATCATTCTTATTTAACTATTCCAGCCTTTGGTATGTTCTTCAATTTTTTCCTTTCTTCATTTGAATATTTTTTTCTCCCTCGTTCTTTTCCTTACGGCTCTTCCTTTGTCCATATCCATTCCATGCTGAAACTTGGGACTCGATCGCACTACATTTTTGTCCTCTCCCTCCGCATTTCTCTCCCTTTATAAGAGATTGAAAAGGGCTCTTGGGGGAAAAGTGGTTTGGCACAAATGAAAGTGTATGGAAATTCTCTGCAGTATCATACAACATGAATTATCCAATGAAAGACATCATCTCAGCACTTGGTTGAATTCTACAGTCATTCCGCATGAGCTGTTTGTGTTGCTTTATATAGAAAAGCACCATTACTCAACATACCTACCACTTCAATACATTGTTTGAAAACTGTGTTTCCGGTAGCATCATATCACTTTGAATATTGGGAAATTTCTCAAAAAACCACCACATTTAGGTGCTTCTTCCCAAATAGCCACTCATGAGAGGTAATCTTCCCAAACAGCCATCTTACCCCACCACTTTATACTTTTCAGATTGTTTCTTACCTAAACTACCCTTTGTACTTATGACAAAACTTTTTGCTTTGATTTGACCAAGTACAAACTGATGTGACCCCTTCACAATAACCTATATAAAAATTACAACCATTGATTTTGCTAGAAATGAGAAATTGAATCACAACCGTTTATTATTCAGATGTATTTACAAAACTACCCTTAACAGTTGTTTCCAACTAAATGACGTGTACGACTGAGATTAAACATGGATTTGTGCATACAACGAAAAGATGACACGTGTTTTTAGCCGTTTGGAGGGTAATTTTGGCGGGAAATTTTTGAGAAGATAATCACTTCCAAACAAGAACCCTAACTTACCAAAAACCATTTTTCTTCTTCCAACCGCCTCCATTAACACAGTTACCATTTCTTGTTGAAATTATACCGTTTCAATTATTTCCTTGTAGTTCTAGAACTCTTAATTTTGACAAAAAATGGTTGTTGAATCCACTACCTCCAAAACCCTAGAAACAGTATCAATGTCTGTTAATGAGAAGTTAGAAGGAGCAATTGAAGAAAAAATTGAAGAGCAAGTAGAAGAAACTGAAGAGAAAGAAGCAGAATTTGGAAAGAAAGACGAAGAAGAAGAAGAAGAGAAACATGTAGAAGACGAACAGCAAATTGCAGGCGAAGAACAGCAAACTGATATGGGAGAACAACAAATCGAAGTGGGAGAACAGCAAATTGAGGTGGGAGAACAGCAAATTGAGGTGGGAGAACAACAAATTGAGGTGGGAGAACAACAAATTGAAGGAGGAGAACAGCGAATTGAAGAGGAAGAACAACAAATGGAAGAAGAAGTAGACAAAATTCAAGAGCAACATGATGAAATTCCAGAATCAAGTGGAGTAGAACAGATGAGAAAGAAATATGGCCGTAATTTCAGTGTAACGGTAAGATGCTCAATGAAGAAGGTAGGTGATCATTTTGGGAGTAAATTACCTCTGTTGGAGAAGGAAAATTTTAGTTCTTCATGCTTTAGGTATTTCTTAGATGTTCAAACAGATAAATTGCACATGATTACATCTGTTGTTACACAAATTGTGAAAGCTAGAGTTGGTAAATTGAAGTACAAGATTGGGGGAAAGGAAATGCAGTTCAAACCATTTGATGTGACTTTAAATTTAGGATTGAAAATTGGTCGTGTACCACATGAGTTCATTTTCATGGAATCAGAAGTTCCAAGTCCATTTAGGGAGAAATATTTTGGCAAGAGGAAAAGCATTAAGGAAAAGAACATGAAAGATGCAATTGAAGTAGCACGAAATGATCATAATTCTGGTGATGATGTGCATCGTTTGAATCGTTTGTTGCTTCTGTTAACATGCCTACTACCAGATGCATCTAATACCATTGATGTCAGGTATGTCTAAAATTCACACATTTATCTTCAAATATGGTTATATTATCTGCTAAATATGTTCATGTTATCTTCTAAAATTCACACAATGTTATCTGACAACATTGTGGTTTTTATTCTTATATGCTAAATAGTAATATTTAGGCTTCATATTTGTGTCCTGTTATCGGCTAAAAATCAGCATGTTATCCTCTAAACTTTAATCATGTCTCCTCTACATTTAGTATATGCACAAGGTTTAGGGTAAATATGTTATGTTATATAATGTTAACATGGTTTATGTATACTGTAATAGTCTTGTAACATATATGACCATTGATCTTAGGTATGTCGACCTTGCATCAAATCTTCAGAAATTTGATGAATTTCCTTGGGGAACTGTTGTGTTCAATCTGTTAGAAAATGCTCTAGAAACAGCAGCAACAAATGAAGCAGCCAAAAAACTGAGTTACAATCTACCTGGGTGTGTGCTTGCATTTATTGTCTGGGCATACAGCCACATCCCATGTCTAGGTCCTAGAAGGGAAGCTGATGTACCACCATTCCCTAGGATGCTTGGTTGGAAGAATCTTCCAGGAAAAACAACATGTAGAGAAACCATTGATAAGAAGCTTAACCCTCCTCGCGGAAAAGCAATCGAAGTTGCTCCCCCTTTCCTTACTCCTCAAGAATCTGGGGAAGCACTTGTTGTTGAAGCAGAAAAGGTATGTATACTACTCTCTAATTAGGTTTTATATCCCATACATTATCCCTAGTCTATCTTGTAGATAGTAAATTCCTACATTACATATAACAATATATATGCATCCTCAGATTATGTCTATCTTATCGGCTAAAATTACAATTATTATCCTCTAGACTCTGAAATATTATTTGTTAATATTAGCATGTATATAATGGTGTTGTAGTGGCAACAAGAACTTGACAAGCAAGAAAAGGATATAGGTGTGGGTTCACTAGAAGGAATTCTGAAGGGAGTGGTAAAAGACATTGAGGAAGGAGTTGTTTCTGGTGTAAGCAAGATATTGAAACCCGAGGCACTGAAAGGGGGGTCTTCATCTTCAACCCAGATGAGAAACATTCCTAAAGGAAGGAAACAGAAGAAGGACACTACCCCCACCAGAAAGAGGAAAGAACCAAGTACCTCCACCAAAAAGAAAAAGGAACCAAGTGGGGTCACCACAAAAAGGAAGGAACCAAGTACCCCCACCAAAAAGAGGAAGGAACCAAGTACCCCCACCAAAAAGAGGAAGGAACCAAGTACCCCCAGTAAGAGAAATGAAACTAAGAAGAGTGCAGCAGCTGTAGCCAAGTCTAAAACAACTGTACCTGCCCCCAAGGCTAACCCTAAAACAACTGCTACACCCAAGACCAAAACAACTTTGGCACCCAAGTCAGTTCTGAAGAAGGGCAACACAACTACCCCCACCACCAAAGCAGTCTCCAAGAGTGGTGTTAATACAAGGAGTCAAAGCATTTCCACTCCAACCAAGAGAAAGCCTACTCCATCTAAAACCAATGCAAAGACCATTTCAAGTCCTAGTGCAGATAGAAAAGGCAAGAAAATTGCCAGTGAGAAGTTAAGTTCACCAATTGCAACAACTCCAGAGAGGTCTCAAACTATACGACTCTCTTTAGGTGGGATGAGGGTCACAAGGAGCACAAGTCAAATTATCGAACAAGAGAAACAACAAGTGACTCCACCTCCACCTCCACCAAAGAAACAGAAGACCATCCCACCTCCTACCAGACAACAACCTCTTAGGTATGAATTTCAGTTATATCCTCTAAATCCCTAATTATTAGCAGCTAATTGTTAACTTTATACCATCTAATATTTGTCTTATATCCTCAGGCAAAGCAAAGTAGCAGGTCTTGACAGGTCATGGAGGAAAAATATTAAAGCCAAAGATGCAAGAATTGCTGAGAGGAAAAATGCCAAAGAAGAAACTAAAAAAAGAAGATTTATTCCAAGGCCAGATAGTGATGAAGATGAGGACATACAGGTTCAAAAGAAAGGAAAAATTACCCAAGGGGGGGCTGAGATAGAAAAAAAGGATGATGGAGCAGTTGAAGGAGCAGTTGAAGGAGAAGGGAAGAATGCTGAAGAAAAAGTTGAAGGAGAAGGAAAAATTGAAGGAGAAGTTGAAGGAAAACTTAGTAATGAAGGAAAAGTTGAAGGAGAAGAAAAAGTCGAAGGAGAAGGAGAAGGAAAAAATGAAAGTGGAGGAAAGATTGCAGTAGAAGCTAATAATGAAGAAAATGTTAAAGGAGAAGAAAAGGTTGAAGGAGAAGGAGAAAATGAAAGTGAAGGAAAGGTTGCAGTGGAAGGTAATACAACACAAGAAGTTATTGTTGCTGATGCAATGGCAATATTGGCCCAATCAGATATTCTTGATACTACCATGGAGCATGTGCAGGAGTTGGCCATCCTCAAGTCTGAGAATACTGATGTGCAAGATGTGAAAGAGTTGCCTACTAAAATTCAAGAGGTAGATGCTAAGGAGGGTGAGCAAGATGAAGAAGATTATAGCTTTGATGATGACATTCCAGCTCCTAAGAATATTCCTCAAGAATATTTAGTGGAAATAGATGGTGCATCAGCTGGTGAGATGGGTAATGTTGAACACTATGAAGATGATATAGTTTTCACTGGTGATTTAGAAGAAGATGAAGAAGTGGATAAGCAAGCTATTGATGACTTTAACAACAGCCAGAAAAGATTGAGAAAAAAGAATCAGGGGAAGGAAGAGGGGAAAGAAGTTGATGCTCAGCTGATGATTACCATGGGCATGTCATTTCTAGACAGAACTACAACTCATAATGAGACAGATGTTTTGAACTATTACTGGTGGTTGGCGAAGGAGCCAAATTTTGAGCATAAAGTGATTAGGGTTTATGGATATGGACTGGAAGTCCATGTGAAACAGTTTTACAGCCTATGGAACACTAATTGGGTGCATGGAGATATCATTGAAGCCTATGTTAGCTTGATCATTCGTTGGTATGGAATGATGAGGAGGCATATCAACCCACACAATCAGTATGCTATTGTTCCAACAATATATTTTGCTGTAAGTATTTTTTTTTTTTTTTTTTTTAAAGTTCTTATACTTGAACCTTTAAGTAGAGGATACAGTTATGTTATTTAGAGTTTACACTATGAGTAATTTGGTGATACAAATATATTTGTTTGGTTGTGTCAGGGCATGGTTTATGGTGATGTTCAATATACATACAATAGGCGTATGAGGGATCCAACTTTTGCTACACTATCACCAGCAATTAGAGTTAGGAGTGGTGCCTTCAAAATTAAGACAGGTGCCATAAACATTATGAGCCCTACTGGTCATATGGAGAACCAAGTTTCCCCTTACCATGCAAAGGCTATACTTATTCCTTTACAAGTAAGTATATTGACTTTGTACCCTCTAATGTACTTTAACCACATCCTCTAACAACAAAGGTAATATCTGCTAAACCTATGATATTTGTTAATAATGCAGGTCAATGATAACCACTGGGTACTCTTGAGTTTCAGCTTTAAGGAAAAGAAGGTGAAAATATATGACTCTTTGGGCTTGAAGAGACCATCAAGACAACAGATAGGGTTGGAGAAAATGTTGCCTTATGTGGTCTTTGCTGCTGACCCTAACATTCCAGATTTTAACTTGGAATTTGCATGGGAAAGGGAGTTTGTGAATTGCCCAGAACAAGATGATGGTCACAGCTGTGGTGTTTTTTTGCTTGGTTACATTGATTGTATAGTCAGGGGTAGGGAACTTGATTTCAAGAGAAGGTCTGCTCTTATGAGGAAACGTGTTGCTATGGACCTTGTTCAGTGTGGATTGAAGCCACCAAGTAAGGGGGTATGAACAGTGTGACTAAACTTTTGTAAAACTAGATAAGTTTAATGTCCCGTCAATATTTACTTTCAGTTCAATGTATTTTGATACTTTTGAGGGATGTTCTTAAATGGTCATAAAGAATATTAGTTGGATGGTGAAAAAATTAGATTTTGACTTGGAATCCGCGTCTTGATCTTCCCACTTTATTAAATGTTACTAGTATAAATCCATGCAGAGGTTACAACTCAAACAAACCATTCTTGAGAGCTTTTTTTTTCAAAACTATGGCTTCTATTTCTGTTTCTCTACTCAAGGATGCAGATGAATGCTTTCTGAAGCTTCTCAAAATATCAGACCCTTTCCTTGGAAGTTTCAGTGATGATGAAGAAGATGATGATGACGAAGAAGAGTCTGATTCCTTGAATACCTCAGCAAGTGAAGAGAAGAAAGTTGATGAGTCTGATTCCTTGAATACCTCAGATTATGTCCAGCCCAATCCTCTTGTTGAGTACCCTGATGACAGCGATGTGCCTTCTTCCCAAGAATGTGTTGCTGCAAAGGATAAGGACATCGCAGAGGAAGATGAGGTGGAGAGCAGCTTTTCTGGTGAAAATGAAGAAGAAGAAGAAGAAGATTACGATGATGATGAGTGAAAGTTTTCTTTTATGTTTGCTGAAGTGTTTTCTGTTTTTTTTTTATGTTGTTGAAGTTTTTTTTTTCTTGTCTTGTATGGATGTACAAACCCTTTTCCTTTCCCTTCCCTTATGCAAATTATGAAAGTATTATTATATTACATGTTCTGTTCGTCCAATATTTAGTATACGTTAGCGGATACATAATTACTAGTTAGAGATACTAATCATCACCATTAGAGGATACAGATGTGATATCTGGAAGATAAGCGAAGAAACATACAAAATAAAAGGCAACCTCCAAATTGTGCCATATACAGGCAAACATAGAACAAAATGGTCAAAGTCTGGTACAACTTCCAAAACACTCCCAACACTTAATAGGAATCAGGTGGTCAAAAAATATTCAAAGTATGGTACACCTTGAGCTTCTTCTCTCCTATAATGTTGGATGTACAAATGATTTTCATTAATACAACAAGTTAGTATACATTAGATGGTAACGTTTCACTAGTTGGACGATATTAATCCTTCAACTAGCGGATACATATTTGCCATATAAAAGGCAAACATAAAACAAAATGGTCAAAATCTGGTACACCTTCCAAAGGCATAACTTAGATAAAAAAACACCCAACACTTAATAGGAATTAGGTGGTCCATCAGGTAAAGGTTGGAAAAAATAGTCAAAGTCTGGTACAACTTCAATACATGTTGATTTGTTGTGTCCTGTACCCCTACACCTTGAGCATCTTCTCTCCTGTACTGGGATACCTTCAAGTTTGCCTCTCCTTCTCTTTTTCTTTGGACGTCCAGGCATAACACATGGTAGTGGTGGAAGAATCTTTCTGCCTACTCTATCCTTTGGCCATTCATCCTTTCCTCTTGTGGGTTTCCAATTTTCTTTGTAGGTCTCCATATATGTCTCCCTTCTGTAGTACACACCACAAAATGTGTATAGATCCATTTGACATTCTCTAATGACAGACATTGCGTGCTCACAGGGTATTCCCATAGTTTGCCACCATTTGCATGTACATTCTCTTGCATTCAAGTCCACCACACATGTCCTGCTCTCAACATAAACTGTCCAAATAGTTGGAGATGTCTTCTCACGAGTGAAGGTTCTACCTCTCCAAGCATTATGCAAAATTTGTTCGTGGCACCACTTAGTTACAGGTGTCTTGAATTTCTCACCATCAACACGATAATCTCTGTGATGCCTCATGATGTTGGCATGAATTCCTTCGACCAGATTTGTAGCAGGAAGCATTCTTTCTGGTATAATCATTCTATTCCACGACTCCACATGATTAGTGTAAATAATTCCATATCTGCTTAAGAAGAGGAGACAGATATACAATTAACCGGTATGATAACTATACTTAGACGGTAGAATGACTACTAGTAGAGGATATTGAAATGCATAGATATCGACCTAGGTTTCTCCTGAAACGCACTAGCCCACTTATTTAGTGGTCCAATTGCCATTAGGCTGTGGTATGCCTTTGGAGATATGGCCCATATTTGCAGCATCAAACCCCAGAACTCATTTTGATTGAGTGTCTTGGCAGCCTCTTTAAGCAACCACCTTACTTTTGCATTCCCATATTTAAGGGACATGTGTTGGGCACAATACATATGACAAGCCTTGGGCAAAATCTTTGGTACAGCTTGAATAATACTTTTGTGCCTATCTGAAAGAAGCACAAACTCGTGGTCAGTCCCAACCACATGGTCCCTAAGTTTTTCAAGAAACCATTCCCAATACTCATTGTTTTCTTTTTGCACAAGGGCAAAAGCAATAGGGAACACATGATTATTTCCTTCAATTCCAATTGCTGATAGTACAACTCCAGGATATCTCCCTTTCAGAAATGTTCCATCTATAATGATTACCGATCTTAATGTGTTTCTGTAAGCTCTCACAGTTATACCATATGACCAGAACATACATTGGAATTCATCACCAGGGCCTGTGATAATATCAGTCTGAGAATCTGGATCGACCAACTTAAGTTCATTACAGTATGTTTCAAGTTGTTGATATGACTCACTGAAGCTTCCCCTTAACTACAATTGGAGGATAAACATGACTAATTAGAGGAGATGATAAAAGTACGTAGCCGAGATATATGAATGAACTAGAGGATAAGATAGGAAGGTGCAATTTTAAATAGAACAATACCTTGGCCAATGCCTTTTCTTTAGCTCTCCAAGCAACTTTGTACGAAATCTGGGTAAGATATTCCTCCTCAATTTGGCTTTTTAGTTGTTTGGATGTAAGATCTTCATTATCTCGTAATTTTCTCGCAATTTTAGATGCAACCCAATCACTATCAGCTTGACGATTTTTTGATCCAAGTCTGAACTTCCCACATGTGTGACGCTCAGCAATGCATCTTATTTGCCAAGTACCATTCAAATTGGGTGTAGCACGAACATACCATGGGCAAGTTGGAACTTTACATTTCCAATACACCCTTTTCATCTCAGTTTTATACTTATTCAGGTCAAACTCCTCATCAATTGCATAAGATTTCATGTCTCTCATAAAATCATCCCGACACAAATATATCTGCCCAATCTTAGGGAACAAGTACTTATTGTGTAAAGGTTCAGTGTGTGGAGCACAACCTCTATTGATCCGACGAAGATTTGCGTATATATTATGTAGTTCTTGTTTGATTTCATCATCTTCATCTCGATTGTTCTGAGATGGGTAATGCCTTTGACGTCGTACACTATCTTCATCCCGATTGTTCTGCTGCTGTGGAGGATTTGTCTGATTTTGAACATTGTCTTCTTGTTGTGGATCATTTGTTTGACTTGCGAAATTACCCTCCTCATGTTGAGCATTGTCATGGCTTGGAAAATGTTCTGGAACTTGTCCATGACTTGGTATATTGCTCTCATGTTGTGAAGCATTGTTGTCGCTAGATGCATGTCTGTATCTATCCTCTAAGTTGTATCTAACATTGGCTAAACGTGTAGACGTACCTGCTACATCTAAGTGGTTTTCTTTTCCACCATAAAACCTTGACAGGGGTGTAGGGCCTTCTTCCTGGCTATCTGAATGTTGTGAACCAAACATAGGCGCAGAATCATCATACATCTGATCTTCCAATTCATCCTCTGTGGTCCAAATGATTGGTGAATCATGCACATCCAGTAAAGATTCTGTATAAGTTGCATCGCTATCGTCGTCGGCTATCGAACAATCTTTACCTTCATCTTGTGGTTGCTCTTCACCTGCCCATTGAGCTTGATCTTTTAGTTGTGTTTGTTGCAGTGCATTATATTCTTCAATTTCCTCGGAGAATCCTTTCCAAAATCCATCATTATTACACATCTCAGAAAGAATTGCCGCTGCATCACACTCATTAGCGGATAGATTGGGAGAATTAGAGGATATATCCCCAGCATTAGAGGATATGTTATGAGAACTGTACCCAACTTTATTATCAGCTCCAATTTGCACAACATTAGCCACCAATGGAGATTCACTTCTAGATGAAACTCTAGAAGGAGCAGGAGGGGGAGTTGTTATAACAGCTTGGCGATAAGTCCCAGGTGGGGTATCCAATACAAGAGGTTGTTGTTCATTCCCATACCCCTTTGAGAAGATAACATGGCTCTTCTGTGCTGATGCAGGGTCTAGGAGATATTGGGAAGAAATACAACCTTGCTTTACAGGTGTGGAAAAATTTGAATAATCAGGTTGATTACCCCAATCTGTTGGAGGGGTAGGTTCTGGGAAAAGGTTTTTTTTCAATCCAGTTTTTCCTTTACCTTTTTCTTCCTCAATTACTTTCTCCTTTCCTTTCACATTTTTCTGTGTTTTGGAGCTTGATTCCCCATTCATTGATTTCAAATCTCCTACTATCCAAACAGACATGACGTATAAGTTCTTGGCAGCAACAATCCCCAATATCAATTGATCATAGTCATATTAAGCAGGGATGCTGCGTGGACTGTCATTGACGACAGCTTGAATTAAAAAATTGTGTCTTTGTGTATGAGTCATATCTTCAACCATCTCCATAAACTCTTCATATGGTGCCTTCAACTCCAAAACTGTTATTTTTGTGTCACCATTCTTGTATGATAACAATCCATCTGCATTAGTCTCAACCTGACCACCATAGCGAAACACAACATTGATAGTGCTACCTGAAACCACAATTTCATGCAAACTATTAAAACATATCGGCTAAAAGTAACTAACAAGTCGGTTAGTATACTTTTATTTAGCCTCTAATTGAATATAAGTTATAGTTTACTTTTAAAACAGAGTGACATTGACCTCAGACGTGCACCAGTAAACTGATAATGAACAACAATCAAAATCACAGCACCATTTATGTTAGCTTGTCTCTAAATTATGAGGATGTGAGTTTGCTAAAGATACAACTTTTATGAGGTTGGGATTTCATAAAAACACAATCTTTATCAAAGATTCCATCTTTATGAAGATTAGGGTTCATAAAGATGGTATCTTTATAAAGATTCTATCTTTTCATGAGATACCGTCTTTAAATCGCCAACACCTTCACCACATTTTTGTCATAAAACAGAACAAAACGTATGTTAAAATGCTTACACAAATCAACGACACCCTACTGCATTCAAAGCCAAACAACAACACCTACTTTATTGTCCAAACATTAAAATCTGCAAATTTAAGAACATTTAAAGCTTACTTACCTAATTTACTGTTCATCTGGACTTCATTTGCAATTAAAGCTTTTGATTTTGCCTTTTTCTTTGGTGGCATTTTGGGTGTGAAGAAGTACAATGTTTGTGTGTTTAAGGTTGGGGAGAAGAATAGTGTAGAAGAAGGTGCAGAACAAAGGGAGAACAAACAATGTTAAGGTTCAGAGAAAAATCGAAAAAGTAGAAGATGAGAAGAGATGAAGATGACGTGGTTGTATGTGCAGTACATTAATTAGAAAATCCAACGGTAGAGATCTATTGTTTCCAATCCAACGACTAAGTTTGATTTAATGTCCTTATCTAAAACTTAAATGCAATAAAGGAATCTTTTCTTTTCAACCAAAAAGTTGATTTGATGGAGACAAGAGCAACAGATGTACAGAAGGGTATAATTGTAAAGAAAAAGTAGGCAAGTGGGGTAAGGTGGCTATTTGGGAAGATTAGCTCTCATTGGTGGCTATATGGGAAGAGACACCTAAAGGTGGTGGTTTTTTGAGAAATTTCCCTTGAATATTTTATCTTGATTAGTCTACACTATATCCTTGTATGGTAGTTGGGGTCATAAACCAATGAGTCTGAAGCTCTTGTACTGGTAACAAATACAGCAAATTAACATTTTGAACTTTAAAGATGGTTTGGTTGTTTTGTTCACGTATAGCACACATGCCAGATTCCCAACTTATTAACATGCTCATCACCTCAATTTACTACCAATAGTTATGTAAGCCTTGATTCTGGTTACATGTAGAGATTAGTGTTGTTGAGATGGTCCTTTTGCTCCCTCTCCATAGATGACCTGCAAAGGGCGCCGGCGTCAACCCTCCGACGATCAAGTTAGCCATTGTGGGTAATGGAGAAGAAAGTAAAAGAGAGAGAGGAAGAGAGAGAAGAAGTGTAGAGAGTGAGAGCTCATACCTTAGTGGGTTTTAGGTTACCCTTTTGTGTTACCTTGTATAGATGATGGATCGATCTTGGCCGTTAGATCTCATTGCGCGATGTGTCTCTTTATTGTCCAAGAGAATTGTTGTGGTCCATTTGACTAGGGTATACTGTACTCCTGGAGGCTATTTATAATCTTGAAGTTAGTTGATGACTTGAGCGACATATGGCAAAACCTATTTAGGTACTTACAAGTTAAGCACAGGCAATCCTCAATATTGTTTCTGTTTTTCCTCTGGGATTGAATTTGCTGCTGACCTTCATATTTTTCACTATATACAAAATCCTAAATTAAGCACAGGGTAGTGTATTTTACAATTGCTTTACATCAGTTCTATATATCCTGGTATGAATCTGTCCAAATACCCTGAGTTGATAGAGTTCAACTCCCTGCAAAATAAATTACTAAACTAGAAAACAAAAATAAAGTTCATAACCTCCATTTTCTCAAATATCATTGAGCTTAAGATAGAGTTCATCTCCCTGCAAAATAAATATTACAAAAGTACCAAACAAAAATGAAGTTCATAACCATGGACGCAAGGTCTTACATGACATCAGATCAAAATGCCAAACTAAAACATCAACCAGCTAAACCATATCTCCACTGAGAAACCTAAAACAAACTTAAACTCGTAGTATGGAGCAAAAGTGAGTGGTCTCCTTCATTATCGGCTTGACAATCTATTTTGACTCTTGGAGACGCTTGAGGCAGAGAGTACAGCCACTTACTAAATTCTGCCAGCTTATTCTGTTCATAGAGTCTTAAGAAGATCACTGTCATGTTCTCTAAGACCCTCGCACTCTTTAGTACAAAACTAGGAAACTTCAGAAAGTTCTCACCACCGGAATATAGGATTGTAACACATCTGAGACGATGAAATGCGTCTTGCAATGATAACTCTGTCAACTCTGTTTCCATTTCGTCGTCCTTGCATGAGAAAGGTAAAATTGTGATAATTAGACAAAAATGAAAATAAACTATTGCTAAATTAATCTGGAACATTCCTATTTACTAATCACCACATTGAGCCTAAAAAATAATAAGTTTTGCATTATTTGCATGGATTATATATGTACATGATACTGCAGTGTTTAGATTAGTACCCATATCACATCCAAAACAAGTGTTTCTAGAGATGGAGAACTCTTCAGAAAATTTCCCAAAGCTTGAATACACGAACTACGACGCATTCCCATCAGTTTGAAACACCTTAGATTAGAGAATGGATTGAGCAGCAGGAGCTCCTCCAAAACGTGCATTGAATCTGACAAGTTCTGTAAAAATGTTTAAGATTTTGTTAGCAGAACTTCAACATAAGTATTAACTGATTGAGTAGTCTACCTAAAGGTTCTGTCATTTTCTAAATTTCTTGACAGACTACAACTTCAATACCAGAAAGATGTCATGGTCATGATTCAGGTGTGGGATGTTAAAACATCAATAAGTATGGCAGATTTTCTTGGCAATAAAAGTTGCTGAATAGACTAAGTTTATAACCCAGTCAGACTGTCCTAGCAACCAAATCATTTTGATGTAAATTTTTATAGCGTATAATAAAAGACAAGATGCAAAAGAACGTACCTTGTAGTGTCCATTGATTTGCAAAGTTGTAACAGTTTGAAGACCTTCAAGAACTTGAAGCAAAGACTCACTTTGTAATGTAAAAGCTGTGATATCAATGGTTGCGCTAACTAGAGACGATAAATTTTCTACGTAATGTATTTTGAACTGATGAGCATTCAGCTTGACTGATAGTAACTTTGGAGCAGATATATTGATCTCGCCATTATATCCGCATTCAAACACTAAGTTCTTTAATTGAGGTGTAGTAACGTTCAGCTTCTTAATATGCTTAAGGTCACACAATATTAAGACTAAATTTTCCAAAAGAGGGTAATTGAAATCAAGTTCACCATTGGAGTTTCCATTAGGAAGCTTAACATATACCAATATCAATGATCTTAGTTTTTCGGCTGGAGATGACAAACCTGGTAGTTGAACTGATATCCAGTGATTTCCTGTTAACTTTAACACTTCTACATCCGACTTAAAGAGAAGGTCAGGCAATGTGACAACTTTACAACTTTTATCGAAATCAATTTGTACCTCCTTAACATGTCTGCTTGCTACGAAAAGCAACCACGTAGAGAGTCGAAGAGAGTCACAAGCATAGGATTGTGTGATATGGATTTTTTCAATTGGTGATGAATTATCACGAAATAGTAAAACTCCATCAACAAAATTCAAGCATTTCTGTTTAGTAAAGACTTTCTGAACATATGGACTAGGATGTTGTTTCTTCTTCTTTGAAGAAGCATTCCAAAGAGAATAATCAAAGTTTAGAAATGGTAGAGATTTCCAAGAGTACCTCCATTGTTTTGAAATAAAGCTTGTTTGCACTACTTCCTTCATGTCTAGAAATGAAAGAATATTGTGAAGTAGAGGCTCAGGTAATGCACTAAGTCTATCAGCTTCTTCATCACTTTTCTTCATCATCTTTTTCTTCTTCTTGTTAGAGGACTTCATTGGATTTTCTTCCATGGTCACTTTTTTTTTCTTTTGTTTGAGAAGCTAAAGAGCAAAGAGTGCATTTTTATTTAATCATGGTACAACTATACTTAGTAATTCCATAAACTGGATTGAATGCAGGACTACTCAATTAAGTCAAGAAGGTTATTGTCCACTGTCCAGTCCCCATTCGTCTTAATCATATCCCAAGACAAGGAAAGTTTGTGTGTTTAATTTTTTGTTACATGTACTTGAGCAAAATTTGCTCACTGTAATCATAAATAGACAATCAAACCAAGTAATAAAACTACCAAAATATTACCTTCTATCATAAGCTTGGGAAACTTTTGAGCTGGACCAATGTAGAGTCTAATGGATACATGAACCATGAAGAAGATACATGAATTTTCATGATTTAAGTTAGTGCATCAAATAATCCAAAAAGCAAAATACTACATTACCCTCCAGAGAATTTGAATTTTATCTGTGTAGCCTAATTGTACGTGGGTGTGTACACCTAATTACAAAACGCCATGTGTCAATAATAATATAACCAATGTATAGGTTTAGTTCACCCTAATAAGCTTGATCAGTTACCCAACCACTTTATAAACACGTGGCGTCTTATGATTGGATGTACACACCCACATATAATTAGGGAATATAGATAATTTTTTTTTGCTATCACCCTCTATTTTCTTAAAATCTAGAATCCAAAAACCAATGTGTTTCAAAGATATGGTATCAAGTGACATTTTCGTGACCTCGAATCATTAGGCAAAATTATGAAAATGAAACAAACACTACACCAAGTTTTCAATATCAAGACGGTTTTAAGTTATAAACCGTACCCAATGGCATGCTCATACTAGCAGTGCCACCTAGGACTTTTAAGAAGAAATCCGTACCATTTTGTAAAAATACTAGCAATTTTGCTAGTTTAGCAAATCAAGGCCCAATGGTTCTACTTTTTGTTTTGTTAAAAAAAGGCATCGTGCCACATTCCACTTGTAGTTTGAAAAGTTAGAGCACCAAACCGCATTCCACTTGCGGTGTGAACATTGCGCTTTAAAGTGGCTATTGGGCTTGAATAACCATCACGCTCCAAGTGGATTGCGGTCTGGCACTAAAAAAAAATCCCAGTCCAAGTGGTATGCCGTCTGGTGGTCTAACTTTTCAAACCGCAAGTGGTATGCGACATGAAACATTTTCTTAAGCAGAAACCAATTTTGCTTGGTCAACTGCTAGTTTAAACAATTGACTTAGAAGAAAAAAGAATCTTTTAATTTTTTTCTAGTTTAGCATGAACCATTTGTGATGTACGTTTTTTGCTAGTTTTACTAAATTTTTTAGTTTAAGCATGCAATTGGAAATGCTCTAATTTGGTCAAAGTTTGATGACTTTATTTGCTCTCTGTGATTTGGTTCATGCTTGATAAGAGCACAAAAGTCTTATTCCTTAATATCTTTCGAATAGCACTTTGCTTACTCCTATGTGCTTTAATGTTGCTTTTAGTCTTATTTTCAGGTTTATTATATTTTGCGGGCCTTAACTCTCACTAACTTGAAAGAAGGCCTAAAGTATCAAGTATTGGGCTTAAGTTGATGGATTATGAATCAAAGTTTATAAAAACTCCAAATCCACCTCCTCAAGGACTTCTACACCAAAGAGGAAGTCCAAATCCAAAAAAAAAAAAACTTTGAAGCCAAAAAAGAAACCACAACTGTATCAAGCTCAGATGAATATTTACACCAAACCAAAATTACATTGGACAAAGTCAAGATGGTCTAGGAGCAGCACGGAGTAGAGGACAGAAGACATTGACCTAAAAGTCAATGGTCAACTTGTCACCCAGCGAGTTGACCAGCTCCAAATATGTCCGGCCTTGCACCGCCTTGACCACAATGGGCCCTACACCGTCCTGAGTCTATCCAATGGCCGACTTAATGCAATTAGATATGCCTTCAAGGCCGAACAATATATATACTCTAGAAAACTAGGGTTTTAGATATACAATAGAGAGAACTCATATCATACAATATAACTTAGTTTTCAATCTCTTGTATCTTAGAGAAATAATCTTATTATTAGGTTTTTATGGTTTAAGAGCAATAAATGTATGTTTTTCCAATTGATGATGACTTGTTCTTCATCAATGGAAGGCTAAACCCTTAGGGGATAAATATACTCCATTGATGAAACCATGATATTTAATTATAGTTTTTATGCTTGTTCTTCATTTAATTGTCTACATGGAAAATTGTTTTAACAATACTTTCATATTGTCGTATCGAGAGTGAAATAGTATGTTAGTTTATCCTTTTTAGTATTTTTGTATTTTTACCATGCCTACATGCTTAATACCAACAATACCCGAGAGGTGAGTACATAATAGGGTTTCAATATAAACTTGGATTGCTTAGAAGATGATATATGTACGATTGCATGGGTGGAACCATATGATTGATTACTTAGTGTCTTGTCGCTTTGGGCTTCATCCATTCCATTCATGCATCTCAAGTAAAATAGTTAGACACAATAGCTGAGAGGTGAATATTTATCTATCCCTGGCAATAGCTGAGAGGTCAGCCGAGGAGCTACAATAGCTGAGAGGTGAGTAGCTAAGAACATGCATATTGACTTAATTAGTATTATGGTGGATTCATGAGGTGAACATGTCCCCTATTCTTTTTATGGATCTTATTCTATTTTTTTAGTAATCATATCATCAGGGTAGGCTAAGGTAAACAGGGTTTATCATTTATCGTTTATTAGTAAATGGTCCCTCTAGGAGATGGTAATTAGCATTTGGTCCAATCTTTATTAGTAAATGGTCTCTTTTTCGTTACTTGACTGTCAGTCAACCCAGTTGACCAAAGTCAAGGCATCCATATTTTCTAAATGACCAAACTACCCTTTCACATGCCTAGCACGTAATAAAACTTAAAACTCAAAAAACACAATTTAGTTGTTTGTAAACATGCAAAATTAGTTTATGGTCCTCCTTTTTCATATTTCGTTTCAAATATAGTCCCTGTAAAAAATAATGCAAATAACCATAGAAGTTATCTTACCTTAGTTGGAGTGAAGTAGAACATGTAACCTCTAGAAGTTGTTTATTCTCTTGTGTTTACAAGTGAAGATGACAATCAAGTGAAGAAAAATTCTAGACATTCCATGGGTCGTGGTTACATGTTCAAGTTCAATCCGGTAAGATAACTTCCATGGTTATTTTCATTACTGTTTAGGGGGACTATATTTAAAACGAAATATGTAAAAGGAGGACTATAAACTAATTTTGCATGTTTACAAACAACAAAATTGTGTTTTTTGACTTTTAAGTTTTGCCACGTGCTAATCACGTAAAAGGGTAGTTTGGTCATTATGAAAATATGGATGCCTTGACTCTGGTCAACTGGGTTGACTGACAGTCAAGTGAGGGAAAAATGGACTATTTACTAATAAACGATAAAGATTGGACTAAATACTAATTACACATCTTCTAGAGGGACCAAATACAAAATAACCCTTTATGTAAATGTCTTCGTATCATCTTTAAGTACTGATATGGTGATCACGTCTTAAATAAGCTACAAAACCCAAGTTTATATTACACCCACTTGATGTCATCTCAAAGCTAACTATAAAAATGAACATGAGACTAAAAACAGACAAAACTGAGAGGTGGAGTCTTTGGACTCCAGATTGATGTAATATCTCTCCAAGAAAAGGACGGGGCTCAAAAGCTCACTAGGTTAAGTCTCCACACTTATTCCTCAAGTTTCTCAAGGTGTAGTTGTATTTGCACATGTAATCTGTAATAAATGCAGGTAAATGCCATGCTTATGCTCATGCAAATGTAGTATAAGACTCAACTACTTGTTGAAGCAATAAATCTCCTTAAACTTGAAAATGATAGAATTCAACCATTATATTCATCATTGATGGTGTACTTATCCTATTTTTTGAAAAAGTCTTTGTAACAAAGATTTTTTTGGATTTTTTTCAAAATTTTTGAATTTTTACACAAGTATGGATAAAGAAGTTTAAAAATCATTTCCAAAAAGGATTGTAATACTTCCCCACCCCCAAACAAAAAGATTGCCTTGTCCTCAAGGCTCATACTATGCATAGGAGAGAGTAAGAAAGATATTACCATGAATGTACTAAAAATTCAAACCGCTTTATAAATTCCTGCCAAACAAAACTATCTCCACATATATAGAGATTACAAGGAATTTCATACTAAGACACAACTGAAATAAAATGTACTGAAATAAAGGACTGACTCAATAGAAAAGGAAATCCTTCTTTACACTCTTGGTTTCAAACTTGTACTATAGGAAAACCATCCAACCTATCATGCCAATGAGTTAATACTTCCCTAATCACATTCCAAGGAGCCTCACCCTCATTCATAAAATTATCGTTTCTATGCAAAACAGGAAACTCCACATACTCAGTGTTAGGCACCCAAGTGAATAAGCGTCTTCTCCTGATAAAACGATGAGTTGGATCTATAGGGATAAGGTGAGTCCAATCATCGTACATGCTCCTCCAGTTAGGATAGGTACGAAGGATGATCTTACATATAGCAGTAGGGAGAATCAACTGACTAGTTTGGAAAACATTCCGAATACTATCCACAATCCAAGAAGATATGTCAAGAGCACGAAAATCATTAACAATACCATAAAGAACATGCATAGTAACATCATTGACATAATCCAATCTTTCTGCACATAAGAGATTTTGCATAACCAATAAAGCGGCAGTAGCCACATTAGCAGGAAGGCAAGTAGTAGGTGCAACATTAGCATAATTTTCAGGATAGAAGGAAAAAGTGCAAGGTCCAAAGTGATCTAAGTAATTATCCAAAATATCAACTTGATTGGAAAGGAAATAATCAAGGTGTGGCAAGATAGGTCTCAATATTGAAGAGGAATACCTAAGGCCCGGGTGATGGCAAAAGAATTAAAAATGACCGGAAACTCATGGATACGAACCTTGAAACCATCAAAAGGAATAGCTTCGCGAAAGGGCAACGCACGGTAGAAGTCTCTTACCATAGGGAATACACAACAGTAGAATCATAAAGAAAACCTTCCCAACCTTTGTCGAAAATCCCATCCCGAAAAAAAGCTCCATAAGGACTTTCCATAATTCCCAAAAAATCCATCTCGAGGATGATCTCCATGCCATCCGGCATCCACAACTCATTCTGAACATTAGCCATTGCAAAAGAAATCACACAAAACGAGCTCAGAAAATTGCTACCAAGTTCAAACTCGTCCCGAGTTTGATTTGGCCTATGAGGAACTCGATTCAAGTACGGGCCAACTTCAGAAAATAAAATTTTTGAAAGATTTTATGACTTTTGAGTGACGGTCCTCCAACCTTGGTTTGGTATATATAGGCCATAAATAAAGAGTTTGAGCCCTAATAAGACTCCAAAAATTGCCTAAAACCTTAGGGTTTCCAAAAATCAAACCCTAACCTCCTTTCTTTTAAAATATTTGGACTTAGGTCCCTAGGACCAGGAAATTTTCAAAATAACTCCACAAGTCCAGATTTTTGCAATGAAGCCCAAGAATGACTAAAAATTTCAGAAAAGGACAAAAGTTTGCAAAATTTAAAAATTTAACCATTTTTATTAATACTTGGTAATAAAGTACAATGATTTAAATTTTAATACAAGAGTGCAAAAACTAAAACAAAAATAAAATAAAATATATAAAAAACTATAATGGCTAATAACTAAAAACTCTCAACCCCGTCGTCGACGAGATTGCCTCTGGCCTTCGTCAACGCGACGCTGCAAGTCCTCGACCGCGTCCAAAATCTCACCCATACCCCTCCAGAGAAGCTGGAATCGCTCCTCGTTGGTATGGAGCTAGTGAAACGCACGCTGGTCGTCGGGGCTGTACTGAATGGGCACCTCCTCCTTAGGGTCCCACAACAACTGTCTGCAGGCAGATAGTCCAGGGTTGGAGACCTCGAGTCGGACGACTGACTCCATAGATAGAGCAGGAAGAAGAGGCGCCTCCCAGTAGCGCAAGATACTCATCACCAGGCTTGGAAGAGGAGCAGAAGTGGCTCGAGCCACGGTGATGGTAGCGAAGAGACGGCGGACCATGCAGTAGCCGTGGAGGTCTTCCTGAAGCAGTCGGGGGATGTGAATCCCCTCCGAGAATAGCTCGCTCGTCCTTGTCGTCACAAGGACATTGGTGGTCAGCCAGTGTGCCACCAAGCCCTGGTTGACTCGGAGCCAACCAATAGAAATGTGACTGTTATACCGGTGAAGTACTTGGTCATCAACGAGGACGGCCTCGATGATGTCCGAGGTCACCAGCGCAGCCTCCTGCTGCAGAGGAGCCTCGTCAAGCTCGAGTGCCGTGACTAAGGAGACAGTCTCAGGCGTGAGCAAGTAGCGATGGGTCGGATCCCAGTTGACATACACGCCGTCATCGGTCAACTCCATCGACTCGTAAAATCGATGAACCATTTGAGGATCAAATGGATCTTAATCAGAGTCGAGGAGTACATCCCAACCTCGGGCGTGAATTCTCTCTACAAAACCACTCCCAAATCGATTATCGTCGAAGAGACGAGAATAATCGCGCTCACGGATAATCACCCAAGATCGAACTCTAGGAGGCATGATTCTTGAAGATTTTGGTATGGAAGTGAAGAGAATTGAACAAGGAACAAAACCCCGCAAGAATTATCAAATTTGGATAAGAAATGAGAGAGATACGAAGAGAGAAACATGATCTAACTCGAAACTCGAGTCGAGTTCTGAATGCACTATACTGAACTCGAGTCGAGTTCTGGAAGGGATGGCTGACTCTGTTTGACCCATGTTGACTTGGTTTGACTCTGAGTTTGAAAGTGACTTGTGGCTTCTAAAGATACCCGGGGGTATATATAGAGAAGTAACTTCCCTTAGACGTTTCCCCCACTACCGGAATTAGTAGAAATGATGGTTTTACCCCCGAAAAGCGTGTAGGGCATGAAATAATTCAAATTTAATTTTGAACATTCCGTGATAATGTATAAATATATTCTTGCGATTATAAGTACCATTAAGGCGTCAAACTAGAATTCTAAAAATCAAGCAATAACTATTAAATCACAAAAATTGAAATAAATTCATATTTGTGACTGTAATAATTATTTAACCAAGCAACCACGACAGAGAGTGGTGGGCTACGCCCACCCCCAAATAGAACTAACGCACAAATTCAAGAGATAGTTTATTACCCTAAAAGCCACTCAACCCGACAACTAATAAGAAGCACTAAAACACGATCGGGCTTAGAAGATACACAGGGCTGCCTCCCAGGAGCGCTAACTTTAACGTCTTCAGCCAGACAGGTAGACAACCCGGATTCACTCCCTAGATAAACGTTACTCTAAACAAAGATACAGGAGAGACAAAAGAAGATGGGAAATGACTTCCCCACCCCCAAACAGAGCGGGAAACAGGTCTGTTTGGTGATGACGCTCAAGAGAAAAGCGTGCACTGGATTAGTTATACTCATCCACTAAGAGTTCGTGGACTATGGCCCCGGCACTTTCAACCACACCTCTAAAAAAGAGAGAACCGAATAGAGTAAGAGAGGGTCTGGATACCAGCAGGTCAAAGGTCAGTCTATATAGATAGGGTCCTCTAATAGGGTTTCCTCAACCTCAGGGGACCTTAATTCATGGAAATGCTTAAGACGTTGACCATTGACTTGAAATTCAGAGTTGTCTGCAGGGTTTAAACATGTAATAGCACCAAAGGGTGTCACTGCAAACACAACAAAGGGACCCGACCAACGAGACTGTAGTTTACCAGGAAATAAATGCAACCTAGAGTTATATAGTAAAACTTTGTCCCCAATTTGAAAATCTCTACGAAAGATCTGACGATCATGTAGTTTTTTCATATTAGCTTTGTAGGACTTGGAAAGATCATAAGCTTCATTCTGAAGTTCCTCGAGTTCAGATAGCTGAAGTTTTCTCCTCTTACCTGCCTGGTCGAGATTAAAGTTGAGCTTTGTCATCGCCCAGAAGGCTCGGTGCTCAAGCTCTACAGGTAGGTGACAGGGTTTTTCAATTACAAGACGAAAGGGAGACATGCCTATGGGAGTTTTGAAAGCACTACGATAGGCCCATAATGCATCACTGACTCTACGAGACCAATCAATCTTTTCAGGGTCAATTGTTTTTTGCAAAATGTTTTTAATCTCTCTATTGGAAACTTCAGCTTGGCCATTGGTTTGCGGATGGTACGCAAGGGCCACTTTGTGAGTAACTCCGTACTTTTGGACAAGTTTTTGAAAAGCTTTATTGCAGAAATGGCTCCCCCTATCACTAATGATCGCACGGGGAGCGCCAAATCGGGCAAATATGTACTCTTTTAGAAAATTTACTACAGTTTCTTGGTCGTTGTGCCTTGTGGGAATGGCCTCGATCCATTTAGAAATATAGTCTACTGCGACCAGAATGTACAAAAAACCATGACAACCAGGAAAAAGACCCATGAAATCTATGCCCCATACATCAAACATTTCCACAGGAAGAATTGGCTGTAAGGGCATCATATGATGCCTAGTGATTTTCCCTAGTTGTTGACAACGAGTGCACACAGTACAATGCATGTGAGCGTCCTTAAAAAGAGTTGGCCAATAAAAACCACACTGCAATACTTTTGCAGCTGTCTTTTTGGCACTAAAATGTCCACCACAACCATGCTCATGGCAAAACTTAAGGACCTCTTGTTGCTCCCAGTCGGGAATACAACGACGAATGATCTGGTCAGGACAGTACTTAAAAAGGTAAGGGTCATCCCAGAAATAATTCTTGGCATTAGCAAGGAATTTGGATCTATCTTGCTTGTTCCAATTACTTGGAAACGTGTTGCTAGCCAAGTAATTAACTATATCTGCGAACCATGGAGCATTCGATATTGCAAAAAGAAGCTCATCAGGAAAGTTCTCAGAAATGACACTAGAATCCTCAGGACGGTCGAGTCTAGACAAGTGGTCGGCTACTACATTTTTGGCCTTTTTTTTATCTCTAATCTCAAGGTCAAACTCTCGAAGCAAAAAAATCCAACGAATAAGGCGTTGTTTAGTCTCCTTCTTGGAGAGAAGAAATCTAATAGCAGCATGATCCGTGAAGATGACAGTACGGGTACCTAAAAGGTAGGAACGAAACTTATCAAGAGCATATACTATGGCTAACAATTCTTTTTCTGTCGTGGTATAATTACGTTGAGCATCATTGAGAGTCTTGCTAGCATAATATATGACATGGGGCTTACCATCTAGACGTTGACCTAAAACAGCCCCAACACTAAAGTCTGATGCATCGCACATCAGCTCAAAGGGTTTATTCCAATCAGGTGGCCTAATGATGGGTGCAGTCGTGAGGGCGGTCTTAAATTTTACAAAGGCGTTCTTGCATTCTTCTGTGAAATCAAAAGGTGTATCCTTAAGCAATAAATTGGTTAAGGGGCGAGCTATCTTTGAAAAATCTTGGATAAAGCGTCGATAGAATCCTGCGTGGCCTAGAAAGGCTCGAATATCCCTAATAGACTTAGGAATAGGTAAGGATGAAACAATATCTACTTTAGCTTTATCAACCTGGAACTATCCCCTTCCTAACCATAAAATGACACTTTTCTCAGTTAAGTACCAAATTCTTCTCAATGCAACGCTTAAAAACCAAGGAAAGACGACTAAGACATTCTTCAAAAGATGAACCATATATGGAGAAGTCATCCATAAACACCTCTATAAATCGTTCTACCATATCACTAAAGATGTGTAACATACACCTCTGGAAAGTGGCAGGTGCATTACAGAGACCGAAAGGCATACGGGCATAAGCGAAAGTGCCGAAAGGACAAGTAAATGTTGTCTTCTCTTGATCTTCAGAGGCGATGGGAATTTGGTTATAACCAGAGTAACCATCTAAGAAACAATAGAAGGAATGACCAGCTAGGCGTTCCAAGATCTGGTCTATGAAGGGAAGAGGAAAGTGGTCCTTCCGGGTTACTGTATTAAGCTTTCTATAGTCGATACAAACACGCGACTTGGTTGGTACTCTCATGGCGACTTGTTCGTTCTTATCATTGGTAACTACAGTCATGTCTGCCTTCATAGGAACCACATGAATAGGACTAACCCAGGGACTATCCAAAATTGGATATATCACACCTGCATCTAGAAGTTTCAGAATCTCTGCTCGGACAACTTCTTTCATCGCAGGGTTAAGACGTCTCTGAGGTTCACGAGAAGTTTTAGCATCGTCCTCAAGATGAATACGATGAGAACAGACAAAAGGGTTAATGCCTTTAATGTCGTGGATAGACCAGGCAATAGCAGAACGATGCTCTAAGATAACTTCTAACAACCGACTCTCCTGTTCGGTAGTAAGAGATGAAGAAATAATAACATGATGACTACCATCTGAATCAAGATGAGCATATTTCAGCTCAGGAGGAAGAAGACTCGGAGTAACAGGAGGTGGAGTGATGGTCTCTACTTGGGTCTCAGAATCTATGCTACAAACCGAATCAAGGGCCTCAGGGTCTTTAGGTTCAAAGATAGGCACAGTATCAAGAAGAGCATTGGTTTGGGCAATAGATTGGTCAATGTCAAAGTCTTCATTATGCATGACAAGGCAGTGAACAACCAGATCTTCAGAGTAATAACTATACACCATCTCATAAGGTAGTGAGTCTAGAAGGCACACATCTTCAGATAAGGAAAGATCAGGGGTTGTTGGCCAAGGTTAAATATATTAACTTTAACAGTCATAGAGCCAAAAGTGAGAACCATAGAACCGTTCCGGCAGTTTATGAGAGCATTAGAGGTGGCCAAAAATGGACTGCCAAGGATGATGGGTACCGAGTCATCGACAGTAGGTTCAGTATCCAACACCATAAAGTCAACGGGGTAGTAAAAGTCAAACACTTTAACTAACATGTCCTCAACTATTCCTCTAGGTACTTTCAATGATCTGTCGGCCAGTTGTAAAGACATTTTCATGGGTTTCATGTTTGTTAGACTCAGGCTGAGGTACAAGGAGTAAGGCAAAAGGTTAACACTCACTCTTAAGTCTAGCAAAGCTTTTCCCATGAATTTGTCACCAAACTTGCAGGGTATGGTCAGTTTTCCAGGGTCCTTATATTTTACCATGCCGTTATGTTAGACAAGTGCAGAAAATTCCTCCACCACAAATGCGTTTTTAGGCACATTTGTTTTTCTCTTGGCGGTATACAAGTCTTTCAAAACCTTGGCATAGGAAGGTATATGTTTAATAGCCGTGAGGAAGGGTATATTAATATTTATATGTTTGAACACATCAAGTACTTCCTCTGCTTGTACTTCCTTTAGAGACCTTGTGAGTCTCTGGGGGTAAGGTACAAGCGGTGTAGGGGTACTACATACTCCAGCCAATCAAAAGCAGCCACGTGGCACAGTCATCCATCCATCAGGTCGCTACGACTCCGATCTCTCAACAGCTCGACCACAACGACTCGACTTACAGACCAGCAGCGTCCTGCTCACACACACGTGCTCCCATTCAATGCACAGAATATCTTCGTCAGTTACACAATTAATTCACAGAGACGTTCCTCATTCGTTACACAATTAATCCTCATTATGATGGCGGAGAATCTGCAAGATCCATGATCCACGCCCTTCTATCTTCTATATAAACAGAACTACGATGGCTTGATCTCTAAGTTCAATTCCCCCGAGCTAGAGTACGTAGGCAATCTCGATCTCAACGAGGTGCAGCCACCCCGATCTCAAACATTCCCATTTGATCAAGTCTCCCAAGCGACCTGACCCCGTTAATGCATTAATCTAGAAATAGGGTTGGCGCCGACTGCAAGGAATTCGATATAATCGAAAAACCCAAACCCTCCCACCCTAAATCTAACAAACACTCATTCAAATAACTACCCAGGAGCTCACTATCCAAAATCTGCAGGCACAAATTACACGTCTGCAGGAAGAAAATGAACGTTTGAAGGCTGCCCAACCAAACCCCGCGCAGGTTGAAAACGGCGAACATGGAGCCATTCCTGCTAATGATTCTAATCAGAAATACGAACAACTCAGCCAACAGCTGGCGGAGTTCAAAGCCTCCCAGCCTCAATACCATTTCAAGAGCCACACTGCGGAGCAACTTGCTGTCCAGTCCCTCCAACAGTTCCAGGAATCTCCCTTCTCCAAGGAGATCCTGGAACACGACTTGCCTAATAAACTGAATGCCCCCAAGTTTGACCAGTATGCAGGAGTCGGAGATCCAACCGACCACGTCAAGGGATTCCGGAAGTCCCTTCCATTGATCAAGGAAGATCACCTTTTGTGTTTGTTGTTCCAGTCCAGCCTCACCGGACCGGCTCTCGACTGGTTTCACCGATTGAAGCCAGGATCCATCAGCTCATTTGCAGAGCTCGAGAAGCAATTTATCATATTTTACATCCACAACAAGAAACGCCCCGTCACCATCGATTCAATATTCAAAGTAAAGCAGCAGAATAGTGAGTCTCTGAGCACATTCTTTGCTCGTTTTAAATCTGAGTTGCATTCTATTCAGGATTTCGCAAAGGAGCATGAAGCCTTTGCAACTATTGCATTCTCTCACGGTCTGATCCAGGGATCGGACCTCTACAAGTCTCTAGCCATGAAGAGACCCTCATCACTAGACGAGCTATACCTGAAAGTAGATCGTTATATAAAGCTCGAGGAAGCCCTCACTGGGAGGGAAAAGAATCACGTAGTCAACAGTGTGGAGACTGTTTCCACCAAGCGACCTCGTTCAGACGGAAAGAGGTTTAGAGCTAAGTCGCTGCCCACTGAGCAGCGAGAATATCACCGGTTTACGCGACCAGCCGGTTATATTTATGAGCGGATCAAGCACAACCATTGGTGCAAGATCCCCACCTTCACACAGTTGGAGGATACATCTGGTCGGCCGTACTGCAAAGTCCACAAGGTACGGTGTCATCAGACAGATGACTGTCACGTTCTGAAACGCGCACTCCAAACATGGGCCGATGACAAGAGGCTCAACAATTGGATCCTCGGAAGGAACGAGGATGCAACAACCAAGCGAGCGAGGAAGCAATCCAGAACGCCTTCCCGCTCCCCCAAAAGAAACAACAGCAAGGCCAGAACGGCCTCCTCAAGCCCAGTCCGCAGCAGAGGGCGTAGCCTCTCACAACGTCTAGGTCCAACAGGCAACCTACGCGACCAAATCAACAAGAAGGTCGCAAACAAAGTGGACAGTGACAGCGAGTCAGATGATCATGTGGTTTACATGATTGACGAAACCTACTCCACCCCGGTTTCAAGAGACAAGAAGAGACGAGTAGAACATCTTCACCATGTCTACTCCATCACTGGTCGAGCAGCTCGTATCAACATCCCTGCCCGCCACGATTCCGACATCACGTTCACCGAAGACGATCTCAACAAGGTCGTTACTCCTCACAATGACGCCCTAGTCATTGAGCTGCGAATTGCAGATTACACTGTGAAGAGAGTATTCATTGACTCTGGAGCGTCCTGCAACATTCTCATGTACAGGACATTCAAGGACATGAGGTTGCCCGATTCAGTTCTCCTCCTAAATTTCACCCCAGTCTTAGGCTTCAACCATTCCAGGGAAGATCCTAAGGGAGAAATAATGTTGCCCGTCACCGCGGGCAGAAAAGAAGACAAGGTCGTCGTCACGGCCAAATTCAGCGTTGTCAACATCCCAAGCAAGTACAACGCTATTCTGGGTTGAAAGTGGATCCATGCCATGAGGGGAGTGCCATCGACCTATCATCAAGTATTCCGCTATCCTGGCCCTCATGGGATAATGGAAATTCGCGGCAATCAGAACGTCGCACAAGAATGCCACGGCATTATTGAGGCCGTGCCACCGTCAAAGCTATCCACCTTTGGAACCAAGGACGCTGACGACAAAGGAAAGAGCCCGATCACATCAGAGGCTCAGGAGGGCAACAACAATTCAAAGAGCCCGTCCAAGGAAAAGACTGAACCTGCCAAATAGCAACTACAGAAGGAGCAAACGAGCTCCCCCAAGCTGAATCTCGGAAGCACTGATCTAGGAGTGCGTGTGAACATTGGGTCAGAACATGATCCAAGATATATTTATGTAGGTGCTGAGTTGAAAGAAGATAAGTTCAGTCACTTTGTAAATTTTCTTTCAGCTAATAAAGATGTTTTTGCTTGGTCGTACATCGATATGCCCGGTATAGACCCATCAATTGCATGCCATAAACTGCGGGTCAATCCCACTTATCGACCAGTCAAACAGAAACCAAGGAGACTTGCTCCCAAATTTCACGATGCTGTCAATGAAGAAATCAGCAGACTTAAGCAGGTTGGCTTCATCAGAGAAGTCGATACCCCAGACTGGCTAGCCAACATCGTACCTGTCTTAAAGAAAAATGGGAAAACTAGAGTCTGCATCGACTTCACAAGTTTGAACAAAGCTTGTCCTAAAGATTCATTCCCACTGCCACGAATCGATAGGCTAGTCGATCAGACATGCGATTTCGAGCTACTGTCATTTATGGATGCATATTCTGGGTATAACCAGATCCCAATGTACGAGCCCGACCAAGAGAAGACCTCCTTCACAACAGAGCAAGGCATTTTCTGCTACAAGGTTATGCCATTCGGTTTACGAAATGCAGGAGCGACCTATCAGAGACTGGTCACCAGAATGTTCGACGACCTATTAGGTCGAACAATGGAAGTCTACATTGACGACATGCTAGTGAAGAGCAGCGAAGAACAAAATCACTTGTATAATCTTGAACAGGCATTCCAAAGGTTGAGACAATACAGAATGCGTCTTAATCCAGAGAAGTGTCTGTTCGGAGTTGCATCAGGGAAATTCCTCGGCTACCTAGTTACCAGAAGGGGAATCGAAGCAAATCCAGACCAGATCAGAGCCTTGATCGACATGCCAAGCCCAAAAACAAAGAAGCAGATCCAGAAACTCAATGGCATGGTATCAGCTCTAAACAGATTTATTTCCAGAGCGTCAAACAAGTGTCGACCAATGCTTCACATCCTAAAGAAGGGGTCTACATACGAGTGGACAGAAGAATGCGAAAAGGCCTTCAATGATCTCAAATCATATTTGTCTACTCCACCAGTACTCACAAGGCCCAACGATGGAGATATACTCAGCGTTTACCTCGCAACATCAGATTTTGCGATCAGTGCAGTACTCTTCAAGGAACAAAATCAGGTCGAACGACCTATCTATTTCACAAGCAAAGTCTTACAACAGGCGGAAATAAGGTTCACACCACTAGAGAAGCTAGCATTAGCCTTACTTTATGCTGCATGCAAGTTCAAACCTTATTTCCAAGCTCACACTGTGAAAGTAATCACCGACCAGCCATTACGCCATATACTAGAAAAGAAAAACAAAACAGGTCGTATGGCTCGATGGGCAGCCGAGCTGGGTGATTACACTTTCGAGTTCGTCTCACGGCAGGCCGTCAAGGGCCAGGTCGTTGCAGATTTCTTAGTAGACTATCCAGCAGAGGATGTCAATTGGGAACCAGAACCTGAAACAAGGCAAGTCCAGAGCAGCCCTCCAGATACATGGCAGCTATATGTAGATGGTTCCCACAACTCCAACGGAAGTGGCATAGGTACTGTACTAATCTCTCCTGAGGGGTCACAGCTCGAGAGATCGACTCGTCTAGACTTCTCGACCTCCAACAACGAGGCCGAGTACGAAGCTCTAATCCAAGGCTTACAAATGGCCATCAACCTACAAGCAGTTCGCCTCAAGGTATACAGTGATTCACAACTGGTAGTCAATCAGATTACCAACAATTAACAGATCAATGGGGTCAACGTAATCAGGTATGCTAGCAAAGCAAAGGAGCTCATCAGCAAACTCAGCTATTTCACAATTGATCACATACCTAGAGATGACAACAGACATGCTGATTCACTAGCATTCTTAGCATCCAAGATTGAGTCAGACAGGCCGCGGGCTCTCACTATTGCCATCAATACACAGCCCGCATACCTATTAAAGGAAGAAGAAGTTCATCAAATCTCTGATCTACTAGAGACAGCTTCAGAAGAAATCCAGGGAACCTGGATGGAACCTTTCATCACTTACCTTCAAACTGGAGGGCTACCATCAAACAAAAAGGAAGCCAGTCAGCTGTTGCACAAAGTCACAATGTACAAACTCCACGAGGGTAAACTATTCAGAAAATCCGCAACTGGGTTATTACTACGATGCCTCATTCCCAAACAGGGCCAGATGATTTTTCAAGAAATCCATGAAGGGGAATATGGAAACCATTCCGGAGGGCGAACATTAGCCCATAAAGCAATCTCCCAGGGATACTTCTGGCCAAGAATGAAGGAGGACGCTAAGAAATTTGTTCTGAAATGCAAAGAATGCCAACGATTTGCCGACAAGCAGCATCAGCATCCAAACGACCTCATCAACATTACTGCTCCATGGCCATTCCACATGTGGGGCCTTGATATCATGGGCCCCCTAATCAAGGAGAAGAAATCTGAGAAGAGATTCGTTCTAGTGGCCGTCGACTATTTCACTAAATGGGTGGAAGCTGTTGCACTAACCAACGTTACTCAAGCGGATGTCCAACGATTCATGTGGGAAAATATCATCACAAGGTTTGGACTACCAAAGCGTGTAGTCACAGATAATGGCACTCAATTCGTTGGCAAAAATATCAAGGCATTCTACGACCTCTGGAAAATCGAGCATTCAAGGTCAACGCCTAGATATCCATAGGCCAATGGCCAGGTCGAAGCTGCAAATCGACAGATTCTAAATAACTTGAAGAAGAAACTCGAAGACCAACATGATCAATGGCCACAGCAGTTGGAGAATATCCTATGGGCTTATAGAACAACCCCTCGCACGTCCACTGGGATGTCACCTTTCAGCCTATGCTACGGAGTTGAGGCCGTTATTCCCACCGAGCTAACATACGGAACGACCAAATCTCTACTGGTCGATACTGAACTCAACAATCAAGCTTAGTCGTTTGGTGTCGACCTCCTCGAAGAACGACGGAATCATGCCGTTATCAAGCTCGAGCAATACCAACAGAGACTCAAACGAGCTTATAACAAAGGCGTGCGACCAAGAGGTTTTCAGCCAGGGGAATTAGTTCTCAGGAGAATGTTCAGCAACAAAAGAAAGAACATTATTGGCAAGCTCAACGCCAATTGGGAAGGCCCTTATATTATAACAAAGGTTCAGAGCAACGGTTCTTACCGTCTTCAAACACCAGAAGGGGAGATCGTTAAGAACCCATGGAATGCTTTTCACTTAAAGAAATTTTATCAATGAAATGTAAGCATCCATTGCATTTCAATGTATAAATTCAATTTTGCCTTCATCTCTGCTCAAACATGAATGGCTACTGGGTCCAATCCCTCGACCTACAAATTATCAAAACTCCACTCCCTTTGATAATTTAAATATTGTTAAGCTATACCACTAACAACTTAACTTGGTGCATCGGTCATTCCCTTCCCACGACCTAAGCACAACACAACTAAGATGTATGCGACCTCGTCTCCCAGCAGGTCCAACACCATGATTAGCACTTATTGTCTGCAAATCCCATTCAAGCAGACAAAGCAACATGAACAACAATGTAAGGTAAAATGTTGAATTAACTTTTTACTTGATGAGATTCTAACAATTACAGGTACAACAAAAAGCTAAGGCATACAAGAGGAACTGTTTCAGTGCGTCCTGCTTGCAGCCATTCATCTCGTCTACCTGCCTTCTGAACGAGCTACCAGGACTCCCTGGAAACTAGCTGATCAGAAAGGCTTCATACAAACTCATCAAAGTAAAAACCGACTACTGCTGTTACATACAAAAGACAAAAGATTATACACTAAAGCTCTCAAATTCACAAGGGGGCTCTCAATAATGCGCTCTGGAAGCAAGGCCAAGTACAAGGAGTGCAAGAGGACATACTGCAAGAACAAGGAATGCAAACCTTGCACAAGGTTACCCAATACAAGAAAGGGAAAAGAAGGAGTGCAAGAAACAAACTTTGCACAAGGTTACCCAATACAAGAAAATGGGCACCAAGGCTAGTTCATTGCTGCGCAGGCAGCTCGACGGAAACACCACCATCTGTAACATCACCAGCGACCTGGTCGCTAGGGCCCATCAAGGTGTCCTGAGCTGGTGTCAAAGTTTCTTCAGCACCACCTCGCGTCTCCTCTCCCTCGGGCGACCCCGACACAGCTTTCAACAGGTGGTCGCAGTAGGCCCTCCACGCCGCATCATTGTCCTGACATACCTTCTGCCAGTGCCCAGCAGAAGCATCAGAAGCAGTGGCATGTTCCTTCAGCTGCTCCACGGTCTCCTTCAATTGCTCCACCGTCTCCTTCAGCGCCGCTACCTGCGCATCCCTGTCCCTCACCGTGCACTCAGCAACAAGAGCAACGCTCTTAGCCCGCTCAAGCTTCTCGTTGAGCTCCCTCACCTCAACTTCAGCTTGACCACCTACCTCAGCGACCAAACGCACCTGCTGGAAGCTGGTATTAACCTGCAAGCACAAGCACAATTTAGATAACAATGTCCAAGTACAAACAAATCAAATGCGTCTTAAGATCACACTCACCAAAGATAGCGCCGCGTTTATCTTCGAGCAGGTCACCAACAGAGTCTGCGACCTCACTGCTCGAGCATCAGCATCTAGGACGATGCCCTCATTCACAGCCCGGGCAACGCAGGGGTCGTCAATAGCACTGTCGTTATCATAAACAACGTGCTTCTGCCCTTGACCATCCAAGTAGTCGAACGGCCCAGGGCGAAACTCAGACGCCACACCTTTGCCCTTCTGCGAAGGCCGAGCAGCAGTCTTCCTGGACAAGACAGATGTCTCAGGAGATGTCACAGACATTGGAGGAATAGGGGAAGGCATAGTTGGGCGCTCCATCAGCTTCAGATTCCCCGAGAAGGACCTCTTCTTCCCAGCCAATGCAACCACATTAGGGAGAGAAGCCGGAAGACCTACGACTGGGGGGCTAGCCGCTATGCTACCACCAGCCCGCTCCTTCTCCACAGCTCGTTCCTTCTCCAGAGGTCGACCCTTATCTGACCTCCGAGAACCATCCCCAGATCGTTCTCTCTCCTCATGCCTAGAGCTAACATTAGCTCGCTCCTTCTCCCCACCACGCGAGCTACCACCAGACCGCCCACCAGCAGATTTGTGTACAGAAGTCATAAATGCTTTCTTCAAACCCTTCCTCCTCTCAAGCTCAACCTCAACAGTCTTTGAACCACCTTTGGGAATAAAATGCTCCCTTAGATGGGGTAAGAGCGAGATCTTCCGTTCGTCACTCAGATTACCAAAACAGTTCAGCGCTGACCGCAGATCGTTTTTCCTCAAATGATCGTCCCTAATCGCTGCAACAAAAATACAAAATCGTCAAGCCCTGGAACAGGAAAATGAATCAACAGCCCTACAACTAATACGAACTTACGAGCGTCATTCCTAATCACATGGCGCAACTGGATATCACCTTCAACAATCGACCCAGTAACCAACATGGGGTCTTTCCACCATTGCTCGCTACTTACTGGATAAATCAAAGGCAAACGGTCTGGCCTAACTTGCATATTATAGCCCGACAATTCAGCCTTTGAAGATCGTTTGAAGCTAAAGTGGTTCAATACATCACTAGCAGTAACGTTCCACTTGTGCAGCTTGTTGAGGTCATCAATTACCCTCACATTCCTCCAGAAATTACCATTCATCTGGCAGGGGGCTCGACCGATAGCATTCAATAGGGCGACCACCAACTCAGACAACGGCAACCTCATTCCAGCACGGAATTGGGTCAAGGTGAATACAGTAGAAAAAGGATTATTAGGCCTATAATCAGGTGAAAGTAATCGATCTCCGAGTAACCTAATCTCCAAATACCTAATCGACATAAGTTCATACACCTTCCTAACTGTGAAATGCCTATTTACATACCTCATATTTACAACCCTACACATTGCACCATCATCTCCTTCAACCATTTCATCATCAGACGAGTCTGGCCCATGTGAACCACTACTCTGGGGGCTATCTAAGTCCACACCACGAACAGGAGACAGAGTGTCAGAATGGGTACTCTCAGACTCATACTCCTCACCACCACTCAAGTGATCATTTTGGGAATCACTAGCTTCAGACATTTCTCTCAGACAATACAGAAAACAACAAAAGATGAAAGAAAAGAAAACAGAAGATCAAAGAAAAGAAAGAAAAGGAAACAAACCTCACGAGCTCTCAAAGTTCTTCAGATTGCAAGAGCAAAGCGGCAGCAATTCAAATAAAAGCAAAGATAGGTAAACCCTTCTCCAAGGAACTACAGTTTAAATACCGCAGCACGATCAATTACAGCCATCGATTCAAAACAAATGAACGGCAGAGATCAATAAAGGAATCCATATGCATTGCAGTTATTCTCCACTCACAAAAATGGTTTGCATCCACCGTTGGATCAATCCACGTGTAAGACAGATATCTACTCAAGCAATACGTGCGTCAGTTGCCATAACTGCACGCCTAACTGCTCGAGGAAACTCCTCCACTTCCCCGTAAGAGCGCCATGATTACCACAGACAGCGCTGCATGACTGCCACGTGTACAAATTCAAAAAGTTAACCTCAAATCAACATCGAACGGTGCACTAAGTCTTTTCAGCCCGCCTTACACAGCCGACCTAAAAAGAGGGGGCTTATGTAGGGGTACTACATACTCCAGCCAATCAAAAGCAGCCACGTGGCACAGTCATCCATCCATCAGGTCGCTACGACTCCGATCTCTCAACAGCTCGACCACAACGACTCGACTTACAGACCAGCAGCGTCCTGCTCACACACACGTGCTCCCATTCAATGCACAGAATATCTTCGTCAGTTACACAATTAATTCACAGAGACGTTCCTCATTCGTTACACAATTAATCCTCATTATGATGGCGGAGAATCTGCAAGATCCATGATCCACGCCCTTCTATCTTCTATATAAACAGAACTACGATGGCTTGATCTCTAAGTTCAATTCCCCCGAGCTAGAGTACGTAGGCAATCTCGATCTCAACGAGGTGCAGCCACCCCGATCTCAAACATTCCCATTTGATCAAGTCTCCCAAGCGACCTGACCCCGTTAATGCATTAATCTAGAAATAGGTTAATACAAGCGGGTTGTAAGTTCGTGGACGGTCCACAATCTCACGGGCAGGCTTCTTCGGCTTAGAGGTGGTCGCCTCATTAGCCAGAGCTTTAGGTGGGGCAACAGGTGCAGAGGTAATCGAGGTCACAATGTTAGGACTCGGTGTATAATTAATTTGATTATCAACCTGTTTTCCTGACCTAAGGGTGGAAACCGATTTTACTTCAGTAAGCGGTACAGACGGATTTGCAGTATCTGTCACCAAGGCAATTTCCTTGCCTTTGGGATTCGGGATGGACTGTCCCGGAAATCTAGCATTTTCATCAAGTTTTTGTTCAATCCTCTGGATGGATTGGGCATTTGATTCAATAGACGCCTGGGTCTGTTGAATGAAACGGGCAAGCACATCCTCAAGGGAGGTCTTGGGTGGGGTAGATTGATTAGTTGGCATATGGTCCCTGGAACCACTCATATGATGACCATTGTTCGAGTAAGGGGGGACCGGTGCCCTGTTCCGATTATCAGTGTTACCAACATACGTGGCATTACTACGTTGCCCATAAGAGTTATTAAAACCAGGTGGAGCCGCATAATTATTATTGGAATAAGAAAGCTTGGGGCGGTCCATGTATGGGTACGTGGCATTGCCCTTAGTAAAATTGGTTCTCCCGGCGTAGTTAAACGCACAGGCTTCCTCAGTTTCTGGTGAATTGTAAAGGAGAAGGCAAAATTCAGCAGTATGAGTCTGGTCATGACAAGCATCACATTGAAGAGTGGAGGCACTCATAACATGAGATGGGGGCTTTAAGGATACCTCAAGTGCTTCTACCTTTTTTACTAAACCATGAAGTGAATTTTTAAACTCAGAGTCAGGTTTGACATCATATAGACCTCTAGGTTTATCAATTAAGTCTGAGGTAGTGTTTCTCGGGGTATGTCCAGGTAAGTCCCATTGCTGGCTATTAGTGGCAATCTTTTCAAGGAATGCCAGAGCCTTGGCGGTGGAATAATCAAGGAAATCTCCACCGCTCATGCTTTCAACAGTGTTTCTAGTCATAGTATTAAGGCCTCTATATAGGATCCTAACTTTTTCAGTGTCATCGACTTTATGGTGTGGACACCAAAGAAATAGGTCTTGAAACCTCTCCCATACATCAAAGAATACCTCGCCCTCTTTTTGTCGGAAACTTCTTATGGCGTCAACTATGTCATTAGTTCTGGTAATAGGAAATAATTTGGTCAAAAACGTTTTACTTAGTTGAGCCCAGGTGTCAATAGAATTGGAATGAAGGCCATGTAACCAGTGAGACGCTCTATCCTCAAGAGAAAAGGGGAACAATCTCAAGCTAACTTCTTCCTCAGACAAATGTTTCTCCTTAAATGTATTGAGAATGGTTAGAAACTTATTGAGGTGCTGATATAGATCTTCCCGTAGAAGTCCATGGAACTTAGGCAACATGCCCACAATCTGTGGGCGAATGCCATAGCTATCTGCAATTGTCTCGGGTAAGACTATGCAGGTAGGTGGCCCAGTCGCCAAAGGTGAAAAGTAATCCGGAAGGGTGGCTTCTTGAACCATAGGGGCATGTGTTACTTCAGAAAGTGAAGTTGAGTCGTTGAACTCTTCTTCAGAAGGTATGGAGGTTGAGTCGTTAAACTCTCCCTCACGAGAAAGAGTGAGGTCCGTGATTGTGCTCTTTGTGTAGATTGGAGTTGGTTTGGCCAAGATTTTACCTAATCTAAGATGCCTGCAACATGCGCATTACATATGCCACAAACGTCCTAACCATTCAAAAACATCTAACAAGGGGCTCAAAACCTGACTCAATTTTGTGTTCACCCAAGTCAATAAGTTCTTTCCAAGCTTCCCTTGTGAATTCTCCCTATATTTCGTGAGTCAAGCAGCGAATAACCAGTGTGGGAGGTTTTCCGTGTGTAAGCAACGGTCCTTAATTAAGAAACCACAGTGATTCTACAGACGTAATCTGTAGGGGTTCTAGACCCAATTCCTAACTTGTGCTTCAATCAAAGATTGGTTCATGCAGTACTAGTTGAAAAATCTGCTCAAGGTCTTAAATGAACATCGTGATAACATGGCTTTAGTTGGTTCAATTTTAAAGCTTAGGATATTGCAATCAATTGATATTAGGTTTCACTTATAGGCCAAGTCCGTCTTGCAGTCCCGGTTTAACAAGTAAAAACATAATTTAAAACCAAGCAACAATCAAGGTCATGCTAATCATTACAGAAACTCCTCTTGTAGGGGATTCGAGAAGGGTTAGGAGAATGCTTACCTCCCACTTTGTGCTAAAAAAATAAAAGTGCCAAACAAGCGCACAAAAGTGGGGAGAAGACGAGTTGAATTCGACTAAGGGGAAACCACTCTTTGGGTTTCAATCGTCCTTAGGAGTCGTTCCTTAGTAGACTCAAGGCTAGCTCCATAACCTTGCTCTACTATCCGCCGCGAACACACAATAAAATAAATCCTAACAACACCTACTTTAAAAATATTACAACCGCGACCCCTTCGTGGATCGAATAATTAAATATCTTACATGTCTTTAAAATACTGAAAAAAATAGACTACTTAGTTCACCTCACAATCACTCAACAGGAAAACAGATTCATGAAAAAGTGCTCTGGAACGTTCTGAAAAATTCGCGCAAAACGAGGCAATTTCCTGCCTGGAACTCGACTCGAGATGGCTACAGGCCAATCTGAACACGACTCGAGTTCGGGATCAGATTGAACCAGTAACTTTTCAGGAAAAATCCTGAACGCGCGTCTTTCTTAAAAATTTGATCTTTACTCCGTTTTTCGAGTTTTTTTCAATTCGTCTTCGCTGCAAGATCAATAAGAGGACTAAGTGCAGGTTTCAGTTGGGCTCAACTGGTAAAACCTTTGGGTGATGATACCAGAGGTCTGGGGTTCGAATCCCGCCAGCATTACTGAGTTACTGATCTCATTAAAAATAGGCTTACCAAACCATTTTTTGCAGGTGTCAGTTGGGCTCAACTGGTAAAACCTTTGGGTGATGATACCAGAGGTCTGGGGTTCAAATCCCGCCAGCATTACCAAGTTACTGATCTCATTAAAAACAGGCTTACCACAACATTTTTTTTTATGCGAATGAGCCTGTGGCTCAGTGGTAGCACCCCTCTCACAAAGTGGAGAGGTCGTGGGTTCGAAACACGTCAACATCGGATTGTTGATATAGGTTTCCACACGTAATTTAAAAGTGGTAGGGGTCCCCTCAACCTCGCTTGCCAACCAAAAAAAATAAATAAGAGGACTAAGTAACAAGACACTCAAAAACAATAATAAAAAGAATTAAAAATAGAAGGGTGAGAGGGATAGAAGTGGGATGATGTCCCAAAACTACTATTCTCGCTTGTGTTTGAATGAAATCCGTTCCTTAGAGCGGCAGCGACACCATTTTGATGTAAGATATTTGTGTATCCTAATCTAAAAATAGATTTATATTGAATTTTCTTTCTTGTGCCTGTATAAATTGGATATCAAAGTAGACAAGTAACAAGCAAACGTCGTACCCACCTCAGAGGGGGAGATCTTGGCTCAAACACAAAAGAAAACAATGGTTAAGAAACACCAAAGGAATCAACAAACAAGTATTGAGATTGATTCTAACTTCCTACAGGCAATAATTAAATAAACCCTAACTTATAAAATATGGAAGAGATGTAAAGAAGATATATGATGACAAAGGTGGAAGAATTGATATTCACAAACTAAATCATGCAAACATAACATGTTGTTCCTTCATGTTTAATCTATAATAACTAATTAGTCACCTCTTGGTTATTCCAACTAATCATTAATACCTATAATAATCAAGTAGTCACCTCCCAGCTATTCCACTCAACTAAAACCGGATTCTCTTATGCATGCTATTGAATATGTCTTATTAATCAAACCGTCACCTCTCAGCTATTCAATTTAATTAACTTAACATATTATTCATAACTAAATCGTCATCTCTCAGCTATTTGACTTAATTACAAAAGGGTTCCAATAAAAGATATGAACCGCAGACATGTAATAATCATCTCTCAGCTATTTTACTACACACCTTTAATCAATATAAATAAAACCATTAAAGCTAGGTCTCCCTAAACCCTAACAATAGTATTTTAATAACATGGATAACAATAACATGCAAATAATCATACTTACCTCATATCGCGAATTAGAAGTAAATAAGCATTAAAAACTTTGAATCACAATGAACAATAAGAACAAACATTGTGCTTTTGCATCATTTAGAGTGCTTCAACCATCCCCCTAAGGATATTTAGCTACTCATCCTTGATGATGGCACCATCTAGATTTAGCTCTCTTATATAGAAAATACAAAGTAGAATACTTGCACGCAAAGACTTCCAAATTAGGTCAAATTCGTGGCTGCTGCTGTTGGTCTTCTAGAGGCATTAAGTCTTTAGCAAAACCTAATTATTTTGGGCTTAAGTTGTAGCTTGGACCAAGACCTTCAGTTTGATAGCTCATGGGCCCAAATTAGACTTCTCGATCTCCTTGTAGAGCCTTTTTAAGTTTGGACTTTAAATAAGGCCTAAAATAGAAATTCTGACTTGTGGGCTTCGATAGGACCCGGTTAGGGCTGAGATTTGGACCGCCCCACTTTGACCTGAAGTCAAGTCAACTGAACTGACCGTGGGGTGCCCTCAGCAGATATGTGGGTGCCAATATTAATTCTTCTTTCCTTGTGCAAATAACACCTTTTTTGCTTGTTTTTCTTGAGTTTTTGCGGGCTTTAACACAATATTCGCATTTCGGTTAATAAAACCTAATAGACAAGAAAGCACTAATCAATAAATATAACACAATAATATAAGCTAAGTGCTAGACAAACAAGGTGTTATTCAGGGGATAAATATACACTTTTGAGGACTTATCAAGTGGGTCTCAAATATTGTTGCAGTGCCAAAGAAGAATGGGAAAGTAAGAGACGCATAGACTTCACAAACCTCAACAAAGCATGCCCGAAAGATATGTATGTGATGCCAAGGGTAGATGAGCTCATTGACAGAACTATCGAGTATGAATTGTTGTCATTCATTGATGGATATTCTGAGTACAACCAAATTGCTATACACGAACCTAATCAAATAAAAACAGTTTTCTAGGCTGACAGTAAGACTTTTTGTTATACAAAGATGCCATTTGGTTTGAAGAATGCTGGAGCAACTTACCAGAGGTTGGTGGAACATATGTTCAAAGATCACCTCAAGCATACAATGGAACATTGATGATATGTTGGTAAAATTCGTGATGGATGGTGACCATCTGGCTGACTTAGCTATTACGTTCAATATTCTCAGATCGTACACAATGAAGCTCAATCTAGATAAGTGCACATTTGGAGTTTCATCGGGGAAGTTTCTGGGGTATATAGTGACGAAAAGAGGGATAGAGGTAAATCAAGACCAAATCAGAGCCCAAATCGAGATGCCATCTCCAACTACCAGAAAATAAGTTCAAATCTTAGCAGGAAGGATCATGGCCCTGGGAAGATTCATTTCACGCTCCACAGATAAATGTAAGCCTATTCTTACACTCCTGAGAAAGAGTATGTAGTTCGAATGGAACAATGAATGCGAAAGCGCCTTAAAAACCTTGAAACAGTACCTCAGTGAGCCGCCAATCCTGGCAATGCCGACACCATGTAAAATTTTATTTTTGTATTTAGCTATATCTAGCATTACCGTGAGTGCAGTTCTCACGCACAAGGAAGGAATGAATGAGAATCCAGTGTACTTCTTAAGTAAAAAATTGACAGATCTAGAAAAAAGATACACTAGAGTGGAAAAGTATGGTCTGGCGTTACTATTTTTAGCACGGCGCTTACGGCCATACTTTGAAGCTTATGTAGTTACTGTTGTCACTAAATTACCACTAAAGCTTATTCTTTCAAAAATAGAACAAGCAGGCAGAATAGAGAAATGGGCACTCAGCAAGTTTCATTTGCAGTACGAACCAAAGAAGGCATAGAAGTCTCAAGTGCTGGCAGATTTCTTAGCAGACTTCCCAGTAGAAAAGAGTGGAGAGATGTCTAAGATCCCATTAGATGTGGAGGTGACTGATCAAGAGTTGACTGAATGCAGAAGAGAATGCGAGACAATTACAGGATGGCGCATGTTCCCTGATGGATCTGCCAGCAAAGACGGATCCACCATCGACATAGTCATTATAACTCTAGAAAACTCCAGAATTGAGCTAGCAGAGAAACTCGGATTCCCGGCGTGAAGGAGATAACAGTATTCACGGACTCAAAGTTGGTTGTGGAGCAGACTGGGGGCGGCTACAAGGCCACGAATGCCAAAATGGCAGCATACCCAAAACTCCTGAAGGAGGTAATGCTCAAATTCTATGCTGTAGACATTATCCACCTCTGTAGACATTCTATGCTCAAATGCTCTGGCCTATATCGCAGCCATGTTAGGTGATGTAGAAACAAAAACTATAACAACGACAAGAGGAGAAAAGTCAATGCTCGAAAAATCAGACGTGGTGATGGTCGTTAATTTTGAACTGGGGGCAAGCTGGATGGATCCAATAATCCGATATCTCAGAGATCAAGAGCTCCCATCTGACAAAGCAGAAGCACGAAAGGTCATCGAGAATTCCAAAAGATACACTTTACTAGAAGGCGAACTGTACAAAAGATCCCACCATGTGTTTATTCTTGAAGTGTGTACACCCAGAGCTCACAAGGCAGGTCATGGAAGAGATTCACGATGGCAGCTGCGTAGAATACACCAAGAAGTGCAGAGGCTGTCAAGTCCATGGCAGACTTATCCATTCTCCAGTTGAGGAATTACATCTAGTCGGGAGTCCCTGGCCATTCGCCATGTGGGAAATTGACATCATTGGCAAACTACCAACTTTAGGAAGAGGCCTAGAGTTCTTGTTGGTAGCTACTGAGTATTTCACAATGTGGGTGGAAGCAATTCTGTTGCACCAGGTCAAAGAAGAGCAGATAAAAAACTTCATCTGGAAATACATTGTCTACCGATTCAGTCTTCCAAAAGCAGTGGTAACTGATAACGGCTCTCAATTTCGTGGTGGGGAAGTGAAAAAGTTCCTTGACAGTTACAACATCAAACGAGTCAATCCTCGAAACAATTCAAAAGAAGTTGGAAGACAGAGGCGTGAATTGGTCAGAGAAGTTGTTAGAAGTATTGTGGGCTTATCGAACTACAACAAGAAGGTCAACGGGGGCAACACCATTCTCTTTAACATATGGGATGGAGGCAGCCATCCTACCAGAGATGATAACACCGTCAACCCAAACAACTGTGGTAGACCTTGGCATTAATGGGGAAATCATTGAAAGAAAGTTAGTGTTGGCCGAGGAAAATTGAGATATGGCAAGAACCAGGCTAGAAAGTTATCAGCGAAACATGCAAAAGTCCTATAACAGCAGAGTCAGACCACGCGCACTTAAAGAAGGCGATCTAGTTTTGAATAGGCAATACCCCACAGCATTGAAACTCCGACCAAACTGGGGAGGACCTTACTGATGGAGGATATTTGTGTATCCTAATCAAAAGATAGATTTATATTTGATTTTCCTTCTTGTGCCTGTATAAATTGGTTATCAAAGTAGACAAGTAACAAGCAAGGGTCGTACCCACCTAAGAGGGGGAGATCTTAGCTCAAACACAATAGGAATTGAGATTGATTCTAACTTCCTACAAGCAATAATAAAATAAACCTTAACTTAAGAACATGGTAGAGATGAAAAGAAGATTTATGATGGCAAAGGGGAAAGAATTAGTATCCACAAACTAAATCATGCAAACATAACATATTGTTCCTTCATGTTCAATCTATAACAATTAATTAGTCACCTCTCAGCTATTCAAATTAATCATTAATACCTATAATAATCAAGTAGTCACCTCTCAGTTATTCTATTCAATTAAAACGGGATTCTCTTATGAATGCTATTGAATATGTCTTATTAATCAAACCGTCACCTCTCAGCTATTCAATTTAATTAACTCAACATATTAATTCATAACTAAATCATCACCTCTCAGCTATTTGACTTAATTACAAAAAGCTTCCAATAAAAGATATCAACTACAGATATGTAATAATCACCTCTCAGCTATTTCACTACATATTTTTAGTCCATATAAATAAAACCATTAAAGCTAGGTCTCCCTAAACCCTAACAATAGTATTTTAATAACATGGATACCAATAACATGCAAATAATCATACTTACCTCCTACTGCAGATAGAAGTAAATAAGCATTAAGTACATTGAATCACAATGAACATTAAGAACAAACATGGTGCTTTCGCATTATCTAGAGTGCTTCAACCATCCCCCTAAGGAGATTTAGCTACGCATCCTTGATGATGACACCATGCAATAAATAATTAAATAACAAAACATCATAAAGAAAAGTGATTTGATTTGATTGATATGAATTGAGTTTGATATAAAAGAAGAAGATGAACTTGTCTCCTCAATCTTCTATTCATAAAAATCTACCTAAACCTTAGCTACTATTTCTCTTATATAAAAAATACAAAGTGGAAGACTTGCATGCAAAGACTTCCAAATTAGGTCAAATTCGTGGCTGCTGCTGTTGGTCTTATAGAGATATTAGGTCTTTAGCAAAACCTAATTCTCTTGGGCTTAAGTTGTACCTTGGACCAAGACCTTCAGTTTGATAGCTCATGGGCCTAAATCAGACTTCTGGATCTCCTTGTAGAGCCCTTTTAAGTTTGACTTTAAATAAAGCCCTAAATATAAATTCTGACTTGTGGGCTCCAATAGGACCCGGTTTGGGCTGTGATTTGGACCGCTCCACTTTGACATAAAGTCAAGTCAACTGAACTGACCGTGGGGTACCCTCAGCAGATCTGTGGGTGCAAATATCAATTCTCTTCTCCTTGTGCAAATAACACCTTTTTGCTTGTTTTTTTTTGACTTTTTGCGGACTTTAACACAATATTCGCATTTCGGCTCATAAAACCTACATAATAGACAAGAAAGCACTGATCAATAGATATAATACAATAATATAAGCTAAGTGCTAGACAAACAAGGTGTTATTCGGGGGATAAATATATACTTTTGAGGACTTATCACTTACATAGTAGAACTTGTCAGAACAAACGGGTCTTACTACCTCAAAACTGTCGATGGGGAGGCTATTACTAAGCCCTAGAATATTTCAAACTTGAAGAAATATTTCGTTTAATTGAAAAGCTCCTTTTGCGATCAGACTATTCTGTGTAAGTTCTTAATTAAATGTGTTATTTTGGAATTAGAACGATGAGGATTATCTTGGATTTTTTACACTTTGTCTTACATGTTAGAGTTGTAAATGATATAATTATCTTGGAGTTTCTGCAATCCGGCATGCGAATTTTAATTATAGTATACTCCCTCCGTCCCAAATTTATAATACCTTTTGGAATATTCTACTTATTAAGGAAACATCATTTATTGTTTGTCTACTAACTCTACTTCCTAATTTACCCCTATTTACTACTAATTACAATACATAAGTTTTCATTAGAATAATTACTTTAATCTCAAAGCAAGGGTAGTATAGACAAAAGAACCAATTAACTTAATTAATATGTGTTCAAAAATCAAAAGCGACATACATAGGACAATCTAAAATAGAATAAGGTACTTATAATTTGGGACAGAGGGAGTATATAATTATCTTGGAGTTTACGCACTCTGGCATACATATTGTATCACTTAATGCACTTATGATTCATAACTGCAATCTTGCCAAGAGCCATCCTAACGGTCTTGCCGGGGCACCCTGTTTAGGAAGCAAGTTCAATACCTGGGGGCGACTAAGGCTAGTAAGAAAGAAGTCTTAGCTAAGACACTAGCCCCGTCTAGCAGCTCTTACCCCCTTACTCGCACCCCGTGATGGCTGCTACCGCAGCATAACGGAAAGCCTTCCAGAATGGTGGTAGGATCGAAAGATCAGTCATGTCAAGGCCGACAGTGTAGCTAACCTCTGTGACGACAAGGTTAGGCTAACATCTGTAATGGGACTGAATGACAATGAGTCTCGTCCAAACAGTCAATCACAACGACTATAAAAGAAAAACATTCAATCTATCTAAACAAAGTACACAGACTACAATGCCTGCTCATCCACCACGGACTGAGAAACCATGCAATATTAAGAGCGTATGGAAAGAGAAAATCTACGGATCGAGAAATTCAGGCTCCAGTCGCGAAATAACTAAGTATCAAAAGAACAGCAAAAGGTCGGGCTTCCCGAAGGAAAGACCTAATGTATCTTGGGCATCAACCCAACCACAACAGCTAGCCTCGTAAAGATGGCATAGCAAAAAACAAGGTAAAATTTGTTTTAAATTGGAAAAACTCCTCACAACACTCAGAGAAGGAGAAAGAAAAAGTTCATTGCTGCTAAGTAGCTCCAGAATCAGCCTTGCCGGACTTCCTGGCCAAGATTCGGTCTACCTGCTTCTTTACAATCTGGGGCACTTGCGCTTTCCAAACAGCATCCTTGGCAGCAATAGCATCTTCTTTTTCTTTCTCCATCCGAGCTGACAGTTCAGTCAAGGCTTTCCCATGGTCATCCGCGAACTCTAGCTTCAAAGTACTGACAGCTTGGGCATATTTCTTTTCTAACTCCTCGAGATTCAGCTCGTGAGACTTCATTTGATCTTCCAACTAGAATTTGAGCTTTTGAACAGAATCCTTGTACGCTTTCAACACATCAATGTACTTTTTGTGATACTCGTCAGCTCGTGAGACTTCATTTGATCTCCCGGATTTCTTCTTCTCCTCCAACAGGATAGTAATACGGTCGTTGAGATCCATGTTGACAGAAATGAGCTACAAAGATGAAGGATATAAGACGCAAGAATAGAAACTATAAAGGGTAGATACTGAGTTAATTGGATAATTTTACTCACCTCAGCAATAAGGAGGAAATTCCTTCCACGAAGGGTGGCAAGATCCATGTTCTTACACTTCTCTTGATCCAAAGGGAGAACAAAGTGACAGAGGAGATTGCAGGCGTTGATCACATCGATGGTGCATGAGTCATTCACAGTAAGCATTTGCCCGTAAAATCCAAAAACAGGATTCCACAAAGGGGATTTGAGGTTCGAGCCAGTTTCACCTACAACTGATTTGGAAGATTTCACGGCTAAGGATGATGAAAATATCTTATGGGGAGGGATGACAATGTAGTTACCAAGATCAGACGAATTTCCAACAAAAGAAGTAGGAGCAGGAGTAACAGGCATGGTAGATTTAGGGAGATCGGGCAACTCATCATTCACAGAGGTAACATTTTCACCAGCTTCTTCATTCCTACATCTCTTCCTGGAATCAGAGTTCCCATCAGACAACTCAGCAATTTCAATGGCCTGAACATCAGTGTCGGGTTGAACAACTTGCACATCATCATCAAATAGAGCATCAAAAACTGAATCATCAATATTCATATCTCCATCCTGCGCCATCTTTCCTCTTTTATCCCTCTGTCTCTTGGACCTACGATGAATTAAGGGAAGATGGCCAGATTCCTCTTCTTCTTCAGACAAGGAGGGGTTGACAGGGTGGGTGGACTGTTTGACTTTCTTGGCTCTGATCACGGGCTTCACTATCTTGAAAGATGAAGTTCCTTTCAAAGTTTTCTGTCTATCGAGAGGAACGAAAAATGGAGGGAAAGTGCCATGAATATCAACTCCGTTAGTCACAAGCTCAGGATCTCTAACACGATCCACTCGTGTGCGAGTTTGCAAATCCTCGAAATCCAAAGGATCTTTCAGCAATACATAAAAAACAGAAGGAATATTTCCAGGGCCAGAATTGTCAGTAGCAACAGCTGCAAAGATAATTAAAGCAAGTATTAGACGAATAAAGCTGAAAACAATTCAATTGAACGAGAGTTGTGTACATCTCACCTCCAAGATTGAAACAAAGAAATTTTAATGGGTTTCTAACTCCATCTCCGACACCACCGAACCTACTGTTAACTACTAGAGGGAAGTCAGGCCACGACTTATCTGTATTCCTTATCGACTCTATGACAGAAGTCATCTTGTTCCTACACTTGAAGTGGTAATAAGGAGGAGGACCTGTTGATGCACGAATGCAATAGTGCTTCCGGATATCACAGAGTGTGATTCCTTAATTCTTATCACGATTCAAAGTATTGCAGGTAAATAAAACTCTCCAAAAATTACCAGTGCCTTGTCCAGGAGCAAGCCGATAAAAATTTAGCATATCACGGTCAAGATGGGTTAATAGAAATCTCAGATCAGACATAATCTGTCCAGTTGTAACCATTATACTATTTTCATCACCAAAATCATGGTGGGCACCTCTCAATTCTCCTACATAGTGAAGAACGACAATTTTCGTTGGGATTTTGTAAATAGTGCAGAATACAGACAATACGGGCCTTCCCTCATATTGCTGAGGAACAAACCTATCAAGAAATAGGATGATTAAGCAACTTCATCACTGTCTTCTACGTGTTGATTCTTTTTCTTACTTTTCTTCGACGCCATACCATAATACAAAAATTACATCGTTTTGTAAGAGGCAAGAAAAGGGGGCAACACAGTTTGTTTTACTAAACCTAGAATGGAAGTGATGAGACCAAGGCAACGATAACGAAAACAGAAGGGAGAGCGAGAAGTCGGGTAATCTAACACAAGAAACAACATGCAAACCCCATTCCATACACCTTACGCTAGAAACAACAGAAAATACCAAAAAGTTCTAGAAAAATACACTCTAATATCTAACATACAGGAAAACCAACAATTCGAATGAAGGAATGGACATAAATTAGAGGAGAGGAACTTACCAAGAACAATTTGAGTAGAAAACCAGCAAAACGCGCCGTTCGCAAAGCTTGAAATTTTGAGCACTGTATCCCAAAACAAAAACTTACAGAGGAAGGAAGAAAGTAAGGTTTTGGAAACCGAAGAATCGTGTTAAAGATCACCTTATATAGGAAACTGGGAAATTACGAACCGACGTGACGGATCAGAATCTCCAAGCAACTGACGTAAGCAGAGATAGTGATAGTTATAATTACTCCTTGAAAAGCAGAAGTCACGTGGTGAACAGCCAATGAGGGATTGACATGTGGACCTCACCATGTGATTAATTAATGTTATTAAATTCAAAATTAATAATTAGGCGGGAAATTCAACGACACAAACGGGCAGATTGAAGAGATAATTCTCTAGGCCGACAAGCCTTGAAGTCCGTCAGCCCAGACGTGTTACTCAGTTTGCCAGGAGCCGCATAGAAGAACTTAAGATCAGGCGTACCAAATAAACCAGAAGAGACAGAATGTACAAATTAGATGGTGAACACGTGATCCGTCATGGAATACAGCTAAGATATAATGTAAATTTTATATGCATGATTCTTTGCCCAGTTCTTTCCTTGCAAATTTTATATGCATGATTCCCAAGAAAGATAAGCCTACTAAACTCTCTGAATTCAGGCCAATCAGTCTATGCAACGTCTCTTATAAGATTTGTTTCTAAAATCATCATTATTCAACTAAAGGTTATTTTGTATTTGGTCCTTCTAGAAGATGGGTAATTAGCATTTGATCCAATCTTTATCGTTTATTAGTAAATGGTCCATTTTCCGTCACTTGACTGTCAGTCAACCCAGTTGACCAAAGTCAAGGCATTCATATTTTCTTAATAACCAAACTACCCTTTCACGTGACTAGTACGTGACAAAAATTAAAACTCAAAAAACACCATTTAGTTGTTTGTAAACATGCAAAATTAGTTTATAGTCCCCCTTTTTGAGTTTTAAGTTTTGTCACGTGCTATTCACGTGAATGGTATTTTGGTCATTAAAAAAATATGGATGCCTTTACTCTGGTCAACTAGGTTGACTGATAGTCAAGTGACGGAAAAGGGACCATTTACTAATAAACGATAAAGATTTGACCAAATGCTAATTACCCATCTTCTAGAGGAACCAAATACAAAATACCCATTCGACTAACAAGCCTGTTGCCTAGATTATATCTGCAGAACAAGGAGCCTTCGTTAAAGGCAGACTCATCACAGAAAATGTTAGTCTAGCTCAGGAAATGCTGCAATACACAGACAAGAGAGTTTCTGGGGGAAATGTAGTTTTAAAGCTTGACATGGAGAAAGCTTTTGATAGGGTGGAATGGCCTTACCTAAAAGTTGTGCTTTCCAAGTTTGGATTCCTGCAATTCTCAGTTCTGTTCCAGGGTGCTACAAAGGGAATTTCATGTCGAGTAGAGGTTTGAGACAGGGTGATCCGCTCTCTCCCTTTCTCTTCATCATTGTTGCAGAAGTCTTGAGTAGAGGACTTACCAAAGCTTTCCACCAACGAGACATTCGATTCTTCTCCTCACTAAGGCATTGTTAGTCTATCTCTCACATCCTCTATGCTGATGACATTCTCATTTTCCTCAATGGTCGACAAAGTTCTATTCAAGGCTGCATGGACTTCCTACACCACTACTACAGTTGCTCGGGGTAAAAGGTTAACTCATCCAAAAGCTCCTTCCTGCTGCCTTCCAAAGCTCCTACAACTAGAAGTCATTGTATCTTTAACAACACTGGTTTTAATCACAAACCTACTCCACTGGAATATCTTGGTGTTCGTATATTCTCTGGAAGAGGCAAAGTGTCATACTTTGAGAACCTCATCAACAAGGTCAGAAAGGAATAAATTACTCTCGCAAGGGGGTAAGTTGATTCTTTTGAAACATGTTCTCAATATCATGCCTATATATTTGTTTTTTGCCTATAGTGTACCCAAAAGAATCATTCAACAACTGGAGTCTATGTTTTTCTCATTTCTATGGGGAGAATCAAATGGTAGGAAAAAAAACACTGGGTTGCAAGGGACAAAGTCGCAAGACCTTTGATCAATGGAGGGCTGGGAGTAAGGCCTTTTCCCCTTGTCCTCAAAGTTTTCAGAATGAAGTCTTCCTAGAATCTCCTAACCAAAATTTCTCTTTGGGCTACCTTCATGAGGTCTAAATACATTCAGAACAAGTCGCTGAAAAGTATCAAATTGATGGCCACTGCATCCAAATCGATCTTGGAGGGATGTTTTTCATTGCTTAGAAGAATTAGTGGATAAGTCCACATGGGAATTTGGGCCTGGCAGGTTTAGTTTCTCTCATGAAAATTGGCTAGGGACTGGCTGTCTAGCTCCTGAGCATGTTTCTGGAGATCTCTCCCTTACAATTCAAGAAGCTTCAGCATTGCAGTTCTCTCATCCATCTATCCACCACTCCCTGCAATTCAGGCTGAGAGAAAATTACAACTTGCTGCACTCCCCTTCTCTCATTGAGGATACCAGAATTTGGCCTCACTCTCCCTCAGGTCAGTTCTCTGTTAAATCCTATGCAACTATTCATCAGCTGGATATGATCATGTCTCCCATCTTCAAAAGAATGTGGCTCCATTACATTCCCACCAGAGTCTCCTATTTTCATTTGGAAACTGCTCCATGGAGTTGTTCCTACAAACCAAGCTGTCATCAGGTGCAAAATCCCTCTAGTCTCCATGTGCAACTACTGCAAGGCCCCATCTATGGAGTCAAACAAGCACCTGTTTTTTCAAAGTGAGCTCGCCATCCCCATTTGGAATCACTTCTATGGCATTTTTGGCATACAATGGCCTAGATTCTACAATGTTGGTACCATCATCCTCACTTGGCATACAAATGGAGGACTAGGATCCATGGAACAATTCTGCACCACTATTATCCCAATGTACATACTTTGGGAAATCTGGAAAGAGGGGTGCTCTAGAAGATTTGAGGAAGGCTACAAAATTGGAGATAATACAAGTCTTGGCATCATTTTAAAAATCAGATCTTGGATCATGAAATTATGTGGAGTTTTCCAGCCCAACTACAGATCAAAGCCTTCTTTCACCAATACTGCTCAACAACTAGGTATCTCCCCTAAGAATCATGTTTCCCCTCCCCCTATTTTGGTGTACTGGTATAAACCCCCTACGAATTACACAACCCTTAACACTGATGGTTCTTGTTTGGATGAAGTGGCTGCTGGTGGAGGGGTTTTAAGAGATAAAGATGGCAGGCACTTAGCCAATTTTTTCTCTTACTATGGTAATGGTACAAACAACCTAGCTGAGTCCAGGGCCATTTTAGAGGGACTTCAGCTTTGTGCCACTATGGGAATCACCAAGGTTCACCTGCGAACAGATTCGCTCTTAGCTGCAAAGTGGTTCCTCAAAGCAATTGAGGTGCCTTGGTCACTCAAGACCTGGTGGAACAGGATACACCAGATTGCAGAGTCACTACAAGTTCAGTGTGTTTATGTTTACAGAGAAGGGAACTACCTAGCTGATCATTTATCTAAACTTGGAAACAAATACAAAGAAGATGGTGCAGCTAACATACATCATGACAGGAAATTCAAGCAAATCTACATTGGAGACAAAGATGGGATTCCAAATATTAGAGTCAGATCTTAATTTTCTGAGCTATTACATGATCAAGACAAAATATGACATACAAAAAGAAAATTTTGAGCAGTGCTCTCCGAGCAAAAAAAAAAAAAAAAGAGATTCGTAAAACAAACATTATGTTCTACTTCCTCAGTTACATTGTTTTCTGCTTTACCAAAAAATAAAAGTTACATTTGTTTTCTAGCCTATCTGCTAGCTAATATACATCAACAAACTCTGCAGTCTGCATTCCCATAAAAATATTCTTGCAGTACCACGGCGGCTCCTCCAAACCTTGTATGACTGTGATTGCTCTGAGTGAGTCTGAAACTATTTCTAGTTTGATGATATGCATACTTCTGCTATCGCTAGTGTGTGATATATTATAAAAAACATCTCCTTGTCATTTACTTGTGTTAACTCTTTTTGTCATTGATGAGTTCTTGATAGTAATGATATCGATCGCAACAATAATCACAAGTAAAAACTTATATTTTTATAATAAAATTTTGTTCTCACATTTTGAATCTACTCGATCTCCAATATATTATAACCCAATAACATTATAAAACAAATTATGGAATTGGGATCGAATAACCCCTCACACCCTTGATAATCTAACACTGTCCACGATAAAAAAAAAATGGTCTAGAGTAGACTTTATAAAACTCATACAAATCCACATGCATGATGTTTCCTCTTTCTTTCTTACCTCTAAATTGGCTTAGAATATCTTTTTATCAATTCAATAGGTTCACAGCTTCAGATCATCTCTTTCACAGTTGGTGCTCATTGCAGAAAACTAAAGGAGATCATCGAACAAAAGATAGAAACAACATTTCCAATAAAAGGAGAAGAAGGGGATAATAGTTATGCAAAAAATTCCACATATCGGGTAGAGAAATACATATATATGCATTACATTACATTCATTATGTAGATTGTTTTTCCTTTCTATTTATATTTTATAATACTTTTGCGTAGAAAAATATGGTGGATGGTGTTAAAGAAATTATTAACGAAGGGATTGCAAAACATCTTGATATTAAGCACCTTTGTTCTTCCTTTCTAGCAATTTATATTGCGGACTTGGGTTGTTCAGTAGGACCAAATACCTTCTTTGCAGTGCAGAACATTATTGAAGGCATTGAACACCTTTGCCAATCACAATCTTTGAGCCTTGATCAAATGCCCGAATATCAAGTATTCTTTAGTGATCATGTCTCAAATGACTTTAACAAACTTTTCGCATCCTTTCCTCCTGAGAAACAATACTTTGCCTCCGGAGTATTACTTAAAAACAATGCTAACATGCACATTTAGCATACTTAAAAACTCAATAATCAGAAGAATACTTAAAAACAATACTTTGCCTCCGGAGTCTCATATCCCTTCTTGCCATAATTATTGTTTATATCCCTTGCATTGTTCTTCATTCTCATATCCCTTCTTCCCATTTTCCTTTTAATCAAGACAAGAAGAAGATCATCCGACAAATTACCACCTAGATCCCTAGGAATTCCCATTGTAGGCCAAAGTTTAGGCTTTCTTCGAGCCATGAGGGCTAATACAGACGCAAAGTGGTTCGAAGGAAGAGCAAAGAAGTATGGACCAGTTTCAAAGTTTATATTGTTTGGAACTCCAACAGTTTTTATTCATGGACAAGTCGCGAAAAATTTAAATTTACAAGTGAAAGCAACACACTTAATAGTCAGCAGACTAAATCCTTTCAAACATTATTACAAAAAAGAAATTCATTTGATGAAATTGAGTGGTGAAGATCATAAACGTGTAAGAGGTGCTTAGGTGCACTCATGACATTTTTGAAGCCAGAACAAGCAGGGCCTCAGGCCTCTATCACAAACTTTTCTGCTTCAGATGCAGGCAAAGTAACTCCCATTACAATTCCATCGTCACCTTTCTTATTCCACGCTGATACAAGCCGGAACAAGCAGGGAACACTTGCAGTATTTCAAATATATGAATGGACAAACACATTTCAATATTTCATTCATTACTCAAAACCAACAAGTCTTTAATTCTTCAAATAAAAATAATGTTTGGAAGGATGAATTAAAGGCCTTGTCGTTTGTCTTACATATGAGACACCATGAAGGATGAACTGGTAGGATTATGAGGCTCTTTGATCAACTTGTCAATCTCTACAGCAAACATTTCCATTGCAGATACAGGCAAAGTAACTTTCATTACAATTCCATCACCACCTTTATTGTTTGTGGATGATACAAAAAAAGTGAGAAAAGGAGTACTCCCAGCAGTCCCCCCATATTTTGGTTTTCCCCACCCAAAACTAACATCCCTGAACCCCACATTTGTAATATCGGACAGAACATGGACGTGTTTTACTGAATATTTTGGTATAGGTTTTTTTTCCTCTAGTAGATCGATGGATGATCTCATAAAGCTAGATTAGCATAACACACTCCGATAGCAGGCTGATCAGGATGTATTCGTTGGATACTACATAATAAAATTTTACTTATCAAAAAAAAAAAAAAAAAACACTCTTCAGTCACATAATCCTTCATTTTTAAAACTAACTCTACACTGTACCCTAAAGGATTTTGACAGAGTTTACTAGCAGTTGTCAGTGCTGCGGATGGTCCAAAGGCATTGCCATAGTAACCAACAGGCAAAGGGGGGTTCAACTTTGCACGTGCATTTTCAATCAAGCGTGCTAACCCAATATTGTCCCCTTGAAGGTGAGGGGGGAGGTTATTTTTCAAGCTTGCTATATCTGGACGACCAAAGAAGAAGGAACGGTGCATCTGGGCAATTACATTGAGAGGAGGTCCTTCAATTCCATTAAATTCATTCAACATGTAATGTGCACATGATACCTGTGGTGGGTTTCGCGCATTAAGCAACTAACGTCTCCATACAGGTAGAACTGATGGAACGCTTGTGCCCAGTGCTATCTTGACTACAACTGTTAGGAATTGAACCAAATCGACTGCATCACTCATTACGTGGTTCAGGTATACAGGCATACAGCTAGGATAAATCCTCCACACAGCAAACGGGTAACCTACTCAGTATATATTATATTAATGAGGAAAATTGGGAAGACACCGCAGTAAAATTAAAACTGGGCAACTGTCAGCTGAAAAGAGACACTGGAACCAGCTTGGAGGAACTAAGCATCATCAGAAAGGGAAGTGTCATAGAAAAGGCTAAGACACACATCAGGTTATCATAGTCAGCTGCAGAGTGAGTTGATCTGATTCGTTATACTAGAAAGTTTTGATTTCTATTTTGTTAAGATGTAATCTAGAATGGATTGGTAGATGCATTAATACAGTAATATAGATGGCTTACCTGTGCTAACAAAAGCTGGCTATGAAGGACATTACCAGAGCCAGGGCCACTATAAAGAAGATCCTCTATACATGGGAAGGGTGGATGAAGAACATCACCAAATTGTTCTAACCTCACATTAGCATTGGCTTCAATGAACATAATACCTTCACCGGTGCATTCAACCATAAGCTTATCATTAGGTGCTTCCCTTAGCCACTACACCAAAACAACAAATTTGCAACTAGGCTTTTTTCAATTTGCAATGGTTATTTAGCATTGCAAATTTGCAACACCTTATTGCCGTTGCAAATATATTTTTCCGTTATAAAATAATAAAATAAAAATAATTTTTTTTTTATGTGTTGCTATTATGCTTGAAACCCCCTTTGACGTTTCAAAATATATAGGTAACCGAAACCAAACAAGTAACACAACACGGTTTTAGCACGTGCAGCGTTGCAAATTAGAAACAGTTAGGGATCGAATTAAACTCTTTCTCTTTCTTTTTCTCTTTAAAACTTGCCTCGATCTTTCTTCTCTTTCCCAACTCAGTTTCTTCAATCTTCCTTCAACAATTTTGATTCTTCATATTGATTCAACAATTTTGAATTTCTTCTCACCCAAATAACAGTTCACTCACTGCCTCTCTTTCTTTTTTGTTTTCGTTTTCATCGTTTTCAATCACTGCCTCGATCTGCAACTAAGAACTCATCCGCGCGCTGCTGTGTGTTTGCAATTTGGTATTTTTAATCGTCGCTCCAATCACAGTAAATCTCTTTTCATCACTGCCTCTCCTCTTTGTCTATTCTATTTTTATTTTTGTTGAGTTGTTGTTTGTGTGAGATGGATAATGGAAATTTATTGCGAAATTTTTTATCTTGAATTGTTGTTTGTGTGAGATTGATGGGTAATGAAAACTTTCTATTGAAACTTGCTTAAAATTACAGAAATTCTGATTTATGATTAATTTTGTTTATAGTTGAGATTGGTATGAAGTTAATGTGTAAAATTAGGTTTTTTTTTAAAATCGATGCTTCTACTTAAGATTGATTATGGAAGAATAGCGCTCCTAGTAGGATCTCTTACAGTCTTATTCTCCGTGATGATCTTAATGTGAATTTTCTCTATGTTCAACATGATGACTGGAAACTTGAAGAATCTCTTTTAGAGAAAACCTGAAAGAATCAATGGGCAAGTGTAGTGAGTCTTACATGGTTAACAGTTACGTATGATATTATTCAACCAGGTTTAGTGAGCCTTCAATACATGAGTGGTGTGTTGATTGATTGAATCAAGTACTTTTATGTCGAGGGACTTTGTTGAGTTGGATACAGTGGCCTCTGATTGACAGAGAATAGTATCATTCCTAGGTGTGCTGTATACATTCAAACACATCAACGTAATGGGCTTGTGTAGACTTCGTATAGTGCAGCAACCTCTTTTAGAATAAAAAAATCTAATGTATATATTGCTTAGGTATCCGATCTATTCTCAAACATAACAATGTAAAGCAAATGTTTGAGCTGGAATAGATTTGGAACAGTGCATAGTGAAATCAGTACTTGATTTCTGTGGGTTACGGAAGGATCTGTAAACTTCTATTTACTATGGAGTGGAGCCTAGATGGTGATAGGGACATTAGGTAAAGGCAACTGAACTGGCTTAACACCAAGCTGAAGGCATGCCCGAGGGCACTACACTTATCTTGACAATAATGTAAGGCTCTGTCTCTGTTCCCTGTATTCCTTGTCTTTGATGTTGTCCCTCCATTGTGATCCTTCCATGAGGAGGGAATCACAAAGCCCCTAACCACACATCATCACTACAATCCACAGAGATGAAAAAAACTTAACGATATTTAGTACTCGATATAACAAGCTGATCATCCAGAGGAATGAAGGTTTTAAAATATGAAGACGAAGAAAAATAAGGACACTAGTTGGGGGTTTGAGAGAAGGTTCCACAAATTCATTCAGAAGGAATGAGGTGTTTAAGGTTGGAGAACAAGGGAGAGGCTGGCTAAAGATGCTGGTTGAATTAGGAAGGCATGTTTTAAATACAACTAATATAAGCTTTAACACAGTGACACAAGGATTGAAACACCTCTAACTCTTCCCTTGGTATAGAACTGGGGAGGCAGAAACTGAAGACTTACTCCATTAGTGGAAACATGGTAGCTAGCTCATACACAGAAAACCCGATATGTATAACACAATCAAACTCAATAAATATAATAATAGTGTTGTGGGACTCGGATTCTTTTAGAAGATAGTAGAAAGTGTAGATTTTCACTGAAACTCGACTTTCGCTACTTTTGTATGTGCCTTCCCTTCCAATTTTTTTGTCACAAAGGCCATAAGATAATCTCCATACTTGATCTTCTTGTACAATTTGAGTAGGTTCAGGAGATCTTTCAGGAGATCTTTCATGTGATCCAGCGGTCTAATTTCCACATCTAAACCTGGCATTGTAAACGATGCGATCGAAATCCTTGCCTTGGATTTATTTGTCACTTAATTATTAGTTTAGGAAGAAGGGAGATTAATACTCATCAAAATAACTTTTAAAAATCTTTGTTCTAGAGACCTTTTGGAGGGAAATAATATTGTTTGAAGAGAAGGTTATGGATAAAGTTAAGATTTCTGTGACTCAGTATGTTGTACTCCAGATGTCGAGAAAATATATATATATAGTAGTTTTATTCATGATTTCCAGAGCAGACATTACACCCTGATCAACGTACTTTGCAGTACCGTCAGGTAACGAGCTTCCAAAGAAACAGAAATACTACTAATCAAGAATAAAACTAAGACCAGACCCTCTGCAGAAACCAAGCATCCCTCCTACCAGTGCCCAGACTTTATAAGGCAGTACCACCAGCAAGCCTTTCCTCGACTATGATGTCGAGAAAATATGTTTGCAGTGAATGGTGTTACTTTAACTTTAAAGCATTTTTTTTTTGGAAAGGCTCAGTAGCTCAATAATCAGGAGATTACTAGAATACTAGTATATAATCAAGACTCAGACCTTGTAATGGTAAGGACTTGAGGAGTAAGGGTCCTAGAATTTATCTTCTGGTTATGACACGTTTTCAGTTAATTCCTTCTGCACCTCTCCTTAAATTTTTCTTCTAAAATTTATTGTTACGAGTGGATTGAAATCTTCATCTTGGGTGTCGAGTAAACGGTTTGTATTGAGAGGCTTGCAAAGTTCAGATTGTTTGATATTCTGGACAATAGAGTTTTCCAATAATGGCATGATTTACTTTTTTGCATCCCAGTGCATCAAAGTTACTCTAGATTACTGCTTGGACTAATTACAAACTAGCTCCTACCTCTGATAGAATCAATGATCCACAAATTTCAGTATTTCGCTACTATTAAATTCAGGAACTGCATTTGCATATGAACAAATAAGTAGTGAAAAAACATTTACCATGAATGGTTCTGATAATGAAGAAATTAAGGATTTTTGAGTGCATTCTTGTTCCGTGAACTTGGTTGGAGTTATTGGAAAGGTCTAGACGTGCAGCACGTACCAAGAATGGCGCTTCAACTATTAACTTCTTCACACACCCAAATACAGTATATGCATGCACTTCTATCATCCATTAGGTGGTCATCTCCTCATTTGTCTTGAAATGTATTAGGCATGATTTGTCTGATGTCTGTACTTTGCTGTATTTAGTTCTAATTCATAATTTAGTTTCACTTCACCTAGAAAGGAAAGCAATAGATGTTGACATCATATTCATCCAATTTTACTATCATATTCCTCATTGTATTCAAGTTATATTTATAAGAGATCAGAAGTGCTTTACTTGGTTATCTCACACTCTCTTTCTCTCCCCCAGCTGAGCAATTATTCCTCAATGGAAGGCGTCCTGTACTGCAGGCCCCACTTTGAGCAACTCTTCAAGGAATCTGGAAATTTCAACAAAAACTTCCAGTCACGTATGCCTTCTTACTCAGCCCATTCAAATTTTGATTTCATTTTTAACAGCTAAGTTTCTTTCTGTTTGACCACTCCATGCATTTGGTTTTCAGCGGTAGCAAAGTCGATGGAGAAGTTAACTCCGCAAATGGTAATTTTACACTAAAAACACAAAGCAAATTCATTTTATTAGACAAGTTATTCATGGGTTGACGTATCTGACTCCTCCTATGTCGTGTTTCAGACAAGGTCACCTAGCAAAGCTGTTGGTATGTTTTCTGGAACACAAGAAAAGTGTGCTACTTGTGGTAAAACGACATATCCCCTGGAGAAGGTAGAGTTTATTCTTTTTAAAGAGTTTATGCTTGTTTATTCTTGAATGCTGGTTTTGGGGTTAGGTAATATAAAAATGCATACTGTAGATTCTCATGCGTTACTTTGAATAGAACTTTGGCTTATATATATATATATATATATAGTGGATATAAGAATTTCGATTGTGTTTAGTGTGTGAATGGCTATAAGAGTTAGTGTATAAAAAACATTAGAACAATTGGAGGAAAACTATCTTTTTCTCTTGCTTTAGTTGGTCTTAGCCATTTGAATATGTAGGTTGGGTTTGGGTCAGATCCTGATATGCATATCATCTTTTATGACACTAGAATCTGGTAGATTTAGCTGGATCAGAGCGAATTATTAAAACTTGAGTTGTGGAGTACGTTTAAAGGAAGGAAAGTACATCAACAAAAGCTTGCTAGTTCTTGGTAATGTCATCAACAATCTGAGTGATGGTGGAAAACAAAGGTACTTAATTCTTCTGAATCTGTTCGTTATCTCATTTCAACCACTTCATATCTTACATTTTTAATTAGGTAAAAGGAAAATTGCCAGTATCGTTAATGAGGTTAGTTTGTATATTTGTAGGTTCACATGGAGGAAACTCGGTTAACACTCCAATTCGCTAGCAGAGCTAAACGCATCACCAATTGTGCTCAAGTTAATGAAGTTAGTTTGTATATTTGAATTTACATTGACACTTCTGATGATAGAAATGGTTATTGTATGCTAGTACCTAAGTTATACTTTATAAGCTAATGTAGTACAATTTAAGAGCAGAGTTCGTCATCTGACATGGTAGAGTTGTAGCGTACGTACGATTTTCTGGAATCTAAAGTCAAGAAAAATCAATAATTCATATGAATGAAATCACTAGATATGGGTAATGAAATCGGAAAACAGATTCTGATATATTTGTAACTTCAAGGATCATGGACTTTGTCTGAACTCTGAAATAGGGAACCAGTTACACAACCAGTAGTATAAAATCCTTCAAGTGTTTTATCTTCCTCATAATTTCATCTTTCTTTGTCTTGGTATCTCGCTCATTTGTGTGCTCTCTCTCTTTCCAGATCATTCTCTATTCCAATAATGCCTTTTAGTTTACTGTAATCTGGATTCCGGAAACCAAACATAGCCGTACTATTGTTGTAGTGTCTCATTGAGTTTAAACGGAGAATGGGAAACCAAACATAGCCGTAGTTGTTCTGATGTATGGGTTTGTAGAAAAGGCAATGGAGGCCATCTAATTGCAGGTGCATGTGTTAACCATTAACGGAGAATAGCAAAAATATATATATATTTTTTTTTTATAGGTTGCAACGCCTTATAGGCATTACAAATACATGTTGCAAAGCAAAATTTTTTTTTTTAATAATTTGCAACGCCTAACAGGCATTACAAATACATGTTACAAAGTACCAGGTTACCGTTACTACAAACATTTGCAACGCCTGTAGGCGTTGCATTTTCAAATATTTATCAATTACAAAACAGTTATGCAACGACAATGACCGTTGCAAAATAAAATAAATGCAACCCACTATGGGCGTTGCAATTACTGGAAAAGCAATGCCAACAGGGCGTTGCAAATACAAACCTAGCAACGCCAGAAAACCGTTGCAAATATTTGCAACGTTATTTGTAACGCCGTAGTTGCAACGGTAAAAAGGCGTTGCAAATAAATTTTGCAATGCCATATTACCATTGCAAACCGCTTGTTATGGTGTAGTGAGCCTACCTGCCAAAGGGTAATAAGTGTTTTAGAAATAGACTCCTTAATAACCTTTACTGTATCTCTTCCTTGAATTCTAACAATATTTGGATAAAAGAATAAGGTTGGAATTTGAAATCGAGTCATATATTGATCATCGGGATTCGAAAGGTTATTGAATGTGAGATTTTGGCTTGCATTTCGGCAGATTGTTTTCACACAAAAAGCTACACATTGTTGACTTGGTGAAAGCACAATTGTGGCTCAAGTTTATTTGGTGACTCCATGTTTTACTCTCCATGTTTCACTCTCCTTGTTTGCTCTCCACATTATTTACTTTGAGATAAAGTAAATAGTTGGAAGCTCTTGTATAAATAGGGAGTGAATGTGTATTGAAGTGATCATCCGAAAAGAAGAAAAACAAAGGAGTTGTTTCATTCCTTCTTAGAGAGAGTTATTGGTTTTTACCTTTTGAGAGAGTTGGCGAGCCAAAGTGTGTGATTGTAATCCTTACTATTCTTGATCAGTAGTGAAGAACCCATCATCACCGTGGAGTAGGCTCTCTTGCCGAACCATGTATGTATATCTTTGTCTTGTGTGTGTGAGTGTTTTGTGCATGTTCTCATTATTGCATAACTATTTAGCATATTCCATATCTTTTCAATCAACCTAGATCCTACTGTGAATGGGATTGAATAAGATTATGAGCTAGTCCTTTACTCAACAATTGGCATCAGAACTTTGGTTTCAAATTAATAGTTCTTTTGCTTTAAAGGTGCTGGAAAAAGAAAAGTCTATAAGTTTCTTTTCTTAAACTTTATTGACGTTGATTATTAAAGTAAGATGGAAGGGAGTTCTTTGAATTCAAAGGGTACGAAAGGATCGACAACATCCAGGTTCGTTATTGAGAAGTTTGATGGCAAAATTAAGTTGGGTATTTGGCAAACCCAAGTCCAAGATATGCTTGTTAAAGACAACCTACACAAGGCGTTAAGGGGTAAACCTTAAGATATGAAGGAAGGTGACTGGGAGGATTATGACTTAGAGGCATGTAGCACAATCCGATTGTATTTGTCTCGAGAAATCACGTATAACGTTCGAAAGGAGACTTCGGCGAAAACTTTGTGGGATAAGTTGGAGAAGATTTATTTGACGAAAACTCTCACAATCAAACTTTATCTGAAGAAGAGGCTCTATAAATTTCGAATGGAGCCACGTAAATCCATGAACGATCATATTAACAATTTCAATAAGTTGATTACCGATCTGTTAAATATGGATGAAAAAATTGAAGATCAAGATAAAGCTTTGCTGTTGTTATATTCTTTACCTGACTCATATGATCATCTTGTTGATACACTATTGTATGGGAAAGATTTTATATTTTTCGATGATGTTCCATCAACACTTATCTCTAGTGAGTTTCGAAAGAAAAAAGCTAGTGAGGATGTGCAAGCTGTTGGCCTATTTGTAAGGGGAAGAACAGATGAAAGGAAACCAGGAAAACATAGAGGACGTTCTAAATCTAGAAAGAAGAATGTCGAATGTTATTGGTGTCATGAAAAAGACCACATTAAGTGGAATTGTCCTAAGTTCAAAGCTAAGAAAGAGAAGAACGTGGAGAATCATATGCGACTTCAGTTGAGGAGGTTTCAACAATAAAAAAAGAAGATAATCAAGAGGTATTATCAGTTACTTCAGATAATTACTTGTTTGAAGGCTGGTTACTTGATTCGGGTGCTTCGTATCACATGTGTCCCAATAGAGACTGATTTACTACTTACAGAGAAATAAACGGCGGGAATGTCTTGATGGGCAATAACATTGCTTGCAAGACAGTTGGGTTGGTACAATTCGAATCGCTTTCTTTGACGGAGCTGTCAGAACATTGACGGAAGTTAGACATGTTCCTGATCTTCAGAAGAGCATGATTTCTTTGGGAGTTTTGGAGGCAAATGGTTACAAAATTGTAGCCGAAAATGGAACTCTAAGTGTGTGTACTGGTGGACGGATAATCATGACACGACAACGACATGGTAACTTGTATTTCCTTATAGGGAATACCATTTCTGGTGGAGTTGTGGTTTCTCAAATGGAGGAGAAATAGTCGATCACTACACGATTGTGGCATATGCGATTAGGCCACATGAGTGATAAGGGGTAGACAATATTGAGCAAGCATGACTTTCTTGGTGGCAATAAAATAAACAAGCTAGATTTCTGTGAGCATTGTGTTTCCGGAAAGCAATGCAGAGTGAAGTTTGGCACAGCTGTTCATCGCACCAAAGGCACTTTGGATTACATCCATTTAGATGTATGGGGACCCTCTAGAGTTGTTTCTATAGGGGGAGCGATGTATTTTGTTACCTTCATTGATGACTTCTCGCGGAGAGTTTGGTTGTACACCACGAAGCATAGAGATGAAGTTACAAATGTGTTCAAAGAATGGAAAACAATAGTCGAAAAGCAGATTGGAAGAAGTGTGAAACGGATTTGTTCTGATAACGGTGGGGAGTATACTTGTGACCCACTAAAGGAATTTTGTCAATTACATGGCATTGTTCGGCACTTCACTGTGAAAGGAACAACTCAACAGAATGGCATTACAGAACGTATTAACCGCACCTTATTAGAGAGAGCACTATGCATATTATCCAATTCTAGATTGGGTAAGTAATTTTTGGCTGAGTCTGTGAACACATCGTGCTATCTCGTGAACATATCACCATCTACCGCGATCGGTTTCAAGACACCTATTGAGGTATGGTCTAGTAAACCTGCTGATTATAGTTCTCTTAAAGTGTTTGGTTGTCCAGCTTATTTTCATGTTAGTAAATATAAAATAGATGCTCGAGCCAAGAAAGCAATTTTCTTGGGTTACCAAACAGGTGTTAAGGGATACAGATTATTGTTCTCCGAATGGAAGAAATTTATTATCAGCAGAGATGTGAGATTCAATGAATCTGCTATGCTAGACTCTAGTAAGCACATTTTGGAGTCTCTTAAAGACGATAGCAGTAATGGTGGTGATTTCTTGCAGGTCTCCAAATGACTCCACAGAGGTTGCAGATGATGTGACAGAAGATGTGGACAAGGAGGTTCCAAATGAGGAGCCTAGTCAGCAACAACAACAACCATCCTTAGCAAGCGGTAGAGAACTAAGAATAAAAAAAACTCCACAACGTTTCGGGTTCAAAGATAGTGTAGCATATTCATTGTCAACATTTGGTGATGATCCTACTACTTATCAAGAAACAATGTCTGGTTATCATTCTGATGATCGGAAGTCGGCTATGGGTGAAGAAATGCAATCTCTTCACAAGAATAACACATGGGAGGTTGTAAAAGTTCCCAAAGGGAAGAAACCTATTGGATGCAAATCGGTTTTCACAAAGAAGAAGGATGGTTCTTCAAGTTCAAACGGAAGTGGTGTACGTTATAAAGCAAGATTGGTAGCTAAAGGATATGCACAATTAGAAGGTGTGGATTATAATGAAGTTTTCTCCCTGGTTGTTAAACACACTTCCATTCGGGTCCTGTTAGCTATGGTGGCGCAGTTTGATTTAGAGCTCGAGCAACTAGACATCAAAATTGCATTCTTGCATGGAGACTTGGAGGAGGAAATTTATATGTCACAGCCCGAAGCATTTAAGGTTGCTGGTAAAGAAGATCATGTGTGCAAACTAATAAAATCATTCTATGGGTTAAAGCAATCACCCAGACAATTTAATAAAAGGTTTGACACATTCATGTTGGATCCGAATTACACACGAAGTGAATTTGATCATTGTGTGTATTTCAAGAAGTTGAAAGACGGGTCTTTCATCCATCTTCTACTCTATGTGGATGATATGCTCATTGTTGCAAAGAATATGGTGGAGATTGATAAGCTAAAATATCAATTAAGTAGTAAATTTGATATGAAAGACTTGGGTAGAGCCAAGAAAATGCTTGGGATGGAGATTGTTAGGGAAAGACAAAATGAAAAGTTAAGTTTTTCCCAGAAACCAAAATTTAAAGAAGGTCGTCGCACGTTTTGGGATGCATAATTAACCCAAAACCTGTGTCACCACTAGCTACGCATTTCAAGATTTCAGCGATTATGTCTCCGACCACTGAGGAAGAACGAGAGTTTATGGCTCAAGTTCCATATGCAAGTGCAGTTGGCAGCCTGATGTATGCTATGGTGTGTACTCGACCAGATATAGCTCATGTTGTTAGTATGGTAAGCAGGTACATGGCGAATCTCGACAAACAACACTGGTATGCGGTCAAATGGATTTTGCGATACTTCAAGGTTCCTTGGATGTGGGACTAGTGTACCAAAAGGTGGATAAATATCAAGTATGTGGTTACGTTGATTCCGATTATTCAGGTGACTTGGATAAGCAACGTTCAACTACCGGATACGTTTTTACACTAGCTGGTGGTCCAGTGAGTTGAAAGTCAGTGTTACAATTAACTGTGGCTTTGTCCACTACAGAGGCTGAGTATATGGCAGTAACGGAAGGGGTAAAGAAAGTTTTATGGCTCCGGGGTTTAATTGCTGACTTCGGAATCACCCATAATAATGTGAAAGTGCATTGTGATAGCCAAAGTGCTATTCACTTAGCAAAGAATCAAGTTCACCATGGAGGGACTAAACTCCGATTTCATTTTATTCGAGAGCTTATAGAAGATGGTAGAGTTCTTTTACAAAAGATTGGCACCAAGGACAATCCGGCAGATATGATGACAAAAGTGGTACCATGGCTCAAGTTTGAGCATTGCTCTAACTTGATTAATATCCTAAAATGTTGAAGCCCATTTAGGGTCGGTTTGTGATGATGGATATATGTTTGTCTTCCAAGGAAGCATGTTGCAATTTCATGCTGAGGAGGTTCAAGAGTGGGTGGTATGAAATACTCGTCAAGTTGGAGATTTGTGAGATTTTAGCTTGCATTTCGACAGATTGTTTTCATCCAAAAAGCTACACATTGTTGACTTGGTGAAAGCACAATTGTGGCTCAAGTTTATTTGGTGACTTCATGTTTTACTCCCCATGTTTCACTCTCGTTGTTTGCTCTCCACATTATTGACTTTGAGATAAAGTAAATAGTTGGAAGCTCTTGTATAAATAGGGAGTGAATGTGTGTTGAAGTGATCATCCGAAAAGAAGAAAAGCAAAGGAGTTGCTTCCTTCTTTCTTGGAGAGAGTTATTGGTTTTTACCTCTTGAGAGAGTTGGTGAGCCAAAGTGTGTGATTGTAATCCTTACGATTCTTGATCAGTAGTGAAGAACCCATCATCACCGTGGAGTAGGCTCTCTTGCCGAACCACGTACATCTTTGTCTTGTGTGTGTGAGTGTTTTGTGCATGTTCTCAATATTGCATAACTATTTAGCATATTCCATATCTTTCAATAAACCTAGATTCTACTGTGAATGGGATTGAATAAGATTATGAGCCAGTCCTTTACTCAACATTAAATTAATATGGTGTTGGGTTAGCAGGAGAAATCAATTCAGGTTCACCCCTTTCTACTTTGAAGACTAATGAGGATGGCATTGGCAATTCCATGGTACTAAAGTTGTGTGGGTAATTGAATTTCTTGGAAGATATGTAGTAACAGACAGCTTCACAGCTACAACAGTCGACCTTCATAAAAAAGAAAGTAGAGAAAGGACAGTGACTTGGCACCTACCAGCGCAACAACTCTTTGTGAAAACAACTTCTCCATTAGCATTTCCATTTAAAATGATCTAATTTTGATGCTTATTCTATTTAAAATGATTCATTATGGAGCAGCTGACGTGTTACACTGACCACTTGGAATAGTTTTTTATTGTGCAACCTCAACTCTTCTCCGTTTGATCTGTTTTTCATTTTTTTTGTCCAACAATGTATTATCTTGCATTGTTCTTCAGTATCATATCCCTTCTTCCCATTTTCTTTCTAATCAAAACAAGAACAAGATCATCCGACAGATTACCACCTGGATCCCTAGGAATTCCCATTGTAGGCCAAAGTTTAGGCTTTCTTCGAGCCATGAGGGCTAATACAGCTGAAAAGTGGTTCGAAGAAAGAGCAAAGAAGTATGGTCCAGTTTCAAAGCTTACACTCTTTGGAACTCCAACAGTTTTTATTCATGGACAAGTCGCGAACAAGTTTATATTTACTAGTGAGAGCAACATACTTAATAACCAGCAGACTAAATCCTTTCAGAAGTTATTGGGAAAGCAGAATTTGATGGAATTGAGTGGCGAAGATCATAAGCGCGTAAGGAGTGCACTTATGACATTTTTGAAGCCAGAAGCTTTGAGGCAGTATGTTGGGAAGATTGATAGTGAGATCAAAGAGCACATTGAGATGTACTGGCAAGGGAAGGAAAAGGTCAAGGTACAATTACTTAGATCCTTTATATGAAAATTATATGTAGTATGAATATCCCCTGTTTCTCGATGTCATTTATACGTTATTCTTTTCGTTGCTTTGTGGAATAGGTCATGCCTCTTATGAAGACTCTCACATTCAACATAATCTGTTCTGCGCTATTTAATTTGAAGCCTGGGGCAAGGAGGGAGAAATTTTTGAAGTCATTTGAACATTTGTTAGAAGGATTGTTGTCAGTGCCAGTGAACATACCATTTACTCGCTTCAACCGTAGCATTCAAGCAAGTTTATGGATCCAAAGTATGGTTGGGGATATTATACGCGAAAAGAGATTGGTTTTAGAGAAAAATAAGTCTTCTTCAGACCAAGATCTTATCACTACTATGCTTAGCATCCGCGGAGAAGACAACGAGGAATTACTATCGGAGCAAGAGATCATTGACAATGTCATGTTTGTCCTGACTGCGGGGTTTGAGACCTCGTCAACCCTCATTACATTTATGATTCGGCTCATGGCTACTGATCCGGTTGTTTATACTGGAGTACTACGAGGTAAATCAATCATCGCTCTTTTATAAACCCGAAGTACGTCAGTTATAGACTGAGGATAACGAAAACTTGCTTTCTGTTAACCATATAAATTGGAATTGCAGAACAAAAAGAAATAGCAAAGTGCAAAACATCTGGAGAGATCATCACATGGGAAGATCTTACAAAGATGAAGTACACATGGAGAGTAGCATTGGAGACATTAAGAATCTACCCACCCGTGTTTGGTAGTTTTCGCAAGACCTCAAAGGATGTGGAATATGGAGGATACTTAATACCGAAGGGGTGGCAAGTAAGTTTAATTTTTTTTTCATTTTACGCAATTCTTCTTGTTTATACAGTTAATTTACCTTTCTGAAAAGGAAAGCAATTCTCTAAGGAATTTAAGATTTCTTGTTTCTTTTCTGCAAGTTTTTCATTTTTCATTCAAGTATTCATTTCTTTTGGTACGTAGGTATTTTGGGCTGCTAATATGACTCATTTGGATGAATCCATTTTCCCAGAGCCATTGAAGTTTGATCCTGATCGCTTCGAGAACCAAGCATCATTACCACCTTATTGCTTTGTTGCATTTGGAGGAGGTTCACGAATATGCCCAGGGTACGAGTTTGCAAGGATTGAAACATTAGTCGTGGTACATTACTTGGTCACTCGGTTCATGTGGAAATTATGCGGCACTGATAATAACTTCATTAGGAACCCATTTCTACTTCCAACTGAGGGGTTACCTATTGAAATTGAACGAAAAAAATTCCTATAGAACTTTATGAGGTTTTAGAACAAAAACTGTTGACCAGTTGTCTGTAAACTTATTGTGTAGCCCTCGAAACAGAGGGCCTTTAGTTGTGGAACTTAACTATGAATAATCCTTCATTTTCATCACTAATTTTACCGTGTAACCGAAAGTATTTTGACATAGTTAACAAGCAGCTGACAGTGCTGCTGGCTGTCCATAGGCATTGCCATAGTATATAATGCATCGAAACCCATTTGATCCCCTTGAATAGGACTAAGTGCAATCGTGAGGCAACTTGAAGGGCCTGCAGCAAGTATCTCAAACCTGGTGCACTTGCTAAGATGAGGTGGGAGGTTATTTTTCAACCTTTTATATTTTGACTATCAGAGAAGGAGCGGTCAATTGAGCAAATTGATGAAGGGGAGGTCCCTCAATGTCATTAAACTCATTGAATATGTAATGTGCACATGATACCTGTGGTGGGTTTTGCGCTTTAAGCATCTCTCTTCTCCATATTGGCAGAACTGAGGCAACGGATGCACCAACTGCCATCTCACCCACAGCTGTCAGGAATGGAGACAAACCAGGTGCATCGCTCATTACATGGTTCAGGTGAATAGCTAGGGCGAATCCACGAAACAGAAGACGTAGCACAAAAACAATTCAGGTTCACCGCTTTCTTTTTAGAGATTTTTGGACATACCCCCCATTTGAAAGTCGAAATTTGAGATACCCCCGTTTGAAAAAATATATTGAGATACCCCCATTTCAAGACAGAAGAGCTTTACAGCCGTAGGTTAGTTTTATGAGTTTTATGATGGACGGCTAAGATAACACCACATCTTGAAATGTGAGTATCTCAATTTTTTTTTTCAAATGGGGTATCTCAAATTTCGACTTTCAAATGGGGGTATGTTCAAAAATCTCTTCTTTTTATTGTAAATAAAAGTGGTACCTTTTTTTTATATAAACTTCATCCCCACAGACGACAGGGTAGATTTGCTTCCATGGGACTTGGCTGCACATATGCTAAAGGGAGGTAACTTAGCATTCAAAATCATATGTCACATGCAAATATCAATATGTAATGAGTATGTGATCTACCACTCACTAAGCATTCACAATATGAACAGAATACGAACCTAGTTGGACTAGAATTTAGAGCCAGTTAAGCTTAAGCATCACCATTAAAGGGTTCATACCAACCAGAATGCCTGAAAGCTCTAACTATCATCTTTGTATAAACCTTATTATCAGAAACAAATCTACCCAAAATATGAGGCTACGAGCTAATCAACCACTTTAGTTAATCATCAAATAACCAACATAAAAGAGACCTCCACCTTAATAAATAAAAGATCGGTACGAGGGTATAATGTAGCTACAATAGCGCAAACAACACATCATTTAACCCGTGTCATCGAAACCCTGTTTTAAACGAAAATTTAGAGTATATATGAAACTAACCACAGCCAATTCAACCAAAAGATATCAAAACATCTTCGACGCATTTAGGCATGTCATCACTACCACACTTGCTTCTTTCTGTCATCCACTCGCTTCTTCTTGCTCAAAAAACTAACCTATTCAATGTGATCACACTGCAAGATTCTTTTGCAATAGAGCTTGAAAAATTTGTTGGAAGTTCAACCAATGGATTAGCACCATTACAACCTCGGTATGCTACACCCAATGCATATCCTAGAGCACAAGCGACAGGGACTGCAACTGCATTTCCAATTTGTGTATACCTAAAATATATACACCCATGCTTGAATCAATTCATTGGAACAATGTTGGTGTAGCTTATACTCTGCTCATATAATCAATAGAATCCAATGGCTCAAACGTCAAACGTGCATGCTCCACGTTTATTTTTCCAAGCATTTCGTAACATGCACTTTGATTTGATTTCTTTTTCCCTATTTTAAAGTCCTAAATGAAATATGTATATTGAAAAAGTATATAGTAAAACCGGGCTGTCTAGGCCATCCTTAGGATGACATCCATCTTGACAGCCCATCTAGAGCGTCGATTTAAGTAAGATCTTACGGTCATGATATAATCTAATATTATAAGCTAAAGAGTTCTAAGAGCATTCCCAATGGTAGGTTTTAGCACTCTTTTAGTAAACTTTTAGTGAAAACACTTGCCAATGGTAGCTTTTAACACATTTTTCAAGCAAAACACTTTTAACTCCTTGGCAAATTTGCCAAAGAGTTAAAAGAGTTTTAGAGGTGCCACATAAGATTGTTTAAGAGCATTCCCAATGGTAAAAGGGTTTTAGGGGTGCCACATAGGAGAGAGAGGGAAGGTTTTAGCATAAAATTAATGTTAAAAGTGATTAGTGGTTTTAGAGTTTCCAATGGTTGGTTTTAAAATAAGTATTAAAACTTAATATTTTATTTTTTCAAAAAAAACATAGTGTACATTATGGGTAAATTTAATGTTTAACTAGCTAAAAGATCCTACGTGGCACTTTTAAGTCCTTGGCAAATTTGCCAAGGAGTTAAAAGTGTTTTACTTGAAAAATGTGTTAAAAGCTACCATTGGCAAGAGTTTTTTACTAAAAGTGTCTAAAAGTATTTTAAAACCTACCATTGGGAATGCTCTAATAATTAAAAATTAAATTGCATTAAATGATTGTCACATTTGTGTTATTTTTATCTTTCATTCAAAAACAACCATTGGCAACTCTAAAAGTAAAAAACACTTATAGCATAGTTTAATCCTAAAACCTTTACCCTCTCTCCTACGTGGCACCTCTAAAACCATTTTACCATTGGGAATGCTCTAATAGGTTCTATATTCTTGATAGAAGAAGAAATATATGTTCTGGTTTTACAACTTGGAAGAGGCGATTTCTTTTCTTAACTTCAATTACAAATTTGCCCTCTTATGACATGTGTTAAACTAAAAACAGATCTGAGCCCTTGGATTCTATTTAAACCGACACTCTAGATGGGCTGTCAAGATGGATGTCATCCTAAGGATGGCAGCCTAGACAGTCCGTAAAACTATATTATAAAATGCTATTATAAAGTCCAAAAGTAGTTTACCCTAACTTGCAAAGCAGTTAGCATGAAAAAATAGTTTGTAATGCAGGGCCGGCACTGAGATTATAAACGTCCGAAACAACCCCAGAAAATGTGGCCATTTTAGTTTCTTCAATTTTTGTATAAATAAAATGTATGTATGGAAAATGTTGCATACATATGAATTACGAAGCATGCACATTCAATCCAAATTTCAGAGGATGCATAAAACAAATTGTATTAATCCTCGATATCATAGACATCATTGAGTACGTAATCTGCACCATATTCTCCTAGTGAAGCTGCAATGGATAAATAGGTGATCCACATATTCAGGAGCATTATTGCAAATTGGAGAACAACAAACAGGGTTGAGATTCATTCCTTTGTTCAGCAACTTATCCATAGTCGGTAGTCTACTGTGGAGTACCGACGTACAGTCCAGAGCAAAAATTTCAGTCTTGGAGGTTTTCGTGAGCTCCAAGAAATCTTGTAGGGGAAGTTTGCTGTAATGACTGTTTGCCCCACTCTCCCAAGTTCTTTCAAACCGTGTATTTTCACGAGCAAGTCTAGTTTTTGCAAAAAAAAAAAAATAGGGTATAAAAAATAAATAGTGTATATTTTCATGAGCAAGTCTAATTCTAGTTCATGCATAGATTGTTCATTTGTTCGTCACATGGATATATAATACGAAGAAGACCTCTGATTGAAGAAATAAAAACAAAAAATAAATAGGAGCATTGGTCGAGGTCGACTGAAGAGGGTTGGCCCTTGAGAATGGAATACTACTCATTCAGTGTTCCACTGGATTGGGATGTTCGTATGCCCAAAAGGTGGTGAAAGTCTCAGTGAGGGAAAGGCCTGCAACAACTAGTCAGGTTGTCAGAGGCTTCATCAGAGGATGATCTAATGTGTGCACGCGCTGACAAAGGGTGAATTTGGGATTGCCCACTGGTTTTAATTGCCAATTTGAGATTGCCCACTGGTTTCAACTAAATTTGAGATTGCCCAGTACTTTCAACTTTCAGGTGGTCAAACCACCACTGACCCAGTCATTTATTGAATATTCCAAGAATACCCTTCTTGAACCACGTCGGATTAACACGTTAGAGAGAGAATTGAACACTTGTGATTAATTGTGACTGTACGATATTAGTTCAATCCAACCGTTAGATATAAACTCATTTGTAGACAAAACTCTTTTTGTTAGAAAACAAAGTTTAGGTTTCCCTACTTACCCCACTTCATTCTTTTTTTCAACCCACCATTTCTTTTGCAAATCTATGGAAAAAATCAACAAGATGAAAACCTGTGAAAAAACTCCCTAAAGGTTGGAGTAGGAGGAAATGGAAAGTTACAATGAATTAATCTGCCAAAATCAATTGTGGAGAGTTAGAACTTAGAACATTAGAAGAAATTAAGAAGAAAACAAGAACCTAGGCTAGAGAACATTTACCTTCAGCTTTGGTGGCCGCCTTCAAATATTGTCTATAGATTTGGGGATTTAGGGTTTTGCTTTAAGCTTGAAATTTGGGGAAGACAAAGTCTAATAGTCAAATGATTGTGTCCCTTAGATTTTTCTCGATTCAACCATATCTTAATCTAAAAACAATCAAATCTTAAACTTGTTGTATGATTATGTGTAATTGACCTACCAACGTGGTATCTAACTGCCAGCTAGTAAGAGAAAGAAAAAGACAATTTAGTAAAAGCACAAGGTTTTACCGAGTCAATGGTGGTTTGACCACCTGAAAGTTGAAAGTAGTGGGCAATCTTAAATTTTGTTGAAACCAATAGGCAATCGCAAATTGGCAATTAAAATCAATGGGCAATCTCAAATTCGCCCAAATAAAAAACTGTTATAAATACGTTGTTTGATGATCTATTTTAACTTTGTTACAGAGTTTAAAAATGTTCTAATTAATGAACCAGAGTATTAATGAAATCAGTAACTCCATAATGTTCACACTAACCAACTTTAGGAATTTTCCTAGTACTGTAGGTGAGAATCATTTTTTTTTCCAATGAAGTCAATGACGAAAGAAGTCGATCTATACCTGTGATATGATGTTCTAGCTGTCATTGAAGTCATTTCCATACTTAACTAAAGTATATTGTTTAATTATTATTTTGACATTCCGTTGTCTATAAATTGAATCCCTACTGTACTGAGATTTTATTTTCAAGAAGCCTAAATCAAAGTGACAGAGACAAATACAGAGATATGACGATGAGGAGTAACATAATGCCATCACAAGTCAAACACCATTCCCACCATCACAGGCTCACTTTAAAATCCACATATATTTCTCCCACATCTTGATGCACTTGTGATATATGTCATACCATAATCCCGAACAATGAAAGGCGTTACCGGTGTGATCCAAGTGTTGAACTATATGCAGTGATTAATTAAATCCCAACAACGTCAACAACCTGCAACCTAGATATTTGTGAGAACACCTCCTTTGCAATATAGGATCCGTTTTGTCAATGATGTCAAAGATTACCAAACAATAAACAATAGTATAAGAAGAATAAAACAATAAAGAACAATAACACCAAAATATACGTGGTTCGGCAATGTCTACCTCACGGGGAACAATGAAAAGATTTCACTATAAGAAAAGAAACACCGATTACAATAATCTCCCTAATATCTTTCTCAAGATCTTAATCTCTCACCTTAAACCCAATACACCCTTGGCTCCCAAAGTTCTTTCTCACTTACTCTTTTTATCTCTATGTTTCTATTGTTTTCTACTCTCTTGTCTTGTCTTACAAATACCAAGTTACTTGGGTATTTGTAGCCCATGGATAGAAACCAAATCCATATAGAATTACTTATTCAAAATAGAGATAAATAGGAAACCGAGTCCAAATAGAACTCCTGCACATATATGGTTTCCTTAACTAATATAGGAACTGATCCTATGGATCACACCTCTTATAAGGTATGATCCTATGGATCACACCTCTTATAAGGTATGATCCTGTGCACCCAACTATTGCGAGCCAATATACAACAATCTCCACCTTGGCGAGCCATCGACCAAAAAACAAGATCATTGCAGCTTGAATTTCTTCAAACACCGTCACATTGGCAAGAATCCTCTTGCCTCAACGCACCTCAACTGAGGAGGTGTTCCACCCAATCTTTAGCATGTAGAAAGATTGAGCAAGTTCAAACAATATCTGAACTTCTCAACTGAAACCAGCTTAGTAAGACAATCTGAAGCATTCTCATCTGTGTGAACTTTCTCAACTGTAATTTCACCTGAGTTCAACCAATCCCGAATCCGATGATAGGGAATATCAATATGTTTCGTTCTTGCATGAAACATTTGATTTTTCGTAAGGCAAATAGCACTCTGACTGTCACATCATATCATCATAGAATTTTGATCTAACCCGAATGTGCTTACTAATCCCTTCAGCCAAATAACTTCCTTGCAAGCTTCACTTACCGCCATATACTCTGCCTCAGTAGTAGATAAAGCAGTAACTGTTTGGAGGATTGACCTTCAACTAACCAGTGTTCCACCATAAGTGAAGACGTACCCTGTGGTGGATCTTCGGTTATCTAAATCTCCTGCATAATCAGCATCCACATAACCCGAAACACATGTTTTCCTTTGTTGTCTTTCAAACAAGATACCCAACGTCTTAGTGCCCTTCAGATACTTGAGAATCCATGTCACAGCTTTCCAGTGCGGCTTTCCCGGATTTGCCATCTATCTCGATACTACACTTAGTGCTTGAGCTAAATAAGGTCTTGTGCATACCATTGAGTACATGAGACACCCTAATGCGCTTGCATACGGCTTCTTTTTCATCTCTTCCACTTCAACATCTGTGGAAGGACATTGACTTTTGTTTAAAACAAAACTGTTGTTCAAAGGAGTTGACACAGGATCTGCATCAATCATATTGAAGTATTCAAGTACCTTTTGAATGTACTTGACTTGTGACAGCCATAACTTTCCAGCTTTCCTATCTCTCCTTATCTCCATACCTAGGATCTTCTGTGCAGAACCAAGATCCTTCATGTCGAATTCCTTGCTTAACAACGTCTTCAGCTCCTTAATTCTAGACATATCCCGACAAGCAATAAGCATGTCATCTACATAAAGTAGCAATAGGATCACCATCCCATCATAAAACACATGAGTGTACACACAACAATCATAGTCACATCTTTTATACCCAATGTTCAGCATATAAGATTTGAAACGTTTGTACCACTGCCTTGAAGATTGCTTGAGCCCGTAAAGAGACTTCTTCAACCTACAAACCAGATTTTCCTTACCAGCTTCAACAAAACCCTGAGGCTGAGCCATGTAGATGACTTCCTCTAATTCTCCATGGAGAAAAGCAGTTTTGACATCTAACTGCTCAAGCTCCATATCCTGCTGAGCAACCAGTGATAGTAACACTCTAATAGAAATATGTTTCACTACCGGAGAGAAAATTTCATCATAATCAACTCCTTCCTTCTGTGAGTACCCCTTCGCCACCAAACGTGCTTTGAACTTTGGTGGTTCTTTCTCATGCATTCCTTCCTTCTTCTTGTAAACCCACTTACAGCCAACAATTTTTCTTTCTGCGGGTTTAGGAACCAACACCCAAACAGAGTTCTTGTATAGAGATTCCATTTCTTTAGCCATAGCTTCAATCCACTCTTCTCTTTCGTTACTTTCAACTGCTTCACGATAAGAAGTAGGATCACCTTCACTAATGCTTAAAGCATAATGAACTTCTTCCTCGAACCCAAGTCTAATAGGTGCTTTGACTTGTCTTTGGCCCCAGTTCTTTGCTATGCTGTAAGGTTGTTGCTTATCTTTAGTAGATTCAACCTCCTCTTCACACTGTTGTTGTTCTGGCCCATCCTCTTCAACCCCTGCATCTGACTCCTCCACCTGAATAGGAGTCTCCCTATTGGATACCTTGGTAAGAGGAGATATTTCTGTAGTTGCTTTATTAACAATAGTGTTTTTCTCACCATTCTTCATGTCTTGATTCATAGGCATAGTCTTCTCATCAAACACAACATCTCTACTAAGGATTTTCTTTCGGTTCACTGGATCCCATAACTTATAACCCTTCACTCCCTTCTCGAAGCCGATGAAAATGCATTCATGAGATTTGGGTTTAAGTTTGGTTTTCTCATCACTAGGAATAAGAGGATATGCACTACATCCAAATACCTTCAAAGTAGAGTAGTCTACCGGTTTACCTGACCATACCTCTTCTGCACATCTGAAATCAAGCATCTTGGATGGTGAACGATTAACCAAGTGACAAGCATGGTTAAGCGACTCTGCCCAAAACATCTCTGGCAGACCTGCATGAAACCTCATGCACCTTTCTTTATTCATAAGAGTTCTATTCATCCTTTCTGCAGCTCTATTCTGTTGGGGATTCTTCTTCACGGTAAAATGCCTTGCAATACCTTCATCTTTACAGTACTGTAGAAACTTCCTATCCTTATATTCACCGCCATTGTCAGTTATTAGATACTTGATTTTTCTGCCTGTTTTATTCTCTACCTCTGCCTTCCACTCCTTGAATTTAGTGAAAACTTCGGATTTCTCCTTCATGAAGTAGACCCAATTTTTCCTCGAAAAATCATCCATGAAAATGACAAAGTAGCGAGCTCCACCTGAGTGAATATAGTTAAGTACTTCTGTTCTTTGTATCTGCAGCTTTGAAGAGTACTTTAGTTTGCTTTCCCATAATACAATACTTGCAGAACTAAAGTTTACACTCTCCTACACCCTTCAACAATTGTCGTTTGTGTAGTTCTTCCATGGTTCTTTCACTCATATGCCCTAGCCTCAAGTGCCAAAGCTGAGTGTGATCTTCTTGTGTAGAAACTGCAGCTCCACCAATTACTGTATTTCCTAAAAGCTTGTATAAATTGTTAGAAAGTCTTACTCATCTCATAACCACAAGTGAACCCTTTGAGACTATGAGATTCCCATCTTTGGATTTGTATGTGTACCCATTCTTATCCAAATAACCCAGGGAAATAAGATTCTTCCTTAATGCAGGAACGTATTTCACGTTATCCAGAGTCCTAACAATTCCATCATGCATCTTCAACTTTACCGTACCGATTCCACAAACTTTACAACTGGAATTATTCCCCATAAAAACTACGTCGCCTTTTCTTTTTTCAAACGTGTCAAACTAGTCTTCGTTTGAATACATATGATAAGAAACACCACAATCTAAAATCCAAGGCGAAGAAATATCATTACCTGAAGAAGTTACCAAAATTTCTCCGTCGCTATCATCTGTAACAACGCTGGCTGAATTTGAATTTTCGGCCTTCTTCTTCTTTTCCTTATATTTCTTACAATCTCATTTCCAGTGGTCTGTCGCACCACATTCAATGCAACCTTCTTTATCCCTGGATTTAGATCTTCCCCTGCCTTTTGATTTGCTACTTCTCTTATTTGTTCGGCCCATCCCATTAGAATTCTTGACATATAGTCCTTCTGCTTGAGAGTCTTCACCTGTATTCTTATTCATTTTCACATGAGAGATTATATCTTGAACAACATCATCATACTTTAAAGTATCCTTTCTGAACATCAATGTGGTCCTGAAGTGCTTGAAAGATGGAGGTAAAAATCTAAGCAGGTACAGAGACTTGTCTTCAACATCATACTTCACATCTACCCGTAGCAAATTTGTGATACACTTATTGAACACGTTTAGATGTTCCATAAGATCACCACCTTCTTCCATCCGAAGATTCACGAGTTCATCCTTTAAGAAAAGTTTATTGGACAAAGACTTACCCATATACAACTTCTCAAGCTTTTCCCATGTTCCTTTGGCGCTAGTTTCCTCCATCACATTAAACATCACCTCGTCCGAGATATGTAGTTCTATGGAACTTATGGCTTTGAGATCTGCTTTGTTCCACTCGTCATCTGACATGTCCTTTGGCTTCTTGTCTTTCCCGTCAAGAACCGCATGAAGATCTTGTTGGATCAAAACGTTTCTCATCTTCCTTTGCCATAGTGTAAAGTTATCTCTATCGTCAAATGGTTTAATCTCAACTTTTACACTGCCGCCAAGAGTAGTAACTGATAGTTTCTTACCGTCACTATTCGCAGGAACACATGTAGTCTCCGTCATCTTTGATAAAACCTTAATTCCAACCTAAGCTCTGATACCACTTGTTGAACTATATGCAGTGATTAATTAAATCCTAACAACGTCAACAACCTAGATATTCGTGAGAACACCTCCTTTGCAATACATGATCTGTTTTGTCAATGATGTCAAAGATTACCAAACAATAAACAATAATATAAGAAGAATAAAACAATAAAGAACAATAACACCAAAATATACGTGGTTCGGCAATGCCTACCTCCACGGGGAACAATGGGAAGATTTCACTATAAGAAAAGAAACACCGATTACAATAATCTCCCTAGTATCTTTCTCAAGATCTTAATCTCTCACCTTAAACCCAATACACCCTTGGCTCCCAAAGTTCTTTCTCACTTACACTTTTTATCTCTATGTTTCTATTGTTTTCTACTCTCTTGTCTTGTCTTACAAATACCAAGTTACTTGGGTATTTATAGCCAATGGATAAAAACCAAATCCATATAGAATTACTTATTCAAAATAGAGATAAATAGAAACCGAGTCCAAATAGAACTCCTGCACAATGGTTTCCTTAACCAATATAGGAACTTATCCTATGGATCACACCTCTTATAAGTTATGATCCTGTGCACCCAACTATTGCGAGCCAATATACAACACCATGTGACTTTGATGCTCATTGCAACTGTGGTAGGTGCTATTTAGAGTGTTGCAACCCTAGCCAACGCTCCCACCATCAGATTCGCAGATTAACAGCACAATGAGCCAGGTATAAAACCACCTCCACCTCCGCCCCCACCACCTCCGCCTCCACCACCCCCGCCTCCGCCATCACCTCAACCTCGAACCAGTATCAGTTGGGTTGATTATTGGCGGACCACCAGGGGCTACCAGGTTGCTGCATATTGTTGCCTCTCTGTTGTCAACTACTGTTACCGGCCAGCTGTGAATTATTGTTACAATTATTGTTATCGTCCGGTTGTCAATTATTGTTACTGGCCAGCTGTGAATTATTGTTACCGTCCGGTTGTCAGTTATTGTTACCGGCCTGCAGTGAATTATTGTTACAACTACTGTTACAGGCCAGTTAACAATTATTGTCAGCAGCGATGGTGGTGATGTTTGTGGATGTTAGAATTATTGCTTCTTCGGTTGATACATAAGTCATGACCTTGACATATTTCTTGTAGCTTCATGATGTCCATCTGAATAAATTGTTTTGTATCTTCGTTCTTCTTCCCTATAGTTTATTGCAAAACAAACCATCAAAGAGCTCAATTGCTCAGGTGGTGCATGCGCTCGTAGTAATGATATCTTAATCTTGTTCATGTCACTAGTACTGCGTACCAGTTTTTGGTAAAACAGATACCTTGGAGCAAACATGAAACTTGACTGAAACTTAGTGGATTCAGTTTTACTCTAGGTAATAGTTTCTTCTTTTGAAAGTTCGTTTTTTTCGTAGGAATTTGCATTTGATCAACAAATCACAGTCAGGGATTTAACTTACGCCGATAGGGATTATGAAGCAGAAATGAAGCTTTGTTTAAATTTCCTCAATCACAAGCCTGAAAGTCTAGATGTTGAAGAACATGATAACCTGGAGAATGGGCATCATTTCTGGTAGAAAGAAGTCTTTTCTATACTCTGGCCTGGATGCAACGACCACCTTTTAATTGGTGATGGAACTAAGTTTAAATTATACTCATAACCTAACAACCCCACTTTCTTTATAGAAAAATATCAATTATTGACTTCAAACCTGAATCCAAATCACGGCTACATTTAATTCTTCATAAATATTGTAAGTACCATATACTGTAGTCCAACATGGTGGAATAGAGGCATTAGGAGTAGATCAGTAAGAGGGAACCGAGAAGTAGTAGATAAAAGTTAAGAACATTCTGGAGCATCACGAGCGAAGCACATGAGAGCTAGCTGTCAAGCATTTGTCTCATAATGAGTAGAGGAGAAAAAACAACGTAGGAGGAAAGAAGACCCTAGGATCTGAAGAGAATCCTAGGGCTGAGAGAAAGCGGTTTGAACCGATATATGAGGGAAACTGTAGGGCAAACACAAGGTAACTATTCACACTTTGCTTACTCAGATTACAAACTTAGCCTCCATTACTGACTTGATCGTTGGAGTTTTACCCACCGGACTAAAACCGGTGGTCTTTGCAGGTATCTCAAGGAGATTGAAGAGAAGGAGTTCATCAACCCTGATCTGTGACTAAACTTAAGAAAAAGCTTACATTTGGCGCTAGAAGGAGGGCTTCTTCAAAAGCAGATCTAGGGTTTACAAGGTAGTAGAGAGAAAGGGAAGAGATAAGATGGTGACACAAACTAAGTCAGCCACTTATCTTGGGGGTATAGTAAGTAGTGAAGTTCCACATGTAGATCAACAGCAGCAACCTCAAGAGGAGGGGGATGAAACAAGAAGGTTAAGGGAAGAGAACCAAACGTTAAGAGAACAGTTGGGAAGAAAAGAAGAGATGGACCGTCAGAATCTTCAAGAAGGAGAGAATGAAGTTGTTGGGAATGAGAACATGAGAAGACCAACAGAGGAGATAACTCAAGGAGGTGGAAAGGGTGTCAGACCTAGATTGCCAGTACAGAGAAATGAAGAGATGGAAGGTTCAGGTGAATCAGGAGTAAGAATCCGTGAAGTTGAACAAAAAGACGGAGCCAACGACGAAGAGATTCCGGCAAGTGATCCCTACACTAGACTTTTCGACATGATATGCAAGGTTCAAGAAGACATGAAGGCGCAGAGTAAAGGGAAAAATGTAGAGGTAACTCAAGATCTGGAAAGATTAGGCAAGAGACCACTAATAGAGATATGCTACCGTCACGGGTTTTCATGTAAGTTCCAATCTTCAAAGTTCAGTGAATATGATGGAACAACTGATCCTGTGTAGCACTTGAATAACTTTAAGCAAAAGATGGCGGCTTGAGAAGGGACGCAGTATGACGGAATGTGGGGTCGGTTGTTTCCAAGCAGTTTGAAAGACAATGCCACAGATTGGTACTCAAGTCTATCCCCTGGAAGCATATCAAGTTTTGCCCAACTGGTGAAATGTTCGTCAAGCATTACATCCATCAGAAGAGGCAGGCGACAGATATAGCATCACTATTTGATTTGGAGCAGGCACCAGGTGAGTCCCTCAGAAAATTTGTTACTAATTTGAAAAATGAGATTTTGAGAACAGATGGCGGAGTGGATGAGAGGACAACAGTAGTGGCATTCCAAAAAGGAATAAGCAAGAAGTCACCAGCATATGATTCTATAATGTCTTCACGGATGACGACATTGGATGAACTTTTTCAGAAGACAGAAAAGTACATCAGATTGGAAGATATAGTTTCACGGAGAGCACCAAAGATTTCAACAATGAATGTCAATGTCGTAACAGAGAAACGGAAGAAAGCAGATACCAGTTCACGGAATGACAGTCCACCTAGAGAATCCGGCACCAGAAGAAACAGAGATGGGGCAAGAGGATCTGACAAAAGAGATAGACGGGAAAACAGAGACTCTCCACCAAGAAAGCTAAGACCACCAAAACCGCTACCACAGCTCACCATGCCGCTTGATCAAATGTTGAAAAGGATAAGGGGAAGAAAATATTTTCAAGAGCCATCGGTAAGGTGTAGAACGGTGAGAGGTAAGCCATTTTGTGATTATCATCAGACTTATAATCATCCTACAGAAGATTGCTATGAATTTAAGTCATTAATCTGGAAGTGGATTGATGGTAGTCACTTGAGGGAGTTTATTGTAGATAATAACAAAGAAGCGGCAAAACTAGAAGCACCAGTCAGAGGAACAGTTAACATGATTTTAGAAGGGGTTAGAGAGTCCATTAACCAAGTAAAGAAAAAGGTGCGAAAGGTGATGCAGATAAGAGAAGAGCCATCAATAGGAGGAGCGGTACCCGTGATGAGGAATGGAAGGCCAGTGCATCAAGATGAACCAATTGGGTTCTCGGAGGAGGACCTAAAGGGAGTGGTGACGCCGCACAATGACCCACTAGTCATTTCAATATTCATTGGAAATTGGAATGTAACTAAGGTACTAGTAGATTGCGGAAGTGATGTGGACGTTCTGTTCACTAGGGGGCTGGATAAAATGAAGCTAGGAAGGAACTATTTGATAAACTCATCTGGAGGCATTTATGGTTTCAATGTAGGAGCAGTGCCACCGTTGGGAGAAATTATGTTACCAGACACGACTCATACCAGAACTGCCATGTCAAGATTTGTAGTCATTGAAGCTCCTAACAGAATACAACGCAATTTTGGGGAGAGAATGGATTCACTTGATGAAAGCTATTCCTTCAAGCTACTACTAAAAAATTCGTTTTCCAACTGAAGATGGCCAATATGAGATAAGGAATAATCAAGCAATTGCGAAAAATCTGAAGATAACAACAGTTAAGACCATGAGGCAAAGCACAGCAGGTGCCGGCTTGGCCTCTACCTCAGCATAGCAAAGAAAGAAGGAGGATGACGGGTTCCCTGGAGAGATTTCTAAAACTGGGGAACAAACAGAACCTGTCAACCTCACTGAAGTAGAAGATCAGCGGATCACTTACATGGGAGCTAACTTAGACCCTAAGGTGAGACAGGATCTTTTGCAGTTCCTAAAAGATAATATAAATGTATTTGCTTGGTCTGTACATGACATGACAGGAATAGACCCAGACATAGCATGCCATGAGAATGTTGATCCAAACTTCAAGCCAATAGCACAGAAGGTTAGAATAATAAAGCCGGCACTAGCAGAAGCAATCCAAGCAGAAGTAGAAAAGATGGAAAGAGACGGTATAGTAAGAGAAGTTCAATATCCATAATGGGTAGCAAATATAGTGGTTGTACCAAAGAAAAATGCAAATATAGTGGTTGTACCGAGAGTAGATGAGCTCATAGACAGAACAACAGGGTTCGGATTACTATCTTTCATGGATGGTTATTCAGGTTACAATCAAATCCCACTATATGGGCCAGATCAGGAGAAAACCGCCTTCTACGCTGGTAAGAGAACATTATGTTATACCAAAATGTCATTTGGTTTAAAAAATGCAGGAGCCACATTCCAAAGGTTGGTTGAGACAATGTTTGAGAACCAATTGAAGAAGACGGTTGAAGTATACATTGACGACATATTGGTGAAGTCAAGGGAGCCATCAGATCATTTGGAGGACCTAAGAGAGACTTTCCAGAAAAATGTACCTTTGGATAACGTCTGGAAGGTTTCTCGGCTACATAGTCACCAAAAGAGGAATAGAAGTCAGTCAAGACCAGATTAGAGCCCTGACGGAAATGCCGTCGCCAAAGACTCAAAAAGCGGTACAGGTGCTGGTGGGGAGAATTACGGCAAGGAAGTTTCATCTCAAGGTCCACAGATAAGTGTAAGCCAATTTTTCAGCTCTTGAGAATAATTTGTCTTTTGAATGGAATGATGAATGCGAAAGGGCTTTCCAAACATTGAAGGTATATCTAAGCAGACCGCCAACACTGTCAAAACCGACACCAGGGCAAACGCTTTTCATTTACTTGGCAGTATCAGACATAGCAGTCGGTGCAGTACTGACACGAAGAGAAGCAATGAATGAAAATCCGGTCTACTTCCTCAGCAAAAAAATGACTTCACCAGAGACAAGATATTCCAGGGTGGAGAAGTATGCACTTGTTTTACTTTTCGCAGCACAAAGATTGAGACCCTACTTTGAAGCCTATCACCTCACAGTGGTTATAAATCTACCACTGAATCAAGTAATGCCAAAGTTGGAACGTTCAGGGAGGATGAAAAAATGGGCAGTCTCGCTAAGTAAGTACCAAATTCAATACGAACAGAAGAAGGCAGAAAAGTCCCAGTGCTTGCAGATTTCTTGGCGGATTTCCCCATAGAAGATGAAACATGGCATGTGGATATGATGTATCAGCTTGATCTCAGCGTCACGGTTGGCGACAGCTTCCTTGCGTTGAGTCTTGAGTTGCTCTATTTCAGCTTGAAGAGCCCATTTCTCATTGACTAGATGGTTCTTGTCGAGTGTAAGATTGTGCTTTTCTTGAAAGAGTTTTTTACGCTCTTCCATCAGGTCAGAGACAAAGTTGTCGGACTTAACCGTGAGACCGTTAACCTGAAAGGAAAGTAAAAAGGTTAGCAATGACAAAATATCAAAATTGGAAGGAAAAATAATAAAAGGCTAGAACTTACAAGAGAGAGAGAGAGAGCTCTGTAGAGTTCACGGTTGCATTCGCTGAAAGACATTTGGTCAATCTTAGCCTGATCAGAAGGCAAGATGGAACCCTGAAGAGCAGAGAATGCAATAACTCCATTTACAAAGACGGAATCAGTAGGGCTGAAGGAAGGACAGCTCACAGGCAAAGTAGCTTGAGAACGCGGAAGAATAGGACTGTCATCTGGGATAGAGCTACGTGAGGAGCTTCCCTTACATGGAGCCTGAGAAAATCCAACCTTGTCAGGAGAGAGAGGAGGGGTAGGCAGCTGGGATTGGTTTCCTTGGGCAACCTCCTCAGTAGAACCAAGGGGATTATCCATGCTTGGAACGCCATGAGCAGCAGAATCCATAGGAGGAGGAGCTGAAATGTTATCCGCCATGGGGAGATTAGAAGAATCAATTTCAATGTCTTCACCTGACTCAGAGGTAGAACAACTACGGTTAGAAATTGAAGGCCTGACATACTTAGGAGCTTCACGGACTGGCCTAACTAGTACGAGAACATCAAAAATCTCGTCGTCAATAGGAAGAGGAGGCGACAAAGAAATAATAATGGGAGGCGAATTAGGGTCAACAAGTGCATATTTTAGACTAGAAGAAGGTGAAGAGGGAGAACATGTAGTTGGAGGAGTGAAATCTTCCATCTCAGTGTCTTCAAAACCCTCAGTGTCGATCCCCAAGTCATCGACGTCAATAGAAACTTTAACGCCACTAAAATCAGGCTGATCAGGGAGCTCCATGGAGTCAGCTATGTGATCAGAAGACTCGTTTAATTGGGGAACTTCCACCAAAGCCCTTTTTGCTTTCTTAACCCTCTTCCCCTTATGCCCGGAATGCTTCGAACACGCCAAGGGTAACTTGGGAGACTCCACCAAAGACTCTGGCTCGCCTTGAATCGCCTGAAAATCAGATACCTCAATCGAAGTAGGAGAAAAATTACAAGTAGAAGATCTAACAAGCTTTTGAAGACGCAAAGGCATATAAGAAAGGAGAGAACTGAGAAGTTACTCTTTTTTGTTTTTTCTTCACTGGAGATGTCGGCTGCAAGGTTGGTGATGAGGTTAAAGCTTTCTTCAAGGACATGTTAGACATGTTACTTGCCGATCAAGATGTAAAATTTGCTCAACAACTAGTAGAGATCAAGACAACCCTTGGTATCCATGAAGAATCAAACTACAAGATTGATAAAGTCAAGACGGACACTATCGAAGATATCCATGAAGAACCAATCAATACATCTTCAACCACCCCACCACCCCCCCTTCCTACCAACAATCTTCCCACATCTACCATTCTTACCCCAACCGATGAAATCTCTTCTACACCAAAACATCATGATATTATTGACGAAGAAAGAAAAGTTTTTAATGAGGAGCCATCAAGTTTTCATGAAAATCTTTTCACCCTTTTGGTAAAAACTGATGAACAAACACATATTTTTATTGAAAAGGAGCATCATACAGTTGAATTGGTTGCCAAAGATTCTACTTTTATTGATGTTGATGTTCATCATTATGATTTTACTGGGATTGATCGAATTCTTTCCAAGCAAGTTCTTTTTGTTCTAAAAGTCCAAGGATCACAAGGTCAAACAATCACATCGGGAAAAGTTCCTAAGAGTTCATGTTATTCAAAGTATCTTTTCTTATGGAGCGGACGTCATCAATACAACGTAAATTCGAGGACGAATTCTTTTGAAGAATGGGGGACTGATGTAGGACAGAACACATACTCCAATTGGTTTCCTATTTGGGTTTATGATTTATTTAGAAGCCTAAATAGTATTTATAAATTGTTATTTTCGTTTTTATTAATTAGAGTGTCTTTAGAAGTGTCTAGAAGTCTTATTTTGAGTCCTAATAGACTTAGAAAGTTGCCAAAAGTTAATACATACCTTAGGGAACAAGTAATTCAAGTTCTAGTAGGTTTCCTAGTTGAGTCAAGGGAGTTATCTATATAAAGAGCTCCAAAAACGAATTTCTTAGCCAAGATTGATAATTGAAGAGTTTATTATTTAGTTTATTGTCTTTCAATTTAGTTTTTACTTCAAGTTCTTCATTTTCCGCAATTTACATTCAAGTTATTTAAATTTCAGCTTTTACTTATTGCAATTCCTTTCCGTTATTTCAATTCCTTGCAATCTTAATTCTTAGATTAAGTTTATTTTAGCTTCCGCTGCATCACTCCTACAGGGAGGAGGAGGTGCAGGAATGGCGGAAGGAGGTTTGCCTTTCTTATCCTTGAGATATTCTTTGTGACAGCAGACAGGGAGAACGTAATCCATAAGATCTAGCTCCTTAGGTACTGGGGTACCATTCTTCCTTGATTGGGTGAGAGATTGAATGACGGAATAGCCGCCAGGGCCTGAGCCGATTAAAGGTTTCCAAGGGGCGTCGGCGTACGGGTTGATAGCTATACCGTCTCCTCAGATTTTTGACCAAGAAAGCAACAAAGCATAAGTTAGCAAATGAGAAAAGAGAAGAAAACAAGCAAAAACAGAATCAAGAAAAAAACGACACTTCATCAGGGAGAACCTTGGGTATTAAACCGCCAATATTTCAAAGGTTTTTTAATGGTGGGACCTTCGCCCCCAAAGTTGCCACTCACAACCAAGGGAAAGTCAGGCCATTCCTCGTCGCTTTCAAGTAGATTATGAACAATGGACTTCCTACCATTCCGCTTGACGAAGTAGTAGTAAGGTTGACCACACTTTTCGTCACAAGCCCCAACGTAATAACATTGGCGTACATCACTAAGGGTAACAATAATGGGGCCCTCACTGTTCAGTTAATCCATAGCTCTCAAGATTCGCCAAAAGTTGCCTATACATTGACCAGGGGCGAGTTTGTAGAAATTGAGAACATCGCGTACAAGCTCAGAGAATGGAAACCGACAACCGAAGGCAATTTGGTGGGCCATCACCATAATCGTGTCTTGTCTAGAAAAATCGTGATGTGCAAATCGCAGAGCCTTTTTATAGTGAAAAAGGTCCACATCAGCAGGTATATCATATTGTTGACGGAAAAGATCTAGATTAGGTCTGAATTCGTAGGTAGCTGGATCCTATAAATCTAGTAAGTAAGTAGAAGAAGTGGAATCATCAACTTGATGGATTTGCACACCGCCGTCTCTAGGGATGTCATCCCCAGATCTGCTTGAAAAACATTTCTTCTGGTTGGCTTGTTTTGGTGCCATTGGTATGCTACTCAACAAATCTTCAAGAAGAATGGGGGCGCCAAGGGGAGATCCTAACAGAAAGAAGAAAGGGGGTTTAATTAAAATCTCTTTACTTCTATATTTGGGTGTTAGGGGAAAGAAAGTAAAACAAGGGAAATCCAGAAGAAATCTCAAAAGAAGAAAACTTTAAATCTAAGTGGAGTGCAACAGAGATTAGGAAGATCTATACAAGAAAAGATTGATTCCAAAACTATTAACAGTAATTAAAGGTGATGCAACAAGAAAATAGTAGTGTGTAACTAACTGTGAGAGCCAAAGTGATAAACACCAGAATAGAAAGATTAGAACGTCGTCGCTGAAGAAAATGAGGGGGAGTTTTCATGAGATAGAGAGAAGAATATAATCTAGAATGGAGAGAGAAGAGAAAAATGCTAAATAAGGAAGTAAAGAATTGATTAAGTTCTAAATTTATAATCACCAAGAAAACGCGTGGAAGACAGTGGAGAGAGAAAAAGAAACGATGGGACAAGGCGTCGAGAAACTTAACGACTGCAGCAATTCCATCATTGCGCCTAGGGCAGATGCGACACAACACGTGGGTGGAAATAAATGCGTGTCTGACACGTGTAGGGAATCTTTTGCTAGGAAGATAGAAAGGAAAGAGGTGGAAGTCACATGCTAGTAAAGATAGACTTTAGGCGGGAAAAGTTGAAGATGAAAAAAGCCACGTAGGATAAACCTTTGAACCGTCATCCAAATGACAAGGTTAGATCACGGAAGACGGACAAAGGAGGGGCGATGTAAGTAGCATATATTGTAGTCCAACGTGATGGAATAGAGGCATTAATTAGGAGTAGATCAGTAAGATGGAACCGAGAAGTACTAGATAAAAGTTAAGAACATTCTGGATCGAGCATCACGAGCGAAGCACATGAGAGCTAGCTGTCAAGCATTTGTCTCATAATGAGTGGAGGAAAAAGAACCAGGTAGGAGGAAAGAAGACCCTAGGATCTGAAGAGAATCCTAGGGCTAGGAGAAAGTGGTTTGAACCAATATATAAGGGAAATTGTAGGGCAAACACAAGGTAACTATTCACACTTTGCTTACTCTGATTACAAACTTGGCCTCCATTACTGACTTGATCGTTGCAGCTTTACCCACCGGACTAAAACCGGTGGTCTTTGCAGGTATCTCAAGGAGATTGAAGAGAAGGAATTCATCAACCCTGATATGTGACTAAGCTTAAGAAAGAGCTTACAAATATAATAGACGAAAACTATATATAACCATAATAGTTAAATTTGATGGTGTTTGATATAAGTTATAAACAAAGCCATCAGCATTATATGCTGATCACTTCGGAGAGGTTGTAACATAGTCTGCTCCGCTGTTCGTTTCTCTTTATATATACATCTTTTTTAGGTCTGACAAGTTTCATTCAAGCAATCCCAGGGTTCCTTTACTTGTTGAGATGACTATCCATGTCCTACATAGAAGACAAAATGAAGGCTGAGTTGCTCGAATCATGAGGCTCTCTAATCAGTTTGTTAATCTCTATATCAACCTTTTCCATGGCAGATCCAGGCAAAGTAAATTCCATTACGACTCCATCTTCGCCTTTATTGTTTGTCGATGATACAAGGAAACTCGCAAAGGGATTGCTCGCAGTAGGTCCTCCATGTATTGGTTTTCCCCAACCAAAATTAACATCCTTGAGCCCAATATTTGTAACATCAGACACACCGTGGACATGAGTAACTGAGAAATATGGTATAGGTTTTTTCACAAGTAGATCTATTTTGGATCGCATAAACTCTTCAGTCACATATTCTTTCATTTTTATTACTAACTCCACCGCATACCCCAAAGGATCACACAATGTAGTAGCAGTTGACAATGTTGCAGATTGTCCAAAGGAATTGCCATAGTATCCAACAGGCAATGGCGGGTTAAACTTCGTGCGTGCGTTTACTAAGCACCCAAATCCAATTTGGTCCGCTAGAATAGTACTAAGTGCAATCATGCGGCATCGCCAAAGGCATGCAGTGAGTATCTCAAACCTGGTGCATGTGCGAAGGTGAGGTGCGAGGTTATTTCTCAAGGTTGCTATATCTTGACAGCCAAAAAAAACGACCGCTGCATCTGGGCCATTTCATCCAAGGGAGGTCCCTCAATGCGATTAAATTCATTTAACATGTAATGTTCACATGACACTTGTGGTGGGTTTCGTGCATTAAGCAACTCCCGTCTCCATACTAGTAGAACTGACGGAACACATGAACCAAGTGCCATTTCACCTACAGCTGTCATGAACTGAATCAGACCAGTTCCATCACTCATTACATGGTTCAGGTGAATACCTAGGGTAAATCCTCCACACAGTAATCTGGTCACCTACATGGACATATTTATTTTCCTTCAATCTATAAGATCTGAAATGATAGTTCAGAATTTAAACATGAATTTTGGAAAATAAAAAAAGGTGGTGATCTTTACTCACGGTTAGCTATTACTATTAGGTGTGTGGACCAAATAGTCCCACATTCGAGCCATAGCAGATCTCTAAGGGGTTTATAAGTAATGGTCTAGTATCCACTATTGTCGAGGCCTTTTGGGTAAGTGAAACCCATAGGAAAAACCCCACACCATGGATATTACCTTGGGCCTAGTGGTGACTAAGGTGGGGACAATATCGTCGGAATAGTGGTGGACCATGGGCCCAACAAATGGTATCAGAGCCCACAGTTGATTGGGCGGGCTTGGGCCGGGATTTGGTCCAAGGTGGAGATTGTTAGGTGTGTGGACCGTACATTCAACGATAAGCTTATCATTAGGTGTTTCCCTAAGCCTACCTGCAAAAGGATAATAGTAAACAAGTGCTTGAGAGATGGCATCTTTAATAACCTTCACTAGATCTCTTCCTTCCTTTCCAACAGTATTTCGATAAAAGAATATGCTCGGAATTTGAATTCGATGCATATATTGATCATCGATATTGGAAAGGTTCCTAATTTCATAAAGCGTTTGCTTGGTTTGCTTGGCAGGGCAGATCAATTCAGGTTCACCCCTTTCTACCTTGAAGACTAATGATCATGATGGCAATTCCATGGTCATTTTGAATAATAAGATCAATTTTCCAGCAGAAAGGATACTAAATTTTGTAGTCAATACAATTTTCTGGATGATATATTGATATTATAAAAGGGTTCGAGCTCATTACGCTATTGTCTTTTGGATTTTTGTTTGTTCTGTTTTCGTTTGCGAATGAGAGAATCTTAGAGGCAACTGCCAGAGTTGACAGTACAGGAAAGTGAATGATTACCTACCAATCATACATCATTTTTAAATCGATTATACTCTATTAAAGCATAAAATGCCCCTAAGAAAATATCTCTTCAATTAAACTATCAATCAAGTTGAAATCGATAGCCTAGTTGAAGAGAATTTTATTCAATTTTGGGTATATTTGTAATTCCATAAACCAAAAAAATGGGCCTTAATGGTAATTTTTCTTCAAAATAACCCTAATCTTCAGCAGAAAATGCCCCTAAGAAAATATCTCTTCAATTAGGCTATCAATCAAGTTGAAATCTAACTGAAGAGAATTTCATTCAATTTTGGGTATATTTGTAATTGCACAAACCAAAAAAATGCGCCTTAATGGTAATTTCCCCTCAAAATAACCCTAATCTTCGCTAATCTTTCAACAGGGAAAAAAAAAATGGACCCCCATAAGGGACCGAAAAGCAACATTTTCCTATCTAAGAAACTAAATGCAAAAAAGGCCCCATTTTGAAGTCAAATGTTAGCACATAGATCAGGGAAATGGTTGCCAAGAGATGAATGCATATAATGCCAAGAACTCAATGCTTTGTTTCAACACAAGAATGGGGTCTTTTTTTCATTTTTGATCTTAGGTGGGGAAATGTTGCTTATAGGGCTCTTAATGGGGGCCTACATTCATTTCCATGATCTTTCAATCAACGTTTCCAACCTTCTTTAACAAATCTGAGAAAGAGACTCTGTTCTCGATCTCCTCTTTCAATCAACGCTAATCATCAACGAACAACAATTCTAAACTCCTACTGATACAAAATATTTTTTTCACTCCAACCTTTTTTGTACGTTGGATGTTTTGTCATCAAACCAAAGTTTTGAAACATCAAAATTCATCAAGTCCATTTAAGTGCCACACGAATATCAAGAAAGGATAATCTCTAAGCAGGTCTGTAAATGGAAACTAAAACTCTCTCAATTTTTTTATTCACACTGACCATTATGATAGTTGTTCACGAAAAAAGAACTTTACATGTAGAAGGTCTCGGTAAGAATCCACCTTTTCACATAGCTATGGTGGTCGGCAAAACACATGCAGTAAATTGAAAATTCCAACAAAATGCATGGAATTATATACAACAATGGTACATTGTTTTATTTACCCTAATGTAAATAAAATATTAGTATTTCACATAACTGTGTGTGTGACATGTAAGTGATCAGCCATGGTATCCCAGAGAGTTTGATGGAGAGAGTGCTTGACATGTGTAAAGACTATTTTGATCAGTCAAGTAATTGCTCCTTGGACTCAATTTCTTCCAACTGAATTGCTGAATGAAAATGCTACAAAGAAAGATGACGGAAGAAGAAAAGTTGAATTGAAGTTTAGTGCAACATCTAGCTAAGGTGCTGTTTGTTTTTTTACTTTTCTAGTAGCTAGTAGCTTATAAGCTACTAGATCAGCTAAAAACCCGTTTGTTTTTTGGACTTATAAGATTTTCTAGTAGAAAATCGCTAGTTAGTAGGCGGTTACTATAAGCTCCATCTTGAAGCTTATAGCTAGTCGAAATATCTGATAGGGTGTAAAATTACATCTAAAACCTTTCTTAATAATTAAAATTAGTATTCAAACCAAAATCAAAATCGAAAATTTACATGGGTTATGTTTGTTCTATTTTCGTGGTCTTTTTCTATTATTTTAAAAATTATTTTATTTTATTCATTCATTAAGAGATACTCTTATTTGTTATGGTGTAATATTATTTTATTAGGATTTTTCTATGTGTAGTAAAATAAAATAATTATAGAACATAAGTCCATTTTTTTAACGAGGGTATATTAGTAAAAAAAGAATATATAAATAGATTCAGAAGTGGTAAAAACAAACAGGTAGAGCTTATAAGAAGAGCTTATAAGAAATTATTCAAAATAAAAACAAACAACATATCTTATAAGCTATTAGACATCTAATAGTTTATAAGCTACTAGCTATTAGAACTTGAAAAAACAAACAACACCTTAAGTTGTACTGCTGCTACCACTACAAATAGTACAACTACCACCACTACTACAACAACTCCTGAGTCCTAACACTATCCCTTCTAGCTTAGTGTTGGTTCAATCAACATTAATCAAATTCAACATGCACTACAATTCTCTTTCCTCTCCTCTTAATGTAAGTGATTTTTTTTTTATAAGAAGAAATTTATTAATAAGTAAGTGAGATACAACCAATCTCTGAATAGCCTAGACAATACTGTCTAGCATTAGTACCACTCCAATACAAAAAAAGACAACAAAAACTAAAAAAAGAAGGACACAATACAGTAGGATTAACCGATCCTATGGCATTATGACTCCTAGTAACTGTTCCTGCTAGGGGTGGAAATCAGACGGGACGGATCGGAAATGTTATGTTCGGAAAAAATAAATCGGAAATCGGAATCAAAAAATTTCTTCCAATTTTATTCCATGTTTTTTCGGAACAACTAAATTTATTCCAATTTCGGAATTTCAGAAATATTCGGAATATCGAAAAAAAATCAAAAAAATAAAATAAATTAGGATCAATCGGAATTCCAACATAAAAAAATCGGAATTCCAACTTAAATATATATCAGAATTGATTGGAATTCCAAATCGAAAATGGTGGACGTGATCTGTTTTAGAAACTTGAAAATCCACTCTTTCTACTGAGTTTATTTGCTTATTGGGGTATTTTTATCTAATATATTAACATACCACCCCAATATGATGGATCAAAGTTCTTGAGTATACCACCTTATAAAACACAATTACTACAAAATTTATATAATAATATAATTGTATGAACAAGAAAATAATTAATCTGACTAATAAACATGGACCCTTCAATCGGAAATATAAACTAACCAATAATTTACTATTACATTATTGTTTTTGTTGAACCATATATTGATATTTGATAACATTAAGATTTGAGACTAATTATAATTTGTTATTGAGTCCTCATGTGATTTTAAACTTGGTATATTATTTTTATTTGTATATTTACATATATTTTCAAAAATTAGAATAGTTAAATCTCTTAAATTATCGAAAATTTTAGAATATTTATCGGAAAATCAAATCGGATTAACAATCGGAAAAAACAGATCGGATCGGATTCACAGAAGTAGTTCTAATTCCATTCCATCTTTTTTCCCAAAAATCGAAAATTGGAAATTCGGAAATCGGAATTACAATAATCCATTCCAAATTCGGAAAAAATCGGATTGAAAATCGGAAAAATCGAAAAATCAGCAAACATTTACACCCCTACTTCCTGCCAATACCCTCCCAGTTATCAATCAGATCCCTGAAGCTGTACCTCCTTCTTCCCACCCAATTGCCGCACCAAAAAGAGTCTTAAGGTTATTTATATTTATTGATGTTATTGAGATAGAAAGTCTGTATGGTTGGAAAACCTGATTATTGTTTGAGATTTCTAAATGTGTAGGATCCTAAGGAGTAGATGTATTATCAACTCAACATACATTCATCCTACCCAATACATTCAAGCCATCCAAGCCTTGACATTCATCCTACCCAATACATTCAAGCCATCCAAGCCTTGACATTCATCCTACCCAATACCAATCCAACAAATAAGATTATTATAATTGCTGAAAAAGTAAATTGAAAATAAACAAGTGATGGTATGGGATAAAATCGGTCATTCTTAGGTGTTTCAATACTACTATTAACATAATAGTGGGTACTCTCAAAAATTCTGGCTCGACCAATAAGATAATTTTGTCCTAGAGCAGGGGCGCCCTTACCCAAAAATGGCAATAGTTCATCACCAAAAACTATTCTATAACATAATAAAAGAGTGATTTAAGTTTTGGTCACCAATAGTTAATTAGTACTAATTAGGGTTTGGAGGTGGTTTTTATTTTTATTAGGTTTTGGCCATCACTTTTGAACTAACTAACAAAAAATCCCAACTTGATAGAGATTGATGTGGGAGAGATATTAACTTGATCAAGATTAGGTTCAGTTCCCGGTTGGTGGCCAAAACCTATAAACCTAAGAAAAATAAAACAATTATCACTCCTATTGCAGCATTTGTGTATTGAAAATTTTATTTAATATAAAAATAAAAATTACTTAGCCTACTAACACCATAATATCCACAAATATTGATGCAAATGTCAATGATTGTATGTTGGATATTTTGGATACTCATTCTTTAGTGGATCATAGCCATCTTGGTAAGTCATGTACTAATTTTTAGTCCTTAAATTCAATAAAACCCCAACCAAGAGCCTAAAATTAATCAAATCCAGCCCGTGCTATGCACGCCTAAGGACTAGTTTAAATTATTTTGGAGAAGATTATACAACTAATTAAGAGCTTAATCAGTTTCGGTGTTACTGATAATGTTGTTTAGTTAACAGAACTCACTTATAATGTCCACTACACGATTCTGAGTGCATTGTCCGCTCTCATAGTTGTCAGTTGTCACATATAAGTTGCATCAGGATGATTATATTTGTATGCCTGAAAGTTGCATGACTCTGAGTTGTCATTACAAGGATGATCTTTATTTTCTCAGTGATGCAAAGTGGAAGCAATGCCTAGCAAATATATGACATTCTCCTTTTGTACACTCAGATCACTATTATAAAATCAATCTATATGCTTAGCATGATTATTTATATGTCTATTATATCCAATAAACTAAATTGCAAGGAATTGAAATAACGGAAAAAAATTGAAATAAGTAAAAACTGAAATTTAAATAACTTGAAAGTAAATTGCAGAAATTAAAGAACTTGAAGTAAAAACTGAATTGAAAGACAATAAACTAAATAATAAACTCTTCAATCATTAATCTTGGCTAAAAAATTCGTTTTTGGAGTTCTTTATATAGATAACTCCCTTGACACAACTAGAAAACTTACTAGAACTTGAATTACTTGTTCCCTAAGGTATGTATTAACTTTTGGCAACTTCCTAAGCCTATTAGAACTCAAAATAAGACTTATAGACTCTTCTAAGGATACTCTAAATAATAAAAACGAAAATAACAATTTTGAAATACTATTTTGGGTCCTAAATAAATCATAAACCCAAATAAGAAACCAATTGGCGTATGAGTTCTGTCCTACATCAGTCCCCCATTCTCAATAATAAGAATTGAGATTGATTCTAACTTCCTACATGCAATAATTAAATAAACTAACTTAAGAATATGGTAGAGATGTTAAAGAAGATTTATGATGATAAAGGGGGAGAATTGGTATCCACAAACTAAATCATGCAAACATAACATGTTTATTCTTTCATGCCCAATCTATAACAATTAATTAGTCACTTCTCAGCTATTCCAATTAATCATCAATACCTATAATAATCAAGTAGTCACCTCTCAGCTATTCCACTCAATTACAACGGGATTCTCTTATGCATGCTATTGAATATATCTCATTAATCACCTCTCAGCTATTCAATTTAATTAACTCAACATATTAATTCATAACTAAATCATCACCTCTCAGCTATTTTGACTTAATTATAAAAAGGGTTCCAATAAAAGATATTAACTGCAGATATGTAATAATCACCTCTCAGGTATTTTACTACACATCTTAAATCAATATAAATAAAACCATTAAATCTAGGTCTCCCTAAACCCTAACAATAGTATTTTAACAACATGAATAACAATAAAATGCAAACAATCATACTTACCTCATATCGCGAATTAGAAGTAAATAAGCATGAAGTATTTTGAATCACATACACAATTCGATCTCTGGACCTCTTCAACTGCTCTGGTCTGCACCATGTCAAGAATAAGGTCGGCATCGACCAGACGCTGCATTTCATACTTCAATGACCTGCAGCTCTTCAGCTCGTGACCGTAATCATTGTGGTGATCACATTTCTTGGACTTATCTCTCCTGCTCTCCGGGTCTGGCGGGAGAGGGGCAGGTTTGTTGAGTAGCCCTCTGTTCTTGATCTTTTTGAATACTTCCTCGATCGGGAACCTCAGAGGGGTGAATTCCCTCTCATTACGTTCGCCCCTGATAGACTTCTCGGACCGGCGGTCTGATTGTCGGGTTGGTGTTTTCCCCTTCCTCTATTTGTTTCTGTCAGGGGCTTTTTCCTCTTTGTGATCCCTGCCGGAGCTCTCTTCCTTTGCCTTCTGAGGCTTTTCGGAGGTCTGGCCTTTGGCAAGTCTCTTCCCCTTGGCTTTCAGGTCGTCTTCTTCCTGAGCGTACCTTTCTACCTTCTCGAGCAAGGCCGAGACAGAGGATGGAGGTTTTCTTGCCAGTGACCGGTATAAAATTCTTCATGGTTATTTTTCAAGGCATACTTGAAAGCTTGAATGACGACGTTATCAAATGCGTCTTGTACTTCTGACAATAAGGTTCAGAATCTTCAGGCGAAATTCCTGAGTGTTTCGCTCAGGTTCATCTGTAAGGAGAACAAGACTTCAGCTCCCTTTTTCGTCTTCACATTAAACCGGTACTTTTCTTCGAACAACTCAGCTAGTTGTACGAACGTGTGGATGGATGCAGGTGGCAGCTTATGATACCACGTTTGTGCTTCGCCTTTGAGTGAAACAGTGAACATCTTTGCAAGTAACTTGTCGTCATGGTCCAAGATGGCCATGGTGCTTTTGTAGTTCATAACATGTTGAACCGGACAATCACTCGTCTCGTCATACTGTTCGAAGGGCGGCTGCTAGAAGCTGGCAAGGACTATATGACTCCTGACTTCTTCTGCCAATGGTGATACAACTAGCCTTGAGAGAGTAAGTTTCCTGATTCGTTCATCTCGGTTGGCTTTGTTGGAAACAGTCAGGTCGATCATCTCCTGTAGCTTGAGTTGATTCATCTGTTCCACATTCAGCTCTGGTTGTTTCTGATGGGCGCGGGCCCTCTGGGGACTCATTCCCCTCTGACCGTGACATGCCGAGGGAGTGCTCTGGTGCCTCCTCCGGCGCAGTCCTTCTGGTGGAGTGACCTTTTCTACAGACCTGCTGCGGGTAACCCTGCGGCCATGACGTTGCCCAGGTGTTCTTGCACGTCTGCGGCGATGTCTTTGAATCGGGGAGGCAGACATCCTATCTCTCCCTGGTGCTAGCCTGTCCCAAACTGGACGGGTATCATGGCTATGAGGGGTAAGACTCCGGTCACTACCCGACCGCGACCTTATCTTCTTCTGAGGAGATGGACTCGAAGACGGGGCCGAAGATGACTGGCTATCTCTGGCCTTGGTTTTCTTTTTTCTTCTCAGTTCTGCGTTTTCCTTGGTTAACCACTGGATGATTGCAGTTGGGGACTCGGCTGCCTGGCGTTTCCCTTTCTGCTACTCAGTATAACCTCCTCCCGTTGCCAGGGGAGAGGTTCTCTGGTCTCTTCTTGCCACGGCTACTCTGGATGGTTTTGGATCTTGTGATGCTGGCATCCTGACAGTCTGGTTGACTGCGTTAGGGTTACTAGGATCATTAGTGATTTGTACCACTAAGTTTTCCGCCTCCGGCTATCCACTTTCAGAGTGTTGCGAGCCCTGATCGTGACCCTCACTCCTGAGGACTGATTCTTGATTCACATGCTCTGTTGCTTCAAGAATCGGAGACAGAGGAGAAAGGTTCCTCGTCTGACTTTCAGTAACTTGGCTCATTCCATTGTTGGAACGAGTCGGGTGTCTCTTACTTCCAACCATCGCTGCAGCAACTTCGGTATGACTGGATCGAGATTTCTTGCAAGGCTCTGGAACTGATGGGAGATTCAGCCCCACGGTGGGCGCCAAAAAGTATGGGTGCAAAAATTTGATGCACAAACTCGAGATACGTATAGGTTAATCGAACAGTTACAATGAAAGCCTTGTATAGACAGAGATAAGATAGGGGGTATACAATGAGACTGGACCTGATCGGGATCAGGCTGCCTACGTATCCAAGAAGATGAACTTGGAATCAAGTCTCTGCTTCCGCTAAGCTCTAATGGAGTTGCTCAGTGGAAGACTCGTAGTTCAGGAGGTTTAGAACTCCTGTATTTGTAGTAGGCCGGAGGAGGCTGGCTCAACCACTCCTCCGGTTTTGACTCTATGAACTCAGGTAGTTCAACTGTGAAGATGCCTTCCGTGGAGATAGCTTGCATGTTACCCATCGGTTATCTTCTTGGTTTGAATTCCCTTTGACCAGGATGACTGCCATGTGGCATCTTCTGATAGGTCCTGGTTCAACCTGGGTCTTCCTTTATCTTCTCCACCGGGCTAGAACCGTGGGTTCTGTTAGCCTGGAATCTCGCTGGACTTATCCAGTTGGTTGGGACTTGGATTGACCAAGCCTGATAGCAAAGACTTGGCCTTGACTCCTCTGACCAGAGGCCCAATCTTCATTGCATACACCCTAGCCAGGTCCCCTGGACTTCTGTGTTAAGCCTTCGGATGAGCCTCTATCGCTGCTGGACTTTACTAGGCCGGACCAGGCCTACTTGGCTGAGGTGGGTCTGGTCGATGTATGGGAGCTCACGGTCCAACTTCTTATACAGTAACTGGGGCTCCACCCTTTGGTCGTGGACTATCCGGTGGGTCAAGGTCCACAGAGCGTATGTTGACTCCTTGAGACCGGGTTGGGCCCTACCCCATAGCCCAGGCTTGGTTGGCTAATGCTCAGGTGCTCCCGGTTTAGCTTCTTATACAACCATGGGTGACACATGTCGAGTTTTTTACCTAGGGTACACACAGTATTCTTTGAAACTTGGTGTCTCAAAATCTGGTGATGCTCTGCTTGTTGAATCTGGAAGGAAAATGGGGAAGTTTTGCCCGTATAATGGGCAATGTTGCCGAGTCTATACTCCTTAGCTTCTTTTGCTTGAATTGTTTGAGCGATCATTCTTTGTAACTTCTCTTCAGTGAGGTTCTCGATCCCTACGTTACCATTGCCATCGTGACCATAGTCATGTGCATAAGTGTCATGGTCATGATTTTGGCGGTAATGTCTTAGGGACCTAGATGTTGGTGAACGAGTGTTTCGTCGCCCTCGTTGAGAGTTTTGGTGTGTGCCCCTACGTCTGGGAGAGGTTTCCCGACGTAAGTAGTGATGATTAGATGGTCGAATAAGGTCTCTGTCGGAATAGTGAGGAGCATAGCCTTTGGACCATGACCTTTTTTGGAGACTACTGGACATACTACTGTCGCTGGACAAAGGTCTTTTTTGAAGACTGTTGGGTGCACAGCTGCTGGAGAACGTCTTGTTGTGGTGGTTGTCATGGTTATAGTCGTTGGGCAAAGTCGTTTTGTGGAGTCTGTCATGCACATTGCCGCTGGGCAAGGTCTTTTTGTGAGTCTTGTCACGCTCATAGGCGTTGGGCATGGTCTTCGGGTGAGTTCTGTCACGCTCATAGCCGCTGGGTATGGCCTTCGAGTGAGTTTTGTCCTGCTCATAGCCGCTGGGCATGGCGTTCGGGTGAATTCTGTCACGTTCATAGCCGCTGGGCATGGTCTTCGGGTGAGTTTGTTGGCTTTGTCTTGTGCACTAGCTGGGGGTCTTCCACGCAACCTTTTAGAAGCATTGTGAGTAGTAGAACCTCCTAGCAAGGTTGTCTTGACTTATTTTATGCGATGGTTATGTTGGTCTCTTGCTTCGCCTTGACCAGTAACATGAACCCTAATGCCCTTAGGGTTTCGGCGTTCATCTTCTTTCTCCCACTCAACCAGGGATTGCTCTTGTGATGGTAATACAATGTTGTCTTCAATGTCCTCCTTTTCCGGGATGGTTGAAAGTCAAGTCATTTTCCTTGGATTTGGATTGTTTGCCAACCTATCAAAAATGTTTGAAGAAGATGGAGTCAACGAACATTCATTACCATTGTGATTCGCATGTTTCAACTTCCTCCTTAGACCATTGTTCTTATTCTGAAGCCTTTTGAGTTTGCGGCGTAGATACTTGTTTTCAGAAATCATGACTTCTTCATGTTGAGTAGGCTTCTTGGACTTCGATGGTTGAGAAGAGGAAGAAAAAACCGAGTGTTCTTCGCTATTAGATGGAACCCTCTTGGAAGTGACGGTATGCTCTCTAGGGTTAGAACTTTGAGAGCGAGGTTGCATATGTTTTGAACCTTCTTGACGCCACCATTACTTACTTGCTTGTTTAGTCGAGATCTAGTTATTGCCATTGAGAAGAAAGAGCTTGATTCCTTTTGAAAAGTTGGTTTTGGCGGGGGGGCTTAGGCTCTTATTGATTAAAGTCTTGGGCTTTGACTTGTAATTGACTTGGGCTTGAACCCGTTAAGGGGTTAACACATGTAGCATTAGAGTAAAAATACACTCATCATTTTCAACTTATTTAAAGACAAACTGGGGAAACATGAGGGAAAATTACAGTTCAATGAGCCACAGCTGCGATTGTGCTCAATAGCAAGATCAAAAAGGGTCACTAGAACATACACAAGCTGGTCACAGGCTGTGTCTAATAAGGGAGCAAGCCATGATCGGCCAGTGGCACGCGCTATTTCTGCTGCTGCCTCTGCTATATTCCATCACCACCACCTCGACCAGCACGTGTAAGTACTAAGTAGTATATTAGCAACCTGTTGACATAAGAAAGTAGTTTTCCAACTTGTAAGAAGCAACATAGATTATATCTAGCTAACAGGTACAACTCTGTTGAATGAAGTTATGCTTAGAGCATTCCCAATGCAAGGTGGATTTTGGGGTGGGGTGGATAAATCCACCTTGAAGCCTAAAACAATGTCCCAAGGGGAGGTGGATTTTGAGAAGTGGCTGCCCACAGGTGGTAGAACCGGACGGCATGTTACATGCCGTCTGTTTTTTTTTTTAAGTTTACGTAGTGTTTTAAAAGTTTTGGACTCTCGGACGGCATGTCACATGCCGTCTCCCTATTTTTTTGCAAAAAAAAAATGGGACGGCATGTCACATGCCGTCCGGTTTTTCTAAAAATCCACTTTCTCTATACAAGAGTCCACCTTCCCTTGGGAACTCTCCACCTTGTAGAGTTTCACCTTGAATCAACAAGATGGATTTTGCCTAGGTGGACCTACGTGGCGCCTACGTTGAGGTGGATTTATCCACCCTGCATTGGGAATGCTCTTACTTTCTCCATTGACACCTGTGGGGCATTCAATTGAATATGTGGCACAAGGAAATTCATGCATCACCCTTTCAAATGCAGCCCCACCATAAAGCTTAAGTGGCCCATATACTAGCAGATTTTTCTAACAGGTTCAAACTGCATTCATAAGCAGTAGGCTTTTGATCTCTTGGCATGTAATGTAAACAATATTTAATATTTATAATAAAAGTGTGATTATAAAAAAAAAAAATACATCCATATGTAGGTTCTTTAAATACAGAAAATGATGAATAGTAATATGGTGATGGCGGTTCCAATGAATATGTTTTTTGTAGGATTGGTTTTGCTATTCAAAAAGGGTTTGCATCGCAGTTTGTAGCGCGCTTGTCTTCTAGCTTTGTGTAATTCTTCTTTTCTTAAAAAAAAAAAAAAAAAAATTATAATTACAAATATATACAAATAAAAAATTTGAAAGTTCAAAAAAATAAAAAACCAAAGACGATCAAAAAAAAAAAGTTCTTACCATATCAACAATCCAACTCGGTCATGTTATAAAATATAAATCCTATTGAATTGAACAATCACATCGCACATGCATGTTCCCTTTGATGAGACTGCAAGTGTTGCAGATTTAGTATCAACAGTTGGAGAGTTGAAGTGATTATAATTGCATCAAAACATTGGCATCGCAGATTCTTCTTCTGCTTGTTTTTTTCATTTTTTTTTTCTGTTAAATGTTGATCTACTAATGGTATAATTGCTAGGAAAAAAAGAAGAAGATCATTTTGCTCATTTGAATTCCAGCAGCGTAGATTTAATCAGAAAAGAGTCTATGTAGGACATTAATTTAGTTGCTCCTGACAATTGAATATAGATTTGCTCAAAGATCAACAATACAAGCTAGATTTCATCGTAAAATTTGTTGATGAAGGCAAATTTCTTTTAAATTAGCAACTTACAAGCTTCCACATCCAAAAGCTTCCATTTCATCCTTTTATTCCTTCCATTGGTTTGGGGTTACCTTGACCTGGAAGTCGGATCCCATATTGATATTGAGTCACTTTCAGAAGATGCACTAGAAACCAGATCCCATAAGTGTTGGGTTTTTGTGAAAAGAAAAGGACGAAGGGAAGATTTATGTTCAGGAACGTACGTACGCAGTTAGGGCGTTCGTACGTTCAACATCACAGATAACTTTTGGATCAAAGAACGTACGAACGTGTATTCGACGTACGAACGTTGATGATATCGTTCAGGAACGTACGTACGTAGTTAGGGCGTACGTACACGTCCTGTAGCACAGACTACTTCTCCGTGGTCCGACGTACGTACGTCCTCCTTTGAACTTGTGCTATATGGGCCCTGTTTAAGCCCAATTCGTGGTCTATTGTAAGGCTATGTTGTAAAGCCAAGTAGAAGTGGAAAAACCTAAGTTTTCTATATAAGAGAGAGATTGTGAGAAGCCATTAGAGAGTTGGAGAACTTTTGTGAGGAAGAAGACTTCGGTTTCTTCGTGAGGGTTTGTACAATTGTCTCGGTAAGAAAAGCATCATCCTTTCTCCCTGTGGACGTAGGCATATTGCCGAACCACGTATATCTTGTGTCTTGTGTGGTTGCTTGTTTGATTTTGTCGTTTTGTTTTACTTTCATACATTAGTTCAATCATCTTATTTGTGCATTGTTTTACTTTCATACATTAGTTCAATCATCTTATTTGTGCATTAGTTTCCGCTGCGCACAACAATAAGATCTCTGCAATCAATACCAATATGGAAAAGACCTCCTGGAAAGTTCTGATCTGATATGAGCGAAACCACACGCTGCGAGATCTCTGTAGTCATTAAGTGGGAACAATATTGATGTTTACGGGCAGGAATGTTACAATGTCACGCTTAGTTTTACATACAGATAATGGTATTTAATGAAATTAAAGCTACTTACCTTTCCCATTATTTATCTGCCAAAACTGATTGCACACAAACCTCGATAGCTGAACTGGTTACGGTCCTTCGCTGCACCAGTTTCATTGAGGTATAAAACATTTTCCAATTTACTTTGCCATTTTATCAAATTTTCGCATGAGTATGATCCTCCTAATTGGCTTCGAAATTCCAGCTAATACCAGTGAGGTCTTTTCTGAGCCAACTTTCGCACGTACATCATTTGAAAAGCCTAGTTAAAATGAGTAAGAAATCTACAAGGAGTTAATATAATTACGTAACAAGACTGGTAAACACTTTTAACAGCAACCATTTAAATTTTGTTAAGCTTACCAGAAGGACATATTTAAGCAAAAAATAACGAGTAAAAGCAAAAACATTGAGATTTGACTATTTGAGATCATAAAATATGTTCCATCTACAATAATAATCCTTAACGCCCGTACTTTCAACTTGCTCTACAATTGGTTGTGTAACACTTAGAAATCATGCAGTGATACATCAGTCAGATTAAACATGGGGACACAGAAGATGAGGAAGGTTTTATTCTTTTATCTGATTACAAAAATGTGACTACAAGAGATATTATTTTGTAACTTAATCGTAGCTTAGGAATACAGTAAATCATTATCCATATCCCACATTCAAATGCTTTTCAAAGCCATAAGCACAGGTACTTTATTGATTTCTGAAACTTCCGACCTCAAATCCTTTCACAAAACTCTTCAATCCATTAACCGCATTCGTCCATTCCTTCACAGTAAGTATAAGTCTAAAGCAATTTTGGCTGCAGGTATATTAGTGTGAGTAAATGGCCATAGCGGCCAAAAAGAAGAAATTGGGTCTTCTCTTGGAGGATATGGCTCCAGGATATGGATTTGTTTCCTATCCAGCGAGCCCTCTCTTGGAGGAGTTGGGTCCAGTGAGTAGTGGAAGCTCTTGAGGAAAAGAAATTGAGGAATTCATTGATATAGTGGCCTGTGGTGTGGCAGCGAGCCTCCATCTATGGAAATTATTACTAAATCGCTTGGAAGGTGTATAGGAAAAGAGGCAGGCAGCTGAGCCATAGATTCTCTAGTGGGCTACTGCTTCTCGAACTGGTCATTGGTGGGCCGACTAGGACTCGCCGAAACCTAGGGAATCCACCCCCAATGAGGATAATGGAGGAGTAAAACCAAGTGTTCCAAGGGTCGAGGGGTCTCAATTGTAGCCAAACGTTGAGGATTTTATATAGTACACAAATAGAAAGATGGAGAGGGGTACAACCATTAAGAGATTCAAAGCCTAGCTCTTCTACTGACAAAGCTTGACATCGGGCCACAGTGCCACACACACGATATGGCTCTGATACGTTTCATTGGTTGACAGTTATGAACTTGAGGTCCTCCTCCAAGTCTTTGTACTCTAAAGTGGCAAATGATATTTCGCAAAAAGTGAGACTGACACCGCTACGAGGAGGATCTCTGATGTAGGAAGATTTTGAGTCTGGTTCCAACTGTAGTTCTCTGTGGTCTTTGAATGGACTGCAATCATTGACACTCTGAAAGGCCTCTTGTATTATTGAACCAGAGCCTCTAGGGAGTGGATTATTTCTTTTGATTATATTGTAGCCAGATGGGAGGATTTTATGTTTATACAGGCGAGGCTTCCCTTGTTTGTGTTATTCTATAGTTCATTTAAATTCTCATGATTGAAGGTCATCTCGACCTACCATATATATATATATAAACTTCATTTGACGAAGCAAAAAATAAAATATAAACTGAGGTGGATCTAGGATTTTCCTTTTGTGAGCGCAACAGGCAATTATCAGTAAACTCATTCTCTAGCACAAGAAAATTTTCTAGATTAAATGACATGGGTACAAAATAAATAGATTTGAATAACAATCAAAATACTTGAACATCAAGTTTACACTGTTTAAACTTTAAAATTCAAAACTATATGAACATGTCAAATGACAATTAAAAAAATAACAAACAATGCACAGTCTATGTTATCGCACTTACAAAAAAATCAATATGCAATAGCAGAATCATATTAAATAAACTCATCCAAACACCAAAAACATTACACCGACCATTAAACAAGTAGCCATAAAATGATTGCCTGAAGTCCCACACCCCAAAAAATGTACATGAATCAAGCCATAACCGAACACAATTTGAGCTCAAACAACACCGCCACCCCCTACCCCAGGCACACACAATCTAAGTCTTCCGCTTTCTACCCTGAGAGCTTTTCCATCACCAAATCACCTTCATCTTTGGATGATACCCCAGTGAACATCTCCAGTCAGTGTGCTTCAAAGTATGACGGCAATTAATGAATCTTCTCTTTCCATCACATGACTGGTTGTTATGTCACCCTCTACAACCACCCCTATCTCGACATCAGTTTCACTTTGGCTGCCAGCTCTTCCAAGTGCTTGCACTTCACACCACCAGCACTCCCAAGTGCCTCCAACACCAGAAAGCAGAAGTTTTGATTTCTGCTATGATTTTGATTTGATAAGGACACCCTCCCTCATTCACCAACACATCTTTTTACGTCGGCTTGAAATTTAGCATCTCACCAAAACCCTAGCCTCTTTAGATTCTTGAGCAAAATTAGCTCTATCAATCTTTTTACTACTGCATAGTAGCTCGCTATTTTTGTGATCATCACCTCATGTCAGAGGCTACAGGGCTAAACGACAAGATGGACATTGAATAATAGCCACACCCCTAAAGAAGTATAATTTGTCTAATAGTTATAAATTGAATAATATTCCATTTCCAAAGTTTCAAGAACAAATTTCTTAAGTTTTTCCTAGCAATAAAGAGATATTTGCCACTACTGCCCCTCACTCTCATTTATTTATTAATGATATTTTTATTGACAAATTTCATGAGAGAGGTGTCAACAGGCATCTGGGTGGCAACCATCTAATGTCCACCTTTACAAATCTTGCGCGAAGGTGGAGGGTGATGATGTCCTAAAACCTATACAACATCTAATTATTACTGGAAACATGAGTTGAGGACTAAAAATCACCTTCATCTGTTTAATGCCAAAGATCCAGAGTTGAATTAAATACAACTCAAACATAGCAGCAGCTCTACTAGACCAGACAATGTCGAAACCTATTAACTTTTGCCAATGAATCACCTGTTTTCAAATTTGTGCTCCTTTCTTTCTTCAGTTCCCAGATTTCATTACCATATTGTAGCATTTACTCTCATTATCATAAGCGATCACATTGTGTTCTTCTTCTTCAAATATGGAATAATGGTGTGCATTCCAAACAGTCCACAGTACAGGACAGGTATAAAATTGCCACTTTCCCCTCTTCTGAAAAGCCAAAAGCAAGTCAAGATCTTGGGAATTACGCGTTATGGCTTTAGTTTCCTTCAATGAACTCATTTTTTTTTCACAACCTCTGGTAGCCCTCCCTTACTCTAAATGAATTGGTTTCTCATAGATATAACAAATGACTACGTCACTAAGACAACCATTTTTCTTTCTCAGTCAGTTCTTCTCATTTCCTCTATATGGTTTTTCCAATCATTTCGGGTGATTCCATTGACGAATGGATGATGAGTTTGACTTCGTAGGAGCAAACAATAGATGGTTTCACACTGATATATTGAACCAGAAAAGGAAGCCCAACCTCAATCCTTTTCTTTTTTATCGGGTAACTTTCCTCGTGTATTTCGGTTACAATGCTTTGTCAAATGTTTGGAGAAGTTTATTCTTCTTTCAGATATGAGTTTGGAAAATGTTTTGTTCAACAATCAGAAGAGTAAAAAAATCTCAACTACAAAGATTACCAGGTAGAAGGATAATTTGTTTCCAATTAACAAAAAAAAAAAAAAAAAATTGAAACAGGGATAAATACCAAGACCTATAAACAAAAGGATAAAAACTTAAAAGACCATGTAAAATCAACAAATCAATAGTGGTATGAAATCATTTATGTCACAAGAAAAGACTAAGAAGAATAGTTAAAACTACATATCAATAGATGTATTGGTAAAGTATGTCAGGATCGAAAATGGGAAAATTATGGTGTACGGTCCAAATAGACTTTTGTCGAAGAAATCGTGTTTATTAAAAGGGATAGTTAAGAATAGTTCTCTGTGCAGGACTATGAAATGGAAGAAAAATCAAAAGATGAAAACGTATGATCAATGAAATTGACATGTCTTATAAAAAAGTACTTCTTCTTCAATGCCCTGACGCTTGCATTTTTTATGTTTATGTGTCTGCCAAATCGATTCAGCACGATTTTGCACCTGTATACATCGTCCACCATATGCTTAGTGCGGGTTCCAATTCCATTTTCCTTTGAAGATAACCTTTTCACCTTAGGTTGATAATCTCTTCTTGTTGCCAGACCTAAAGGAGCATGGGAATATGGGATAAGAAATCAGGAGTTGAATCTGATAAACATGCACTGTAACTTACATAATAGTATGTCAGTTGGTTGGACATTCTTTTAATCCTTCCACGATTATGCAATAAAAATGCCATTGCATTAGTTCAAATGCTAAGTTCATAGATGATGTGTCGATGGATTCTTCTGTTCTTCCTTTAAAAGTGAGAAATTAACATATAGACACTAAGCACTTAAGAGCATCTCTAATGGGTCTCCTATAATCTAAATTATAGGAATTCCGAAAAAAACACCACCCTAACGCGTCGTCTATAATTTTAGCAGACGGCTATCCACGTAGGATGTGGTGGGCCCGTCTGCTAAAACTTCGTCCAAAATCGAACCAAAGATAGGATTATAGGAATGGGCAAAATAATATGTTCCACGCTGGTTCAACCAACAGGGATTTTTTTTTTATTAATTTTTTAATTCCACGCTGGTCAAACTGGCGTGGAACTTTTTTTTTTTTTTTTCCCTACTCCACGCAGGTCAAACCAGCGTGGAACATTTTTTTTTTTTTTGGATCCTGTTCACCAGCCCATATAACAGATCCTGTTCACCAGCCCAGCCTGCCCCAAGCCCAGCTCCCTCTCAGCCCAGCCTGCCCCAAGCCCAGCCAACCGCGAAGCCCAAGTATTCCACGCTGGTTGGACCAGCGTGGAACAGAAAAAACTTTCCCGCCCAGCCTGCCCCAAGCCCAGCCAACCGCGAAGCCCAAGTATTCCACGCTGGTTGGACCAGCGTGGAACAGAAAAAAATTTCCACGCTGGTACAACCAGCGTGGAAGATAAAAATTTGAAAAAAAAAATAGGAAACACGTTAGGGATACCCCTAAATATAGGTATGGAAGACCTGCTAAAAAAGTGATAGGAAAGGAGCTGGCACCTACGTGGAGGCTAAATCGTCCCATGTGTAGGCTAAATATGGGAGACCCATTAGAGATGCTCTAAACAATTGTTTGTCGCGTATTTGATAAGTGTGTTATCAATGTTAAGGGTTTTTTGTTTCTCTATGTTAAAAGTAGTACAGTCTACAGTACAGCAGAAGCTAAGCATTTAACTAGAATTTAACCTTCAAGGGGTGATTATGTACTCCTTTCGACTTGAATTTGCTGCAAACGAACATAGGTGACGTCAACATGTATTAAATTTATATATCCATCTTAAAAGGTAACATAATTTTTTTGTGAAACTGGATACCTATTTTTGACTTCCAAAATGTCAAATAAATCATATGAGTTTATTAAAAACATTCTCCTTGTTTCTTCAACAGTTGTACTTGAATGCCTAAATGACATATCAAAAGCTCTGATCATTTAAGATAATCATGATACATAGTTTGGAAACAAAAATGAAAAGAAATACAACATGATATTCCAAAAAAAAAAAAAAAAAGAGAAATCACAATGCACATGGATATCAACATTCAACAATGAATCACGCAGACATGAGAAAATTCTTAAGATTATTAATCTTTAAACACATATTTTCGTAGTTTAAAAACAAAACCACCACCCAAATGCAAGAAATCATATCCCTCACAGGTCTTTCGTCAAACAACATAAACACAGTCCAAGCATATATAAAATTCCAAGATTAATAAAATTCTTAATAGACATTTCATCAAACACTTTACGAGCAAAAACTATAACATTAAAGTATTCCTATGAAAACCCAATTTTGAAGTATAAAAAAAAAAAAATTCACCTTCAAAAAATATCAGGAGCGGTTAATGGTTTTCCCGCCTTTTTGTTAAGATTGAAACTGATGGGTAGATGGAAGTTGATACTCATCACCTTTACCAGCAATGCTTATAGGAGAAATGAGGCTGCCAATATACATACATAGATACATCATACATATACAGATCTGCTCGTAGATCCAGAGCAGCAAAAAGCATCAAAAAAAATTTCTACAATAAAAGATGCATGGTGGGGGTACCGGGATTAACCACCAAAAAGGAAGTCCCAATAAAAGAAAAAATTTGATGCTTTTTGCTGATACCAACAACCTATACATTCTCGAACTAATTTACCAATTCCGTATATACAATCTCAAAATTAGGATTACAGTAAGAAGTAAAAAAGTATGACCACTAGCATTAGAAATCAATTATAGAACATGTACCATATATGTTGGTGAACTTGAACTGGAGATTCAGTAGTTGGAGCCTGTCGCTCGAGAGAGCACTTCGATCAATAACCATTAACAGTTTACACAGTTCTTCACATACTGTGTCGCAATGAAATATCGATAATGATGATGCCATATTGTTGTATACAAAATTTACAAGCAATAAAATTTATTTTGCTCAAAGGCCACTTCTAACTCTTTACATACATTTTTCGGCAAGAAATAAAATTCATTCGTTCCAATAGCACAACAGAGCATTTCGAAGATGCAGGTTGTTAATTCGCCATTTGGGCAAGCATCAAACAACTCTAATGCCTGAGAAAGTGCAGTCCCTGTGAACTTAAGCAACTAGCACTATAACTAAAATATATATTACCACATAAGACTTGCCTTCAAAAGGCACCAACAAAAATTGGTTCAAAGTTTAGTAGAATTGCTTAAAAAATAACAAACAAACTCCGATCCTAAAACCATGTCTATGGTGTTGATGTTCTTCACAAAACATTCGACAAAATATAAAACCACCTAAACCAAAATATCAAAATACAAACTAAACTTTCAGTTTCATCAAGCTTCACCCCTTTGCATTGTTGTTCTTCCTGTAGTCCTGCAATACACATTATCGTTAAAACGAACAAATGCATTATCAAAATTTGAGTTGTATGTACTAAAGTAAAGAGATCATAACCACTAAAGTATATGATGACATGAAATATGCTACCTAATGAATAGAAAAATATTTACCTTACATATACTGTAATCCTAATAAGCTGAAACCATACTATAAATGGAAATGAAGAAATATTAAAACAGGTGAATTTACTGACTTTTCAGTGTTGCATCATGTGTGTTAATTTTGATTAAGATGAGAAGCTTCAGTATACTCGAAAAAATTATTTTGCATGTCATTTCTTCATAGAAAGTATGCCAATAATTGTAAACTACCCTAGTATCTTCGTCTCTCCGCTCTTTTCTTATTGGAGAATAAACCTATGGCATTACTAATAGAAATTTGGAATCAAGTAGCTATGTTGCTTCCATAGCATCCCTACTTGGGTATACAAACTCTTGGTGCACAGAGTAAGCCAATGCTTATCCCCAGATATCGTCATTGACTCATTGCTTTTCTGCAGGAAACTCTGCCCCTCCCAGTTCCATTGTTCCTGTCCCTTCACCTGATCCCAATTGGTAAATATAAAGCTGACTAGCCTACCACGATCGAATTTCCAGAGTCCCTATGCTTTTACGGTCGCACCGCCATATTATAGTATGATACTGGATAATAATCTAGTTAGTTGGACTCTTCCTTTGTCAACAATTCAAATATTTTCTTAATTAACAATACACCTGTTAGCAACTAGAGTTGATAAGTTACTGAACACCCTCAATCACTCATAGAAATGTGTTAGTTTATTGATCTGCAGGTAGTAATCTGGTACTTTTTTTTCAATGTTTGCTACTCTTGAAAGTTGAAGTCTCAATTTTCATGCTTAATGTCTTAGTAATCTGGTACTTTTTTTTTCACATGCTTGCTAAAGTTATTCAAGAATTAGTGAAATAAAATTGATAAAGAATTATTAGTCCATTACCTTAAGATCGATCTAGCGTCTTGAAGCCTTCAACATCAGCCTGCCTACTTCTGAAATAAGTTGTAAACGCCGCGAATGGACTTCAGCCTCAGCGATCATCAAATCCTTCCTTTTCTGCTCTAAATTATCTTCAGCCCTACCCTTGTCTACAATAACACTTACCAAACCAGAAGATCTGGAATTTGCATTCAACTTTTTTTTATTCCTTGAAGATCGACGATGGACTACTTTAATTGCTTCACTTGGTTGATCACCCTCATTTTGTTCTTTCTCTTCACCACCATAATAAGTCTTCAAGAATTGATACACTTTAGCATCATGAGGTTCTTTGAACTTTAGACCCTTAGCCTTAGGTCGTCCATATTCAAGCTTCCTATACTTTTTCGCAAAATTATCAACCTTGTTTTTTAGTTGTTTGATAGTGTAATCAAAAGACAAAGAATTCTTAATAGACATAAGAATAATTTCATAATCACTAGCTGCAGTAAACTTGCCATAGTCTACCATTGCTTTTAGAAGAACAATTTCATCTTTATTACTCCAAAGTTTCGCAAACCGATTCTTGCTATCAGACCCGATTGTCTTTGGCTTCTTACTAGGCTGTTGATCTTTCACGTCCACAATGTCATCACGTCTATTAAAAGATCTCTTATTCGAGTTAGAACCAACAGGAGTAGAAAAAACCTCATCTTTAGATACCTCATTTTTTTCTTCAACTTCTTCTTCTTCTTCATCACCAAACTCTTGCTCTTCCTCCTCCTTTTCTTCCACTTCATTTTTCTGGTTGGTGTGTTTTTCTCTTTCCCCTTCTTCTTCTTCATCATCATCATCACCAGAATCCTCCTCTTCTTCTCCTTCACTGCTGCTAGAATCATCATCTTCTTTTCCATCTTCTAAGTTTTGGGTCACTTCTTGATTTGCAAGGTTTTGTTGAACAACTATTTTTCCAGGTTCAATTGTCACAGTATCATCCTCATAAGATGAACAAGAAGAAGATGAAGGGGATGTCATTTTGGATACAGAGAAAAAGATAAGAAGAAAATGAGTTTTTTTTTGTTCTTTGATTATGTGAGAGATTATAACACAGGGAATGAAGAGACGGTTGAGAAGGCAAGATAAACCATAAATTGAACTTTGAAATCAGATCCAACTACAACTTGCTTACTTTTAATTAATGGTTTAGTTTAGTCCCGAGGAACTTCTACTGCATGCAACACCTACTATCCTAAAGCATATACTAGAAGATATTTAATGGACATGTTTATATTGACAGAGAAAGAGTTTTATGGGATTATTTCCATATTAGTGATGTTAATTGTTAACCACAATATATCACACAATATTCATATGTGATTCTGCCCATAGTTTAGTACTTTAGTCTACATATTAAAATACAGGGAATGCCAATAGTTTAGATATTTGGGACCATCCACTTATTGAGTTTCTTTGGAGATCAGCTATCAGCTATGGTTGGAGGATAATCAAAGGAAAACACCTACTATAGTACTATACTTGAAACTTGAAAGTTCATTCACTATAACTTAAGTGTGATTTAACCATGTATGTATCACAGGTATTTTTGTACAGTAGTTTTTTTTTTTTCTTCTTCATGAATTCTTGCTTAGCTTATATATACCTAAATAAATTAAGGTTATAAAAGGTTGTGGACTTATACAATTGTTGAATCTCAGTGAGGCACTTGCAGTAATCATTATAAAGGATTTGTACACCAATGTAATGTGTGCTGCAGGCTTTGCTCGTAAAGTGTTTGATGAAATGTCTAACAAGATATCTATATGCAATGTGATTATTTTTTTTAATCTTTTCCTTTTTTGGAAATACATATTAATTTTTCACTTTCAATGCCCTATTCAGTTCAAATCAACTGCTTTACCCCAAAATAGGTCAAATTATAGTAAATGATCAGAGATTGTGAGCATTCTAGTAGAAGATAAAAGGATGTAAAAGAGAGTTTATGTTTTATTTTTGAGTTCACCTACATGTTCGAAATAAAAATTAGGTATCCAGTTTCACATGTATTTTCCCGAACATGAAGTCAAGGAGACGCAACTTTGTAATTTTGTTATGATGAACAATTTTTTGTTTTTTGATGATAACAGATAACTGTTCTGCATTATTTTTCTGTTACCTTTTTATGATGGTTATACGATCTTAATACATGTTTACATTACATTTGTGTTTTGCAGAAAATTCAAGTCAAAAGGAATGCATAATCACCCCTTGAAGGTTAGATTCTATTGAAATGTTTAGCATCTGTTGTACTACAAATATCATAAAAAACAACAATATTTGGAATACTGTATGTGAACAAGCAGCTGGTGTATACACATATCAAATACATGACAAACAAAAGTATGTAGTTAGCATATACATGTTTCAATTAAAATGTTTAACTTTTGATGGCAGAATTTATCTACAAACCTCATTACTGAACTTACTTTCCAAATAATGCAATACCAGTTTTTGATGGATAATTGTATAATGATTGGTAGGATCTCCAACCAATTCACGTACTATTATGTTCAGTTGCCGTGCATGTTTATCAGAATCAACTCTTCTTGATTTCATTTCCACGTGCTCATTAGGTCTGGCAACTAGGAAGTAGATTATCAACCCAAGGTGAATAACTTAGGTTCTAAGGACAAAGGCTTTGACTACATAACCAGTTCTAAGCAAATGGTGAAAGATGTGGGCTTACAGCTACTAAATCAGTAAATCGTCTTAAACTGATGCGGAAGATACATAAAAAATGATGGTGTCAAGGCCTAGAAGAAGAGGTACTATTCTATCAGATGTGTCATTTTCATTGATAGTGTGTTTTCAGCTTTTGATTTTTATTCTCTGTGATAGTCCTGAAGGCCTGAACTGAGAACTATTCTTAATCACCCCTTTTAATAAACACATTTTCTTCGACCAAGTTCTGGTTACACTGTACACCATACTTTCACTTTTTCAATCCTGTCATGTTTTACCAATACATCTATTGATATGTTCTCGTAACTTTTCTCCTCTTGTGACATAAATGATTTCATAGTGATCATGATTCATTTATTGATTATACATGGTATTTCAATTTTATCGTTTGTTTATAGCTCTATAATATTTCTATTATATATTAACCTTTTGGAAACAGTTGTCCTCATTCTACCTAGTAGTCTTGGTAGTTGAGTTGAATGATGTCTGCCACTACTTTTTCTCACTCTAAATTATCTATTAATATTATTTTAATAGCAAAATTCATGAGAGAGATGTCTACAGGCATCTGGGTGGCGATCATGTAGTGTCCACTTTTACAAAGCCTGCTCGAATGTGGTAGGCAGTCGGGTTTTGTATGGCTCTTCTTGATAGAGAGTGGCTTATAAGTTATAACAGATTAGAGCAGGCACCATGTATAAATGCTGACAATATGCTGCTGATTCAGACCCAGGTCTTGTCACAAACTTACACTGAACAAGGAGGCCCATTCTTACTCTCTATCTCTTTACATTCTTTTATCTCCAACGGATATGGAGTATAACTTTTCTTCCAAAAATTGAACAGAAGGAGAGAAACAGCGGATGCGAGAGCCACTAGTATGGATCTGAAACCAATAGTAGATTCACAGACTTTATTGTATACCTTTGGATGAATTGTATTAAGACTTTGTTTGTTCCTGGGGTACAGTTTTTTGGAAAAAAAAAATATATACTTCCGACCTCCTTCCATATGTACAGTTGTACACATAAAAATAGCTAGAAAGATGGATACTGGACCAAAAGTGGGAACAAAGAGATAAAAAACTACTTAGGTAACTTCTCTAGTCTTTTTCGTTGCCCATTTTTTTTTTTTTTTTTTTTCTGGCTGCCTGACTGCATCTTCTGCCTCTCTGATAGAAGATATTTTCTTTAAATAGATTTTGTTTTTCCTCTAAATGGGTTGTATTGTGTTGAGAAATTCTTGTCATTACACCTTAGATGGAAATTTCCATAATTTGTTCCATTTGTTTTGCCCCGTTAATGTTACAACATGGGCACTTATTTAAGATATCGCTTTTATTTATATGTTGTAAAAAACATGCGTGTGTTGTAATAATCTTCTCTGTTCAAATTTCCTTTACTATTTGGGTCCACAATGAACAGTATTGCACATTTTGATATTGAATGGTCAGCTTCATGAATGTTCATATTATCAAAAGAACTTTGTTTGTCTAGCTGTTTTCTTTGAGCTAAGATTACTTGCAGAGGCATTGAAGATTACACAGAGTTGCTCGCCCTAACAATCAGGCATTGTCTCTTTTGGGTCGGGATCTTCGTGAGGCTTATTTACAGGTGCTTTTGAGAGGTGGTAGATTTCGCTCAAGTAGTGGGAATGAGTGCGAATGTGAATGCCACCAACGGAGCTACTGATTCCTTTCTCTCGTTACTTATGTTGAACTTCCCATCATCTGAAGTAGAGGACATCCTAATATCTGCGGTTCTGGGTGCTGAGGACAAGTCTGCAAAGAGCCAAAGAGTGTGAGCTCGAAACCAATTTCGAAAACTAGGTACTAAGTTTTAGTTTTGTTGTTTGCCCTTTACTATCTTATGCACTGTTTGTGATATTTACCATAAATATAGTGTTTATGCATATGGTATAAAAAATTGTACTTGTATTACCTTATTCAAAAGCACCAATACAAACGATAGTAGGTAGCTAAGTACTCAGTATAGAAAGCCACCAAAAATTCATGTAAAGATAATCATTAAAAAACAAACGAAAAGAACACTAGATTCACGTGACCTGGGTGTTGTACAATTGTTCCTATGTCCAAGTTCTCTCGGGAGTTCCAATGATTGATGAAGGTTTAGGTATCTGTCTTACAAGCTTTCTCACACGATAACAAAGTTATGATTTCTTTCAAGTGAAAAAAACTTGATTGGTATTGTAGTGATACACATAAAGCTTACGCGAGATCACAAGTGAAGGCTAAGTTATCCAGTTTAGACAAACGGATTCACTTGATCCCCCATTACCATGTGAACATTTGAGACCCACTGTTAAAACTTAAAACTCTGTTTAGTCATGCAGCATTCGAAATCCACATAGCCAGCGTTCAGATGGTGTCTTACAGTTACTTCTTGTTTGGACAATTTAAATCTACCACTGGAATCTTAGGTCTTAGCCAAGACCAGTATGCCTTGGATTGAAGCCAAAATCAAACTATATGTTTGAGACAAAAATATGCCCTTAAGAATTCTCTCACTTGTGTCTTTAAGATCTGTACTCGGTGCGTGGATTAAATTTAATGGATTTTGGACCGGATATCAAATAAGTTCAAACTTGATCTTTTAAAGTGTTTAGTTTCAGTTGCATCAGGCTCCGTGTTCACTCCTCCTTTGATTCCTTCTTCACAATCCTCTGGTGTTCCTAGCTCATTCTTAAGCACTAACACTCACACATAATCTAGCAAGCTGCCACATGATCCACCCATGTGCATCATCCCCGCCTCTCAATTTTAATTTCATGTCTCTTAGTTATTCTTAGGTTGAAAGATTTCATGTGAATTTTGGTTAGTCTACTGAGAAAGAGGAATTGCTTTTTAATGCAAGGGGCATGGTATGCGGGGTTAATGGTATCTTACCATGTTTGACTATTAATAAGCTACAATATTTGTTATTGATATCTAAAAACCTGTTCCTAACCATAGCCAAAGTAGGTGCGTAGCCAATCATTGTTTCTCTTTAATATCTTCATTTTACACCAAAGGGAATTGGAAACAAACATCTTGTACACTTTGAAAGAGGGGAGACTTCTAACTCCAAAATTGCTATGGGGCACAGTTAGCACAAAATTGGTGTGATTCCAACTCCACCAGTCTCCACTCCCAGGTTATGAAATGGAGTAACTAAGAGTACTTCATTAAAGCTATTTACTTCAGGAATGAGCCTCACTTTGTTCCTTTGCCAATTGGTGGAAAACATTCTGTCCAAAGAAATTTTTTTCTGGACTAGTCCTAGCATGATCAACACTGCAGAGTACTATTCCTTTATGACTTATTTCAAGCAGGTCTAGGAGCACGCAGGAATTTGTATTATTCTGCGAATAAACAACACGATTACCTCTAACATTGTTATACTACTGGGATCTGCACCACTGTGTTTAGTCTAACACCTCCTGGGTTGTTATTCTTAACATTGTTGTAAGGCTGCAATAGTGTCTTCTCTATCGACTGCAGTATTAGGTCTCTCTGAAACACTTGTAGGCATCAATTTACTCTACGAAATCTTTTAGTACGAAATTCGTGCGACAAGCATTCTAATGGACAAGGATCAAATTTGGGAGCTGTACACATTTGCTAAAGGAGGTTTATACTAAAGAGTGTTGTATTTTAATGTAAAGAATTATGTCTGCTTCATGCACACTAATAATCTGAAACAAATCAGTACTTTGCATGATCAGAGGCATAAATCTTGAGAATAATAAAAGATATCATAATAATATTGTCTGGTCATTGTGTGCTATATCGAAGTATTGTTTTTTTGTTTTTGTTTTTTTTTCTGGTAATCAATGTTATGCTTTCGGTCTCCTGAAATTAGTGCTAATGGTATAATCTTTGTTTTATGGGATTGTAATGATATTCCCTTCTATTCTTGCAGAAGTATGTTGGAGATTACTTTAGAGGTATTTTTGATGAAAATGATTTGAGTCAAGCAGTATACTTTCCATTAACTTCTTTGATCTTAGTTGTGTTCTTAAATGTGTACTATGTCACATCAAAATTCAGGTTTTTTTTTGTCATGACATTGCAATTGTATAGCATGCTTGAGTAAACAGGAAATTGCTTCTTTTTGTTATCCCTACAGCTTTCCAGAGCCCTTTTGCCTTTTTCCTCTCTTTTTGCTTTTTTTTTGTCTGTCTTTACTCTGCTCCTGATACTCATATCTAGTTCAAGGCCTGAAGTTCGATGGAGGTGATCTACTGGTAATTCATTTATAGCTATTATAACTTTTACTTTTTTCATGTTTCTTATTTGACTTGCATGCTTTTGAAGGGATTCATAAGCTCAAAATGGTTAGAGCGCTTACTAGTTGAGAGGTTGATGGTTCGAATCCATCTGGGTCCAATTGCAACATTTTTTATTCTTTTATATTTTAACATAAAAAGATCATGAAACAAAAGCCCGCCCGCGTTTGTCCTCTACTTTTGTGTATTCCTCGAGTTTATCAATGAAATTTCCTTGTTATATTTAATTAAAAAATATAAGTTATTTTGATAAAATAAAAATAATGCTAAACTGTAATTATAGTTCTTAAATGGTTTTATTGTAGAAAATGTTAATATTTACTTACAAAAATATTAGGAAAGAAAATATTGTTTGACTTTTCTCAAAGTATTACAGCACAATTGATTCTTGGCAGATATATTGCATAGTATTGTTCAAATAATTGTTTGTCAGATTGAGATATGAATTGGTATAGTCAAAGTGTCAAACCAATTCAATTAAATGTTAGCCTGATATATTTGTGTTGGGTGATATAATTGTCTATTTAGCTAATAGTATTTCTCATTGTGAAGATATTTGACCTTAAGTTTTTTTTTTTTTTTTAATAGTCATTATATTAATAAAAGCTAAGAGTTTGCAATATTACAGAACAAAGTATCCAGTTCTAATTGGCATGAAAGCCAAGAAGGAGGAGAAGCAAAGGTGCAGGGAACCAGGGAGCTTTTATCTGCGTGGTGCGCTAAGATATGAGCCGAACAGTTCCCTGACCTATAACAGAAATTAAAAATAACAAAGTCAAAATAACTAGCTAAGTTTTTGGCATTGTCCAAGATGTTTGCAGCAGTCCATGAAAGGTTATTTGTTTTGCCATTCAAATAATCTGCAACAGTCTTGTTGTCTGTTTCAATCTCCAGTCTTTTCACTCGCAGTCCGATTCCTGCTCTAATTCCTTCTCCCTTGCTTTCTGCATCTTCAATTGTTCCTGCTGTGCCTGTTGTAGTTCCTGCACCTATAAACGATCCATCTGAGTTTCTGAATAAAAATCCAATACCAATAGGTTGTGCAGCTGTAGAGAAGGAGATATCCACATTCAGTTTCAGTCTGTCAGGTTCTGGTGGTATCCATATTGAATGGGGTGAAGTTGCAGGCAGGATGCCGCTGTTTATACCCTTACTGTGATGGTATTTCATAAACAATCATATCAATTTTTCTTGCTAGCATTAAAGGATCAGCATTAGTGTCTTGGAATATCTTAGAACACCTGACTTTCTAAATTTCCCAGATTGCTATTAGGCAAAAAAGATTCCACATTCTCTTATCTAAAAGCCAATGTTTAGGGGCCTCAAGGCAAGCATTTTGCCATTCTTGAGTAGTCATATTTTGATAATGAGTTAATCTAAAGTTCCACTGACTAGCAAAGTAAATAGATTGAGTGAAGGTACAGTCCATCAGCATGTGACGCATAGATTCTAAAGGTATCTCACAAAGGGAACACTTAAGATCGATGATAGGTAGGAATCTACCTAGCTTCTCTCTAGTAGGCACCGCATTATTAATACATTTCCAGAAGAATAAGATTGCTCTAGGAGGAGCCGCAATTTTCCAGAGCTTCAAATGAGATTTAGGGGCTAGAGTCCTAGGCTGAATTTGATTATTAATTTCAGTAAAAAGTTGATACATTGATTTTACAGAAAATTCTCCATTCTTATTTCCCATCCATTTCATTTTATCAGTGGCATTAGGACCCCTGATGTTAATGTTTTTGATATGATGGACAGTGACCGAGTCAAAAACCTGATTGAGGAGAGGGACATTCTATAAGGTGAGTTAGGGATGATGAGTTGATTAACATTAGTTATGGCAGTGGTGGGAGAATACTGAATTTGAGAGATGGGTGGTTTGTGGGTAGGCATAGAAGGGACCTAATTATCTTTCCAAGGATTAATGGATTTACCATTTCCCACATCCCAACAAGAGAAGGGCAGGAGTTTGGATATAGCAAAGGAGAGAGAATGCCAAGTCCAAGAGGGAGAGGGGTTGTGACGTAGTTGGAGGGTAGTGGAGTTCCTAAACTATTTTTTTTTTTGAAGTATAAGAGAACACAAGTTCTTAGGATTTTTCACTAATCTCCAGGCAATCCTAGAGAGTAAGGCAATGTTTTGATCACCCAAATCTTTGATTCCCAAACCACCTAATCTCTTAGGGAGACAAATGTGATTCCAACTAAGGAGATGCATTTTCCTTTTGTTATTTTCAATGGGTCCCCACCAAAAATCTCTTTGAAGTTGATTTAATTTATCCGTAATAAGCTTAGGGAGTTTAAAACAGGTCATTTGGTAGGAGGGAATAGCAGAAGTAACAGAGTTGATTAAAATAGTTCTTCCATCTTGGGAGAGCACTTTACCCTTCCAACCAGCAAGCCGCTTCTCAACCCTTTGGGTTAAGGATTTGAAAAGGATGGACTTTTTTTGACCTAGGAAAAGCGGGGTACCCAAATACAAGTCTTCTTTATCTATAAGACTCATATTTAGCTTATTGAGGATTTGAGATTGCAAGAGCACAGTGGTATTATTGCTGAAAAGAACCCCAGATTTAGAGAAATTTATTTTTTGTCCAGTGATTGAACGAAAGAGATCTAAGGAATCAAGGACTTCTTGAGCTTCAGTTAAGTTTGCTCTACCAAAGATAAAAATATCATCAGCAGAAAGAAGATGGGAGATAGGAGGACTGTACCTAGAAATCTTAATGTCGTGAAGTTTGCCCTGAGTGCATTTTTCATTCAGAATTCTAGATAGGAGCTCCATACAAATGATGAAGAGGGAGGGCGAGATTGGGTCTCCTTGCCTTAAACCATTGGTAGGCTTGAAAAAACCATGGGGGGAACCATTAATTATGATAGAAGAGTGGATGGTGGAAATACAAGAATGAATGAGGTGTATGATTTTTTCATGAATACCTAAGGACTTAAGGATTTCTAAGAGGCATTCCCAATTGACCCTGTCAAAAGCTTTTGACATGTCAATCTTTAGGGCCATGAGTCCTTCTTTGCCTTGTTTTCTTTTTAAAGAATGAATGATCTCATGAGTCATGATTATATTGTCAGAAATTTGTCTCTGAGGAACAAAGGCACATTGGAGGGGAGAGATGATGTTGCGGAGGATTTCTCTAAGTCTATCAGCCAACAACTTAGCTAGAACTTTGTAAGTAACATTACAAAGACTAATAGGTATGAACTCAGAAGGGGTGGAGGGGAAGTCGCATTTAGGAATGAGAGCAATATTATTAGTGTGATTAATTTGCTCCATATTAGCATTACCATACGAGAATTGGTAAACCAACTTGTTAACTTCAGTTTGAACAGTACTCCAGGAATTTTGGTAAAAGAAACCAGAGAAACCATCAGGGCCTGGGGCTTTGAGTGCTACAATCCCAAATATGTAGCTTTTAATTTCTTTATGAGAAATACCTCTAGAGAGGCTGTCATTGTCCTCTTGGTTAGTACATCCAGGGAAGAAATGATGGATAATACTTTTTTGTTCATGAGAGAGAGGAATAATGGAGGGGCATAACAAGTCTTTAAAGTGATTGACAAAGATAGAGGCAATAGAATTTTTATCAAATACCCTAACATTGGTTAAGGACATAATGGATTCAATTTTGTTGAAATTCCTCCTGATTAGGGTGGAGATGTGGAAATACTTGGTATTTTTATCACCAGTAGCTAGCTATGATGTTATCACTAGATCTTTGCTAACTTACACCACAAGTAAAAAAGAACCAAAACCAAATCTCCTTCTTCACCATCATCATAATAAAGAAAACCTCCTCATTTCAATCAATCAAGAAGAAGAAAGAATGAAGAGAGAAGGTCGACAACATGGTATGGTTAGAAACTACAAAGGCAATTTGAATTCAAAATCAATTACTCGTATTAATCGATTTGAAACACCTCCAACTGCTGGATTATTTACAAAAGTTTCATCTAAACCTACTAATCATTCAAAATTTACAGGAAAATGTGGTAAATCAAAGTGTTTTGAATGTCATAGTCATCCATCTTGTAAATCTAAAGATAAAGGTAAAGGTACTTATAAGATTAGATCTACTGATGTTGCTACAAATCATAGATTGATTTCTTGGAAGGTTGTTGATAGTAAAGGTAATCATGGTTTGAATTATGTGGGTTTATCTTCTGATCAAGTTTTAGGTCAATTATCTAATTATTATTATCAGAATAATTATGATGATGATGATCAAGATTATTATGATGATGAGGATGTTGGGGATCATTATGGTGATGGTGAAGATCTTCATCATCATCATGGATATGATGTTGATGTCCATGATGGTGGTTCATTTGGTTTAGGTGATGAATTGGTCATGGGATCTTGTCATGTGGTTGATGATTTGATTATTAATGTGTCAAATGATATGGATGATGTTGGTGATGGTGCCATTGATGATGTTAAAGATGTTGATGGTACCAATGATGATGATGATGAAGATGATATGGGATTTTGTGATGTTGGGTTTGTGATTGAGCAAGTAGATGGAGATGTAGATGAAGGATGGTGTTTGGTGGACGAAATGTGAATATTGAGTGTTCAAAGGAAGAACGTACACATTGACTATATTGGTTCATAGTTATATCAAGGGATAACGTCGTTCGTTCTTCTATTTTTAGTTTTTAGTATGGGAAAAAAATTGTCTGACCAAGTAATTGTGTGTTTATTTCAGTATTTTTAGTTCTTTGTAAATTGTAATTGAACTGAAGTTCTTTTCAAGACAATCTGGTATTTTGTTTATGTTCATTTATTTTAGATTTATTTCGTGCACATAAAAATGTATTTGTTTGGTTTGAATAATTCATCCAAATCTAGAATTCAAATTTAGTTGGTGCTACTGCTGCTGCCTTGGCGTTGTTTGTTTTTATCAGCAGTATGCTATCTATTGCAAAGCTTTTGCTTAACAGGTCATAATAGTTGCTCAGAAATTCAGATTACTTGAATGAGTCTTGCTTTTTGTACATGGGGTTAGTAGGACTTGGTGTGGATTGAGTATAAAATTGAAAGTTATCAGTAAGACTATGGATACTATACGGGAGTTTCTACTTTCTAATGTACAAAAATGATTTTGCAAACTCAGATCAAATGCTCTACTTTCTAATGTGCAAAAATAATTTTGCAAACTCAGATCAAATGCTAATCTCTCTTTGTGTTGGCAACATTGGTTGTTTTTCTTCGAAATAATGTAATTTTCAGAGATCAGGATGTTGTGGTGGATAAGGAAATTAAAAAAATTAAGGGGACTGTGTGGCTGTGGATGAACATGGACAAAAAAGCTCTTGAACTCAGGGACAGATTAGATTTGCAGAACTGTTATTCAACTGGCAGGAACCTATGGCTAATGGAGGATGATACCCACTTCAGAACTGATATGCTTATATGCTGAAATAGAGGGAAAGGAATTTTAGGCTCTTTGTAAAAAAGAGGATATGTCCTCTGGTTTAACTGGGTAGTGATCTGTAAGGCAGACTGGCCAGTGGGTGTTTGTACTGGTTTGGTTTTATTTATAAAATTTCAACATTTGATAAAAAAAAAAATTGGTTGTTTTTCTTCATCGTTAACTTGTGATGCATTATGCAAGAACTGAAACCAAAGTATTAGTATTGTAGGAACAATATGTAAGAAGAAACATGGTGTCATTTGTTATGTGTTTCCAAAAAAATAAATTATTTGTTTATATAAGCATGTTTTTGGTGACAGGAAATGAATAAAACCTTATCTGTTCAAATGTGTTTCCAAAAAAATAAATTATTTGTTCATATAAGCATGTTTTTGGTGACAGAATAAACCTGGTGACAAAATAAAACCTTATCTGTTCCTATTTTTGAGAGTATTGGAGTAATCGTTTGGAATATTGGAGTAAACTCAAATTATGTAAAACATATGTTGGCATACTCAAACGTTAGAACCCTATTAAGCTGGCAGAGGTTCCAATTATGGAAGATAGGTACTTGGAGGAAGGTTGCATTCTCCCTATTATGGAAGATAGGTTTGCATGCTTCCTATTATGGAAGATAGGTACTTGGAACTTGGAAGAAGGTTGTGTGTCTTTTATGCTTAGTAATGTCTAAAGCAAATAATTGGAATTAATTTTTGGGTAGACTAACAAACAAACTGCACACAAAAATAACACAACCAAGCACAAAACATGAAAAACTTTCTAGATCTAGAGATCAGGACACAGATGACAGATCTGTGGCAGTCTGGTTTCAAGACAATTGTGAAATTCCTTCACATATGGTATTCTACTTATGTTCATTTATTTTTGAGTTATTTCCTGCACGGCTGCATATAAAGAATGTACAACTTGTTTTTTTTTGGAATAATACATGAAAAATTACTAGAATTCAAAGTTGGTTGGTGGTGTATATTTTCATCAGCAGTGTAAATGTAGTATAAATTTGAGATAGGAAAGTTGGGGAAGATGACCGGAAAAGGGAAGGTTTGAGTGAATCAAAGTGGCTGAACTATCTGAGCGGTGATAGCTGCCTACGTATCTGGAAGGGGTCGATCCAGAATCAAGCCTAACGTAGTTCCTTATATAGGTGGCTTAGGGTGTGGATCGAGTTAATGACTCAACGTTCGGATCATAAAGTGTGCGGATATTCAGGGATTCAATGAGAGAGATCCGTAACTGTCATAAGATTTGGAGTTTGAATGTATCGAACTCGGCGTTTAAAGTGAGATAGCCCCAAGTCGGATGTGCTCGGATATTTTATGAGATTAGGATTTGAACAGAAGTGAATGAAATGTGGTTTAATACGAAGTCGGATGAAATAGGTGCAAGGTCGGTGTTTAGTATACCGAGTTATTGAGATTAGGATTTGAATGGAGATGAGTGAAGTGTGATTAGATACGAAGTCGGATGAAATAAGTGTAAAGTCGGTGTTTAGCATTCCGAGTAAGAGAACTCGGTAATGGGTATATACATAGCCCCTTTTCATTTGGGCTGAAGGTAGGTAACTGGCTTTAGGGTAAATGAAAATTAAGTCGGTTGTTAAGATATGTTCCATGGAGCGCCAAGAGGCAAAGATTCCATTGTGTGCTGATGTGAATGATAGCTTAAATTTTCGAGGCTTAGGGGCATGATTGCACCTTGAGATATGTGTGTTGTCTGTACACGTGTTGTTTTTAAATTGGATGTGTTTTGAAAAATCGGACCTTGTTTGGTGGGAAACCGAAAGGTTGGGCGGTTAGATTTAGAGATCAATATCTGACCGTTCACGTTCGATGCGATGTGTGGCTGAGATTCTGCACGGTTTTTTATATAACAATCTGCTTGTAACTGCTGGAAAAACCAAGGGTTTACGCATTGGCTTTTAAGGCTGCCGCTCATTGTCTTGAAGGTAATTCTCTTCTCTTCTCCGTTTTCTGTCTTTCTCCTTATAGTTCTTGCCTGATTTGCTTTGAAACTTGTTGTTGTTTTTCCGTTCAAGTTGCCGGAGTTCGTTGTTTGAACTTATTTTTGGTGTTTGCATTTGCGTTTTCGTTCTTGTTTGTAGCTTTTCCTTTGATTTTTCTGTTTTGTTTTCTGCTTTCCGCCATTGTTGCTCTGCATCTGTTCTTCATTTCATTTGGTGAAGATGAGTACTGGTAGTGAGCGAGTTAGCGAGAATAGTGGTGAGGGTGAGGCAAGTACTAGCCGAGCTGGAGCTGAGGAAGAGATAATTAGCCGAAATGAGATAGATACTGAGAGAGCTCGGAAGGCCTACCCTAAGGTTAGAGCAGCGTACGATATTAGGATCCGAGATCTGGAGATGTATAGGGTAGATAGTAGGCTTTTCGACCTTGCTGGGGATGACACCTCGACTCTGATTTGTGAGGGCCAACTGCGAGCTGGGATGCGACTTCCCTTCTCCAAGTTTGTTTGCGATATATTGAACCATTATGACAAGGCTCCCATTATGATGAATAGTAGTTTCTGGAGAGTCATGCTGATATTCAAGGAGTTGAATAAGCTCGATTATGATATCTGCAAGGCCGATGTTGTGGCCTATTTCACTTGTGTGGAGGGTCGGTCGGGCGACTTCTCTTTTTCGTTGAACAGGAGACCCGAACATGGTCCTCACGATCTCTTCAATGCACCGAGTTCCAATGATAATTGGAAAAAGTCGGCTTGTTATAGGATTAGGGGTCCTTCTGCAAACCTAGTGCGTACCTCAGGCACTTGCGCATACCTAAGATAGGTAGTACGCTCGGTTGAATGATTTATTATTGTTATCCTTTATCTGCTTACCTGGCTACCTTCTAACTCGCTTTTGTTAGGTGATGTAGATTATACCCGAGATTACAATCAAAAGATTGACGGGCGCCTCCTTCCGGGTAACATTCTCGAGTTTGCAGAAGAGTCTTGGGCACGCAAGCGTGAAATCCTGCCTCATCTTGCGCATCTGTTCAAGGATCCTCACCCGAAGAAAGGTGCTGGCGGTGTGCGTACCGAGCCATCGGCCTCGAAGGTAAAGAGAGTCAGAAAGAAAAAGGATTTACCTACTGCTGTGGCAGTTGCCACAATTGCTTGTCCTCGACCCGGAGATCCGCCTATTGAGATCCGAGCTGCTCTACCGATGGCCCCAAAGCCTATTCCTGGTCCACCAGGTAGCCAGTTCGGTAGGGGGGATATTGAGCTGGAGTCCTCGAAGAAGAGGAAAACTTCCAAGTCGGCGGGAGTAACCGTGGCTGCTCCTGGCGTAACCATCTTGAACGACGCTGAGAGAGCCGGGAAAGAGAGAGAGGCTCAGCGAGCTCGTGTCCAGCGAGAGAAGCAGCAGAAACTCAAGTCGGTCCAGCGTGGCGATGAGGATCCTCCGACTAGCCCTGCTGATGGCCATTTTGCTCCTATCTTCCCTTACAAGGACACCTATGTGAAATTCAGTGATGCTGCCTGGGAAAACGAAGACATGTGTATCACCCTGATGGAACACATGGCTCTAGATGCCGACGGAGCTCGGGTTTGCGAGCGTTCGATCATGGACGACCTGAAGGACCTGAGTTCGTCTATGTACAAGGTAGATTCCATTCATTTTTACTATTCCTTCCTTAATATTTTTCGTTGTCTGACCTCGATTGGTCTCTTGTTTCAGATGAACGTTATTCATTGTAAGTGGATGGCTCTGCTTGAGAGAGCTAATGAGAAGGAAAGAGAGGCCAGGAAGGCTAAGGAGGCCCTTGCTGCCGAGCGCATCGAGTTGAAGAAGCTGCGCAGTCAGCTAGACAAGGAGGAGAAGAAAGTGAGGGCCCTCAACGACGAAGTGTTGGAGGCCAATAAGTAAAATGTCGAACTTGATACTGAGCCGAAGGCTACAAATGAAAGGTATGAGGCTGATAATGCCCGCTCGGTTGAAAGCATTACCGCTTGGCAGAAGATGGCTTACTATTGGCAGCGACGCGGAGTTTGTCGTGAGTTGAAGCTTAAGAAAGTCATCCCCGACTTTGATCCCTTAGCCGATAATGCGCAGATTAATGCTGAAGCCCAAGCCCATTTCGAGGCCGATCAACAAGTGGAGAGGGAGAGAGTTGCTAACCTAGCCAGTGAACTCGAGGGTGATGATGAAGAGGCCGAGGCTAGTGCGCAGGTTAACGAGGTCGGTGCGCAGGAGGGTCAAGAAGCTGAGGCCATGGATCATGAGGCTACTGCCTAGTTTTTTTTTTTTTTTGTTTGAGAGGTGTGAGGTTTTTGTTTTTCGTTCATTTCTGAAACAAGTACTTTGTTGTATGAAACTAAAGTGGTATAATCTCGACTCATGTCGGTCCTTCGAATATGAATGGTTTAAATATATCTCATGTTTTGAAACAAGCTGTTTTATCTATGGAGATATTCTTTTGCATGCCTGAAATATTCTAAGTATAGAATTGATGTCTTAGCTTGAAGTGCGTATTCTATGGAATGTACGCCTTAAGATATTTTCCATTCCACGGTCTATCGACTCGGTTTCCTTCATGATCAATTAATCTGTACGCTCCATTACCCAAGTCGGATTGAATAATGTAGGGCCCTTCCCAATTGGGATTGAATTTTCCATCACCCGCAACCTTGGTGTTCTAGAAAGTTTGTCTTAAGACCAAGTCTCCTAGTCGGAAAGTCCTTGGCCTCACTCTTTGATTGTAGCTCCTCCTTAATATCTGTTGGTAACGAGCTGTTTGTATGATAGTCTTATCTCGCCTTTCTTCCAACATGTCTACCTCATGCGCTAGGAGATTCTCGTTTTCAGCTGATTCTACCAACTCTGACCTTGTTGTTAAATAGGTCAACTCGATGGGTATAACAGCTTCAGTACCATAGCATAGTGCGAACGGTGAAACGCCTGTTGAGGTGCGTGGAGTCGTTCTATAGGCCCATAGGTCTCTATCTAGCTCCTCTATCCACTTATCTTTTTCCGCTTCTAACTTTTTCTTGAGTGTATTCATTATTGTCTTGTTAGTGGCTTCAGCTTGGCCATTACTTTGTGCGTATCGTGGTGTAGATAACGCGTGATTGATTCGCCAATCCGAGTAAAACTCCTTAATCGTGTTCCCACAAAATTGTTGGCCATTATCAGTGACCAATGTGTGTGGTAGGCCAAATCGGGTGATTATGTATTTCCAGATGAAATTCTTGACTTCTTGTTGTCTAATTTTCCGAAGTGGAATTGCCTCTACCCATTTAGTAAAGTAATCGGTGGTAACTAGGAGATATCGCTTTTTGTTCCTGTCCTTCGAAAGTGGCCCCACTATATCGAGCCCCCACATGGCAAATGGCCATGGGCTAGATATCGTCTTGAGATCTCTCGGGGGTTGGTTTTTTAGGGGTGAGAAGCGTTGACATTTGTCACAATGTTGCACAAAGATTTCCGAGTCAGCCTGCATGTAAGGCCAGAAGTAGCCCTGATTTCTTGCTTTCTGTGCTAGGGAACGAGCCCCGGCATGGTTTCCACACTCTCCTTGGTGAATTTCTGCTAGGATCATCTGAGCTTGTCTAGGTGGTAAGCATCTGAGGTAAGGTCCTCGGACTGACTTCCTGTATAACCTTCCATCTAAGATTAAGTAACTCTTAGTTTTTCGTTCCAGCTTTCTGATTTCCGACTCGTCGTCTGGATAGACTCCCTTGATATAGTTCGTTATTGGGCCCATCCAAGAGTCTTGGATCTCTTGTTCAGATATGTCAATGAAGTCTGAGATTGTATTGACATGGTGGATTTTATCTTCGTATGCTGGAGTGTTCCTTATTTTGATTTGTATCTCCCTGGTTGTTTCCATGTCGACTTGGGATGCCAGGTAGGCAAGACTATCTGCGTGGCGGTTTTCATCCCGGGGAATATGTTGGATTTCCCATTTCTCAAAGTTGCTTAGCAAGTACTTCGCGTGTTGAAGATATAACTTGAGTGTTTCTTCTCTTGTTTCATAATCCCCAAGTAATTGACTTACCACTAACTGAGAATCACTGTAAATCTTGATTTTTTGCAAGTTTATGTCCCTTGCCATACGTAAGCCCATTACCAGGGCCTCGTACTCTGCATCATTATTCGAAGAGGTGAAGTTCAACCGTATTGACTTCTCGATTATTACATTCTCAGGGGATATGAGTGTCGCACCTATCCCGATTCCGTTATTATTTTTGGATCCATCTATATATAGCTTCCACATGGGTTCTCCTTGTTGGGATTCGTCACGTGGTTCTGCCTCGAGTATCCAGGTGATATCCTCAATTGGGTAGTCAACAAGTAGGTCGGCTACAACCTGGCCTTTTTTACTGTTCCGAGGCGTGAAAATGAGTTCGTGATCCCCCAGCTCCTGGGCCCACTTAGCCATTCGACTTGATTTGTTCTTATTTTCCAATACTTGCCTCAACGGGGCATCAGTTAAAACTCTAATTTTGTGCGACTGAAAATACGGTTTCAACTTTCTGGAGGCGAATAATAAGGCCAATCCTACTTTCTCGAGGCTAGAGTACCTGAGTTCGGATTGTAGTAGAGTTTTACTAATGAAGTAAATAGGTCGTTCGTTACCTTGTTCATCTCTGAAGAGGACAGCGCTGATTGCATGTTCGGAGCTGCCGAGGTATAACCCGAGTACGTCCTCCGGCTGGGGTACTGTTATAACTGGTGGAGTTGCCAAGTAAAGCTTCAATTCGTCGAATGCCTGTTGGCATTCTGTCGTCCACTCGTATGTGGAACCTTTCTTGAGTAGCTGTAACAATGGTCTCTGCTTGTCGGATGCACGAGCAATGAACCTGTTTAGTGCGGCTAACATTCCATTTAACTTTTGGACTTGCTTCTTCGTCGAAGGACTCGGCATGTCCAATATTGCCCTGATTTTATCGGGGTTAGCCTTTATTCCTCGTTGCGTAATGAGATAACCCAAAAATTTGCCTGATGCGACTCCGAATAGGCATTTTTGTGGGTTTAGCTTCATGTTGAAGTCATGGAGCCTCCTGAAGGTCTTCTCAAGGTCGGATATGTGGGATGACTTGAGTTTGCTTTTAACTATCATGTCATCAACATATACCTCCATTGTGTCGCCTAACATATCTTCGAACATCCGTGTTGCGAGGCGTTGGTATGTAGCCCCGGCATTACGTAGGCCGAAGGGCATGACAGTATAGCAGTAAGTTCCTCTTTCCGTGATGAAGGCTGTTTTTTTCCTGATCTTCTTCTGCGAGTTTGATTTGGTTATACCCTGAATAACCGTCCATCATCGAGAGGAGCTCGTGGCCAGCGGTGGCGTCCACAAGTTGGTCTATCCGTGGTAGGGGGAAGCTATCCTTTGGACATGCCTTATTTAGATCAGTGAAGTCTATACAACTCGAATTTTGCTGTTTGGTTTCATGACGGCTACTATGTTTGCGAGCCAGTCAGGATATTTGACTTCCCTTATGAATTTAGCATCGATTAGTTTCTGGACCTCGGTATTGACCGCCTTAGCTAAGTGTGGTGCCAATTTCCGTGCCTTTTATTTTACTGGTTTTTTTGTTGGATCGACATGAAGTTTGTGGCATGCAATATTAACATCTATTCCAGGCATGTCAATATACGACCAAGCAAAAATATTCTTATTCATTTTCAAAGTTGCAACGAGTTGCTCTTTTACAATAGGGTCTAAATTAGCTCCTACATATACAACTCTAGGTTCGGCTTCAGTGCCTATGTTGACTGGCTCACCCTTCTCGATGGTTGGGGAGTCGGTAACAAGCTTGCCTTCAAGGGCATCAGTGAGTGGCTCAGAGATGGCCTTGCCATCAGGGGCATCAGGAGTCGGCTCAGTACTGGCCTTGCCGTCAGTGGCTTCAGAAGTCGGTTCAGTACTGGCCCTGCCGTCAGTGGCTTTAGAAATCTGGTTGACAGTGAGCTTTTCAGAGCTAACTACTGCCACCTTTGTTATTTCCTTGTTTGGGAGGGGTATGACCTCAGGAATGGCGTGGCAGCCATGCGCCTCGATTTGGTCACCCCGAAGTTCCATTATACCATTAGGTCCAGGGAATTTGATAACCTGGTGGTAAGTCGATGGAACAGCTCCCATTTTGTGAATCCATTTCGGACCCAGGATAGCGTTGAATTGCGTGGGGACATCGAGGACATAAAAGAGGCATTCAACTGTGACCTCATCCTCATTTTCCCCAGTAGCGACAGGTAGGGTTAGCTGACCTTTTGCCGTTGTCTCTGTCGAGTTGAAAGCGAAGAGAGTGACATTGGGAGTCTGCAAGACTGAGTCGGGCATAAGCATCTGAGCGAAAGCTTTGTTAAACAAGACGTCACAAGAGCTTCCTGGGTCTATCAGCACTCTCTTAGTGGTCCATCCACCAAGTCGGATATGGACGACGAGTGCGTCATTGTGTGGCAAACACACCTTCTTCAAGTCATAGTCAGAAAAGATCAGTGCATTCTTTCCTTGCACCTGCTTGGCTATTATTGCCTGATGAGTGAGCTGAAATATGTGGTGAATGTGATTCACCTTCTGTCGCTTAGCTCGGTATGTCCTTTCAGGTGGACGTGTATCCATGATCATGTTTATTGTTCTTTTTGCCTTTGAGGCGTTGTCCGTTCTCTTGCGTTTGTCATTAATCTTTTGGCGGAGGTCGTCTGACTCTTCTGCCAAGAAATCATTCAAGTGTCCATCCATCTTGAGCTGGTGGCAATAAGTTCGGAGATACCGACAGTCTTTTGTTGCATGATGTCGGCAATTATGCAAGAAGCATCAAGGGTAACATTTAAATCCCCTATAACCATCCAAGGATAAGGAGAGGATTCACCGGCAGCACGAAGGAAAGTCCAACTGTGGGCTTTCAAGTTAGGGTAGGGACTACCATAGAAGAAGGAGATGGATTGGTGGACATGGTTGATATGATTCTTAATAAAGGTCTTTATAATATGTTTATTAGAAGATAAAACTTGAATCTGGACATGATCTTTCCAAAGGAGGAGGAGCCCACCAGCTTGGTGGATAGGCTCAACCAGATGGAAGTTGAGGTAAGGCAAGTCTTTGATGAATTTTATCGTTATCTGGTTAGAACATTTAATTTCAGATAAGAAAATTATTTCAGGTTTCTTTTCAGCAATTAAGTTTTTTAAAACTCTTTGAGAAGAATCATTACCCCAACCTCTAAGATTCCAAGACAAGATATGCATATTTCCTATCCAACCAATTCTAGCAACAAAACAAAGTATAATTTTACTAAAACCAAAAGTAACAGCCAAAGATACCTAATTCCAATCAATATACCACCTGATATAATGAAATGCATATACAAGTGTATATATATAGTTGTTTAACTGTGGCAGAAACCAGTAAGGCTCGTGGAAAGTAATAGAACCAAGCATAAGAAGTGTAGAAAGTAACCAGAGAAAAGTAGAACTAGTCAGAGGCTTAAGAACAAGGTTACTAATAATTAAAGAGTGTATGAAATGAAAGTAAGATATCTGCAGCTGATTGAGAGTATATGATTGTAATAGAAAATGAAAGCATGATTTTGTGAATTGCAGGTAATAGAAGATGATAGAAGAAAATTTTGATCTAACCTCTTTATAGTTTCCCCTGGAAGCAGCATTCAACAGAGCAAAATTTGGGGCCATGTCATTGTTTTGATTCACATTCATATTCCTGCTTCACATTTCAGAATCCCCAGCTTCATCCACAGATACAATCCCAGCTCCATATTCAAACAAATTCAGATTTGCTTGTTCAGTCTCGCTTTCAGTCTGTACTACCTCTTCCACCGTGTAAGGACCAGATAACACTGAAGTTGGAGAGAGATTCCCAACATCATCATGTGATGGCATAAAGTTCAGAATATGAGGATTAACAATCCCTTGAGCAATTAGCCAGTTTGCAACCGCAGGAATTGTTATGAGATTCAAGACCATATCCATAGTTTGGTTATCCGGTGCAACAACAAAAGTTTGAGGAGGTAGTGTGTGAATTGGAAGAGGTGGAAATGGAAGTTGTGGCGGTGGAGATGGTAGGTCTGGGATGTAAGGGATGATTGAAGATTCAAAAGCAAGAATTTCTTCAATTTTCCTCTTCTTGCTTGCCTAGTATCCTCATACTCAGTGCATTTTTCTTTTCCTCTTGCTAATTTCCCTTTCTTGTTCGGAGATCCCAGTGGACGACCCCTTCTACGTGGCTGATTTCCAATTGTTTCTTCAAAGACCTAGGTTCCCTGAGCAATTCTAGGGTTAGGGATTTCATTGATTGAGATTGAGGAGGTAGTGCGAGTTGCATTTGAGTTGGGTTGGATAACATCACTCATCAGAAAGTGACTTAGCTCAAATTTATCACTTAAGCCAAACTCAGCCCACATAGTAATGACCCTCTTGCAGTCCAAGTCCGTCAGATTACTCAAATCCAGGCCCATTTCAGAGAAAGTGGTTTGTGAAGAGTCCCCCATCTCCATGGGCTGAAGGCCCATTTGTTGGTGTGGCCACACTACACGTGGTTGGACCTCAACATTTGTCTGTAGTTGGGATTGATCATCAGTCGGAGTATTACTAACGAGATCCACTGGATCATTCTCACCTTCTTTGTGAAGATAGTTGCAATCTCCATGGGCATGACCTAACCGGTTGCAGAGCTTGCAGTAGAGGCTGGGAAGGTTGTAATATTTGAAGATCACCCAAACATTTCCCATTGCAATAGTATTAACCTCAACTCCCATAAGAAGTGGCCTATGGATGTCAACCAATATTTGCGCGCGAAAACCCTCCGCAGTTCTCGGCGTCATTTTAGTTGGTAGGATCATGATCACCTCCTCATTATCAGCCGCTGCACTTGCAATCTGACGGATAGTGTTGTAAGCCAGATGCTCAAGCAACAAACCTTGGAACCCCATCCACAGCGGAATTCTTTTAAAGATAATTGTTTCTGGGTTGGTGGGGCTTAAGAACTTTTCCATTAGTAAGATACAACCAAGGACTTGCCAAGGTTGTCCAGTTTCAATTCTCTCACTATCAACACTGTTGTGAGCCTTGCAAACAAATTTGTTATGGGATAGCCTGACCATATTCATCCTTTCATTTACTCTCCATTTTGATTTAATTGAACGAATCACATGGTTGGGATTAAGGTGACCCCCATTCCAAAGAGTAATGATCCATGCATCCTCCCACCTTCCTCCATTCTCACGTAGTTCCTGAAGAGGTATAATCATCACTCTTTTTGGAATAGTCAAGCTGGTTGTGATAGCCTGTGAGAGAGATAAGATGTTTTCCTCCATTTGTTGGTAAGTGGGAAGTGGTATTAGTTGGTGGTAGTAGAAGGGAACAATTAGGTTGAAGGGTAAAGCTGTAAGTTTAGGAATTAGCAACATGAAAATATCTTGAATCTGAAGGTTAGAGTTTAACATTATCAACAAGGTTACAGGTGGATGGTTGGATGAGAGGTATACAAAGGAAAGGTGATGGGATGGTTTGAATTTAGAAATAAGCAAGAAATAATCAAGGAAAATCAGAGTGTTGTGTCAGAGGTTGTACATTTAAATGGCTAACCTTTTAGCGAAAAAAGAAAAATGAAATTGTTTAGTTGAGATAAAATGTTGGGTTGCTGGTGCAGGGTATGGGCTGTGAGAGTAGGTGTCACTTGTTTGATGAATGAAGATGATTACAAACCGTAACTGTTGTGTCGAAGCTTGATCTGGAGAGTAAACCTATTACCCAGTGTGAAGATGAATAAAAAAGCAATGACAGTGAGGTCCCCTTATGCTGCTCTGTTGAACACCTGTTTAATGTGAAAACATAAAAAATATAGAATCAAATTCAAGAAAAGGTGTGATGGTAAGGGTTGAAAAGTATCTGTTTGAGATTAGAAAGCTGTGACTTGGAGCAGAGTGCTTAGTACAAATAACTACTGGATCCCTTTTTTGATAATGTGAAGAGCTCTAGAGATGATCGTTGTGGTAGGTCGGTGATGATGAGCAGGCTACGCTGTGCTTATCAACCAGATGTACCAAAAAACGATGGCTAGGCTCTATAGATTAGAAGGATGGGATTGGAAGTTGTTGTAATGGGTTATGTGCTTAGAATATGCAATTTGAGTCTCAAAACAGAAAACGAATCAGACCTGGAAAGCACCACCTGACTAGAATAGGGACTAATCTAATTAATGAATTTAAGATGAACAGTAAGCTTCAAGAACAAGCTCTAATGGGGACCTCAATGTGCTTTCTTTTTCAAATTTTTTCGTTGGCACGTTTAATTGACCTTAAGTTGACTAGTGGATGCAGACTTTAGTCTTTGGAGCAATATTGGTCAAGTCCAATGAGTTAAAATTAATAAATTGGATGCAGACTTTACCTCTAACATTGTTATACTACTGAGATCTGCACCACTGTGTTTAGTCTAACACCTGCTGGGTTGTTATCCTTAATATTGTTGTAAGGTTGCAATAGTATCTTCTCTATCGACTGCAGTATTAGGTCTCTCTGAAACACTTGTAGGCATCGATTTACGTTCTATATGCTTAGGAAATGCGATGGTTGAATGTCCAAAAGTATCACTTGCCTTGCACACTGTCGGAACCAAAAAAGAAGGCATCAATTTAGGTACTATATGCACAGAAGCAGGATTTAGTGATCACTCTTAACACACAGTTCAACTAAATTGAGTCTTCTGAGTTCTGCTTTCAAAATTGATTCCTAAAAGTATATTGGTTCTCCAGTAATACTAGCTAGGAAGCTCTGTCCATTGTTCGTTGTTTTCCTAAAGTTGGCACTTCTTCTAGCTTGAACAATATAGGAATGCTTTTCAATCTCATTAGACCATGGTCTTCTACCAAAGGTATGTACTGAAAGTCCTTGTTTGTGATGTGAAGTAAGTTCAAACTACTTAAGATTAGGGTCCAAGTTTGGGCTTATCTATTGAATAGGGTACACCAGTACAGGGAATTACTTATATTTTTTCGAATCACTGGTATCTCTACCACATTATCACACGGTACCTCTGTTTTTTTATCAATTCGAACCACGTTCCAACAAGAAAGGTACTGCCCAAAAATGAAGATGGGGGCTCATTTAAGAACCATATTTTGGTCTTCTTTACAAAAGATTCCAAAGTAAAGTAGGTCTTTATCAGCCATTGTGCCATATTCTTGTTTGATATTCCATTCTTTCTTTAGCAATTTCTTAAAGAAAGAGCAAGGTAGGCGCTTTTGAGTAAGGTAGCCGGCTTGTACTTTCTACAAGTTCTTAAATTACCTTGGCATGATACTAGAGGGCTTGAATTATTTGTAGACTTATTTGTTTTGAGAATTAAACGATCACTTTATTCATTCAAAACAAAGTACAATATCAAAGTGCTTATGTTCGAGAGAGAGAGGGTGAAGACAAAAGGGTCCCCATTAAAGACTGTTCATTTAAGCTTGTTTTTTCTTTTTTCATCCTTTCTTAGCCTAAAATCATTTCTTCCCTCAAGGTTTGTTTATCTGTTGATCGCAACAACGAAGTAAATCCAATCTCAGTGTTCTTCGCAGACGGAACTTAACAAATTACAGCTCAAAAGTTATTTTTCTTCCTCTTGATTCTGGTAGTGAAACCCCTAGTTCTTTTTGATTGATCAAGTTCATTGATTATCATCAATTACAACGGCATTACACCCTCTTCAACAGTTCAGAAGAAAGGCTCTCAGCACCAATTTGCTACTATCTTCCCTTGCATCCACTTCCCACCTCTGGATTTTCTTCTTATTCCCTCTCCTTTTAAAATTTCTTTGATTTGATCTGATTTTCCTTATGTCTGCACACTAATTCCAGGTATCAGCGGAGCAGAATGGGGATCTAAGCTGACAATCTCACACTCAATCTCGTTGCACTAAAGCTACAACCACAAAAAGCAACTTCATCTGTTGGGCTCTACCTCTGCCATCTGTCCTTTCTAGACCATCATTCTGTCAAGTAAAGCACATCTTACAACCAGTTCCAGTACTTGTACTTCTTTTGCCAAAAGTTGCACTCTATCCCACCAAATCACCATCACCAAACTCAATCAAACAAAAAATCTGGTACTCATAGTGCAGAAAGCCACCATTTATCTCACCTCGTCAACTCAGTAGTTTTACCTATTTCATCAATCAAAATGGTCACCTCACAAACCCAAATGAAACTACTCTTCCATCCAACTGTTCATGATATCTATCTTGTTTTTTACCATCCACATACCTTCCTACCCACAACAACAATCGTCCACAAGCTTCTCCTCTCTCAAACAACCCTCTTTCCACCCCCAAATATGGATGACCAGATGAACAACATCACTACAGATATGCAAAACAACCTAAATATACACAAAACAACCACCACCATTATCCCTCGAGAAGAACTACAAAGTAACTGTGCCCTCTGGAAAGATGCTCTGGTTATTACTCTGTGGCATGGTGATCATCTCCACCCTACTCAGGTTATAAAAGCTGTCAAAATTAAATGGAGGGTTCCGAAAAATTTGATGAGAATGGTTAGGGTGGGACCAAATCGCTTTGCTTGTAAAGCCAAGTTTGAGAGAGACGAAGCCTTCATTAACAAAGGCCATCCATGGCAAGTGATGAACTGCATTGTACTAGCAGAAACTTTCTCCTCGCCAACTAATCCCAAAACTGTGCCTTTCAACAGATTACCTCAATGGATCAGCTTCAAAGGTCTTCTTCAAGAGCACCTCTCGCTAACCTCAATACGGCCTCTTGCTTCGGCGGCGGAAGAATGTTGAAATTCTTCCAAATCTTGACACACCTGACACGGCGGAAGGGTATCGAGCGGGTGTCCAGGTCCCCATTGGAAAGCCCCTAAGTCAAGGAACCTTCACCAATACTATTGATGATAAACTGGTCTGGATTGGCTTCAAATATAACAATCCCCCACATGGTCTCCTCTGCAAAAAATGCCACAGGCTTGGTCATGATACAAGGAACTACAGTTTCGAAGCTCCTGAATTGATCCAGACAGAAATTCTTCAAATTGGCTGCAAAGAGAAGATGCCTAATCAACCTAAAGAAGATCTACAGTGGCCACATGAGCAATCTGCTAAGCATCTTGGGCCGGTTATGATTGATGATCGGATCTTGTTTACTACTTCTGGACCCCCAACAGTAGTTATTACTAGGCCCCCTTTCTTTCCTGGTCACTCATTTTGTGTGAACAGACCTCCTGCAGCAAATTTTGGGCCCTTGACCATGATCACCCCTAGTGATACCTCCAGTGACAGTTCGGTCCAGATGTGGGTCGACATGGATTTGGTCGAACGATCTGCTCAAAGCCAACACAACGAACCAAACCAAAGCCCAGAAATTTTACCAACTGCTGAGAGCCCAAACTTTCGGCCCTTTAATCTGTCTCCTCCCACAAACCTAAAACCAAAACAATCTTCTCTGACTATTCATGAGGTGGTAACATCTGAGCAAACTCGAAAAAGAGGTGGTCGGCCGCCAGGAGCTAGAAATAAAGTAACCAAAGCTGGGCAAACTATGAAAGAAAAAGAGGCACTGATCCATATTACTGAAGAAATAAATAATGATCGGAAAAAAAGGAAATTAACAGATCTCATATCAAAGGAATGCTCTATGCTTCACTACCCCACAAACCAACCACCATCAGTACAATTGCAAACCACAAAAATTACAGGTGTGACTGCAATTAATCAGTCAGATGCTCATTCTCTTGACCAAATCCTTCAGCTCCTTACCCGACCTACCATTGCTAATCACCTTGTTAACCGGGGTTTGCTAAGCAAGGAAATTCTTCATTTCATCCCAAAACCAGCTTCGGGAAATTGCAATTCCACACAAACAACGCCAATTCCGCCAAACTCCATACTTTCAAATGCCATAATCAACCCTGACAAACCCAATACCCCCATCATTATTGAGGAAGGGTCTGAGCTGATCACACATCTGAAACTTCACGCTGATGCCGAAAATTTTATCACCATTGATGACTCTGGTACTGAGGAATCTCGAGCGCTGCCAATGAGTGTGAGTCGTCTTCAGCACAATCCCCATCAAAGCTCTCTGCTGATACCTTCTACTAGTGCGCTGCATAACGAGGTTTGCTCTCTCCAATCAAAATTTATCCTTTATTTCTGTCACGACCCTAGAATCCAAAAATTGGCAAAAAGAGAAAATTTACAAAATTACCCTCAATAAGCCAATAAAAGGACAAAGGATCGGGACAGTAATCTAAATAAACATTTGCACAAGGTAACATCCATAACCATTAAAGGCAAATACTTCAACACAAAAAAATTTGAACTCCCAATAATTTGATAACATTTCAAATATCATGGAAGGCTAGTAGTTGCAGTAAATACACATATACCAGACAATCAACAGTTAGAACAAAAAAAACCCGGCAACACGACAAAGAGTGTACTGTACTCATGCATAATGAAAAAGCATAACTTAGTTATCTAATTGATTTGTCAGAACATGGTTTTCTAGTACAAAACTAGTGTCCTCTCAATTAACAGTGCAACATCATGAAACGAATTCTTTATTTTTTTTGAAATACTACCCACTCATGTACATGCTACCAAAATGACCACTTAAATCTTAACTAGGTGTGAAAGAAACCGTCATTATAACTTAATTCATAAGATATAAAATACCATCTCTATTTAATCTTTGTAAACAATATATGCATTCACATGTACCAAGAACTTAAATAAATAAACACTAAATGGAAACAGGTGAATTAGAAATGAATTATAGTGAGATAGGCCACTCACAGTTATACCCACGTCTGAAATAAAAAAATAACAGCAAACATATCTTACCCCACCACTAAAGTCAAACTCATAGTTTAATTAAATTAAACTAATCTAATAAAATATCATCCACTTACCTGCTCTACTGTTGATCTTCTTCTTCCTGTACAGGTCTGCAACTCCCAAAACAAAACACCGACACCAAACACTGCTTCTTCTCTCTTTTAATTTTTTTCTTCTTTTGCGACTTCTTCTTCTTCAATTGATCGCAGCGCCGCCACTCTCTCTCTCTCTCTCTCTCTCTCTCGCTGTTTATCGCAAACCTTCTTTTTTTTTTTTTTAAAACTATGCAAACAAAACCCTTGATTAAATCTCTATATAGAGAAATTAGTCGGCTGATCTAACGATTCATGCTTAATCCGATTTCGATCGTGTTGACGTGTTTCCGAACTACAAGCAACCAGATCTGTTTCGTGGGTGTTTTCTCCAAGTTTGGGTTATTTAAACCATAGTCCACTACTTTATAGTAATTATGCTTAAACCCTTGGTCCAGGGACTTATACCCAATTACTTTCAATTCCAAATTAAAATTAGCATAAAACATAAAAGAGGGGGTTTACATTCATACACACCTCAAAAGAAATCTCGGCCTCAAGATTTGGAAGAAAGATCAATCGAACAATTCCGGGTGCTTAGCTTGCACCTTGTCCTCCAACTCCCATGTGACATCGCTCGGATCATCACTCCACTGCACTTTTACCAGCTTCAATGTCTTTCGCCTTAGTCGTTTCTCATCTCTATCAATGATAGTAATTGGCCTCACTCTGTAGGTAACATCTTCATTAATTTCTAACTGCTCTGGATCATAAATATCTAACTGCGCGTAGTCTACTCCTTCATCCTCTTCATCCTTATCATCTCCTTTCCACATTCTCAACATAGAAACATGGAATACATTATGTATCTTCTCCAAGGCAGGTGGCAATGCCAGCCTGTAAGCCAACGGTCCAACTCTGTCAGTGATCTCATACGGTCCCACATACCTAGGGCTCAGCTTGCCCTTTTTACCAAACCTCATTACTCCACGCATCGGGGAGATCTTCAGCAACACTTTCTGCCCTACAGCAAACTCGAGTGGCTTCCTCCTATTATCTGCATAACTCTTCATTCGACTTTGAGTCGTTTTCAATCTCTGTCGAATGATATCTACTTTCTCTGTAGTCTCGCGAACCATCACTGGTCCAAGAATCGCAGTATCACCAACCTCCGCCCAACAAGCTGGTGACCTACATGGCCTACCATACAGTGCCTCATATGGTGCCATACCAATACTCGCCTGAAAACTGTTATTATAAGCGAACTCTGCGTAGGGTAGATGTTCTTCCCATTCTCCACCAAAGCTGAGTGCACAAGCACGTAACATATCCTCTAGGATCTGGTTTACCCGCTCAGTCTGTCCATCTGTCTGGGGATGATAAGCAGTACTCAAATTAAGCTTCGTACCCATGGCACGCTGAAAACTACCCCAGAACTCGGAAGTGAATATAGGATCTCTGTCTGAAACAATGCTAGCCGGAACACCATGTAGTGTTTCCAATCCCTAACTGCAGCAACCTTCTCAGGGTCAACGGCAAAACCCTCTACTGCTGGATATCCGCAGTGACTAAAGGGGGACAATATTGACATTAGCGAGCGGTATGGTGCTCGACGCACCGGGATGAGCGAGGACGAAATCCCGGGGCGTTACAGATGGTATCAGAGCCGACGACGGGTCGCCTGTTGCAGGTGGGAAGTACGCTGGAAAGGCCTGAGGAGCGCCAGGTACTTGTCTCACTTGGCAGGGAACGTCGGAGATTTTGGGACTGTACTGAGTGTACTGCAGAGCTCTAACCTCGGCTCTGCAGTACACTCAGTACAGTCCCAAAATCTTCGCGCGACGTTCCCTGCCAAGTGAGACAAGTACCTGGCGCTTCTCAGGCCTTTCCAGCGTACTTCCCACCTGCAACTGGCGACCCGTCGTCGGCTCTGATACCATCTGTAACGCCCCGGGATTTCGTCCTCGCTCATCCCGGTGCGTCGAGTACCATACCGCTCGCTAATATCAATATTGTCCCCCTTTAGTCACTGCGGATATCCAGTAGTAGAGGGTTTTGGATCAAGGCCCACCCATGTGGCTTACCCCAAAAGGCCTTGACATTAGTTAGAGTATGGTTAAGCTCTATATACTACCAATACAACCACTTCCTTAGCAATGTGGGACTAACACTAACTCGTGGGTGTTACAATTTCTTGCTTAACTGCTCCCATGTATCTAAAAAATTCATAATACTCTATATCCTCATCAATCATAATTTTAATTACCTTTTTTCATTCACTTTTCACCATAACACTACACCTCCTAGTAATTTTTATATTATCTCACCATCATTCACTAGCCTCAAATCATGGTTTTCTTATGATATTGAATTACACACTGTCCACGCACTACACAATTTTTACACTTTACTGTATCTACTTCATTAACTATACTCATCATCTTCACCTTATAAATTGGTCATATTGTTACTTGCTCACCTACAAACTCTGTTCGCATCAACTCTGGACTGCTAACTTGGTTACGTATACTTGGCTACTACTTTATTGGTTGGTCTCTGTTTTTTATGATATGAAGGTCCTAGCTTGGAATCTCCGTGGTTGTGGTAATGATCAAACAAAAATTGCTCTGAAAGACTAAATAAGAGAACAAAAACCTCAAATCATCTTCCTGTCTGAAACTAAATTCTCCCCTAGATTAACTCTCTCGTTGATAATTAGCTCTCTAAACTATCAGAACTACCACTTTGTCGAACCCAATCACCAGGCTGGTGGTCTCCTTCTGCTTTGGTCTAGAACTGTCCAGTTACAGATTGTTTCTTCTAATAGATATATTATTAATACTATAGTAGACCTAAATAGCAATAGATTACCTTTCTTTGCCTCTTTCTTCTATGGTAGTCCCTACACCCATCTAAAAGAGTACAGCTGGAGCTTCTTCAAAAAAGCTTGTGAAACTGCTACTGAACCTTGGATGGTTATTGGGGACATGAATACCATCTTCTCCCAATCTGAAAAACTTGGAGGTTTACCCTTCAATACAAATGAATGTAAATTTGTCTCTAATGTAACTAATGATCTTGGTCTTATAGACTTTGGGTTTTCTGGTGAACCCTTTACCTGGTGCAATAAGAGAGGTGGCCTCCATAATATTAGAAAAAGACTTGATAGATGCCTTTGCACTTCCAGCTGGCAACTCTCTTTTCATACGGCAAAGCTGCAACATCTGCCAGCTATTGCTTCTGACCACTGCCCTATCCTGCTGGACCTCTACCCCCCTTTGGGTGGGGAACCAAAACCTTTCAAATTTCAAAACATGTGGACTAGAGATGAAAACTTTAATCTGGCTGTTGACATGGCTTGGAAAAGAGTGCATAAGAATAGCCCTATTACCTCTCACTTGGCGTCCACCAAAAAAACTCTCACCACTTGGAACAAGTTTGTGTTTGGAAATATTTTCCACAAAGTGGCTAACCTAAAAAAGAGGATTTCTTATTTCCAATCCCAGCCTTATTCTCATCAGAACAAAAAGCTTGAGAAAAGTCATATCAAAGAGTTGAATGAAGCCCAAGCCAGAGAAGAATTAGCTTGGCAACAAAAGTCGAATGACAGAACTATCCTTGAAGGTGACAAGAACACAAAAAATTTTCACATATCCTCCCTCATTCTCAGGAACCATAACAAAATTGAATCCATTCTTGACTCTAACAACAACAGAACTTTCGATAAAAGATCAATCCAAAGGATCTTTATCGACCACTTCACCTCCCTCCTATGTCCTCAAGTGCTCCCCCTCTCCCCTCAGCATAAATTGACTATCTCGGAGTTCTTCCCCACTTGTTTATGCTTGGAAGATAATGAAACTATCAATAGAGATATCACTATTGAAGATATAAAATATTATATTTTCAGTATTGGTCCTCTAAAAGCCCCTGGCCCTGATGGCTTCACTAGTCTGTTCTATCAAACGTCCTGGATTACTATCCAACCTGATATCTACAAGCTTGTTAGGGACTTCTGGGATAATAGTTTAACCATTGAACACATCAATCATACTAATATTGCCCACATTCCCAAGCGTGACTTCCCCAATCACCCCTCTGACTTCAGACCCATTAGTTTATGCAATGTTACTTACAAAGTCATATCTAAATTGTTGGCTGATAGACTAAAGGAGTTTCTCCCAAAAATCATTTCTCCTCTCCAGAGTGCCTTTGTCCCCAACAGGCAAATCTCTGATAATGTGTTACTGGCACATGAAATTATCCACACCCTCAGAAAAAAGCAAGGAAAATGTGGAGTCATGGCCATTAAGATTGACATGTCTAAAGCCTTCGACAGGGTTAATTGGGAATGTATTTTGGAAATCCTTAGATGTTTAGGTCTCAACCAAAAGATTTTAGATCTTCTCCAAAAATGTATCTCCTCCATTCACTCTTCTATCATTATTAATGGTTCCCCCCATGGTTTCTTCAAACCTACCAATGGTCTCAGACAAGGGGACCCCATATCCCCTTCCCTCTTCATAATTTGTATGGAACTCCTCTCTAGATTAATCCAACAAAAATGTAAGAAAAGATCAAGGGTATCAAAGTCTCTAGAAATAGCCAACCTATCTCCCATCTTTTGTTCGCAGATGATATTTTTATCTTCTGCAATGCAAACAATGCTGAAGCCATGGAACTTCTACAAACTCTTCACATATTCACTTCTATCTCTGGCCAGGAAATAAACTTCTCTAAATCTGGCATTTTATTCAGTAAAAACACTCCCATCTACCTTCAACACCAAATAAAAAGCACTATCCACATGTCTCAGCTGAAAAAAGAGGAGCTCTACCTTGGGACTCCTCTCTTCCTTGGCCAAAAGAAATCCATCCTCTTCATAAATCTCATCTCCAGGGTTGAAAAAAGACTTGCTGGTTGGTAAGGCAAGGTACTTTCCCAAGCTGGCAGAACTATCTTGATCAACTCTGTTGTCTCTGCTATCCCCTTTTACCAGATGACTTGCTTCAAAATCCCTAAACCTATCTCTGAGAAACTTAACCAACTCCAAAGGGATTTCTGGTGGGGAAAAAAAGAAAATAACCAAAGGAAAATGCATCTTATTAGTTGGACCAAACTGTGCCAGCCTAAATGTTTGGGAGGTCTAGGAATTAAAAACCTTAGCACCCAGAATGATGCCTTCTTAGTAGGATTGCTTGGAGGATCATCACTCACCCGGAGAACTTATGTTCTAGCACCCTTAAATCCAAATACTTTCCTCACACATCCCCTATCAATCACTATACCCACCATTCTCCCTCTTGGACTTGGAACTCTATCTCGGGTGTGATTAGAAAAATCTCCCCAAACCTATGTTGGGACATAGGTAATGGCTCCTCTATTCCTATCTGGGACACCAACTGGATTCCCTCCATCCCCTTCTTTAAACCTGTCCCTCTCCCAAACATTGACCCCTCCTTTGTCACTAACATCCATAACGTTGAGCATCTCATGATCCCTCACACTAATCTCTGGGATTTTAATCTCCTAAATCATCTTTTCACTCCCCTTACTGTCCACCACATTCGTAACACAACCATTAGAGGTCCTCACACTACTGATAAGTTAAAATGGATGGGAACTAAAAATGGTACTTTCAGTGTTAAATCCTCTTATAAGTGTTTAGCTAGCAATGGATCAAATCCTCTCTTTGCTGCTAGAATTCACCTTCGTATTTGGAAAACTATTGCTACTCCTAGAGCGATCTTGTTTGCTTGGAAATGTCTTATGCAAGGTATTCCCACTAGAGAAAGAATTGGTAGGCATATCCCTCTGACCTCCAAACATTGTCCTATGTGTAGCCATCCGTTGGAGACATTAAAATATATTCTCCTTGACTGTCCCTATACCCAGGCTGTTTGGTTCCTATCTCAATGGAATTTCAGATTAAACCACTTTCGAAATCTTACTGAAATACAATGGATTAAAATCTGGTTTGAACCCCCTAAAAATTGGTTATTAAATAAAATTGATTGGAGCACTTTTTGTCTGACCATTACCTGGGCAATCTGGAAAAGCAGATGTGATCAAGTCTTTACAGGATTCTTTTTAGACCCTTTGACTTTGGCTAATAGAGTGGATGCTCATCTGAGCAAGATTAACATTATCATGAGAAACACTGGTGGTATTCTGTCCACCAGCCCCTCTCCATGTACAATATGGATCCCACCTACAAATGGCAATGTTAAAATTAATGTGGATATCTCTTTCACAACTGCTGATACAAACATAGGGATTGGAATGCTAATCAGAGACACATTTGGGAACTTCCTATTTGCAGGCAGTCAAGAAGGTACGACAGGCTCTTCAGCTGAGGCAGAATGCACAGGTATCCTATCAGCCTGCAGATTAGGGATTCTACAACATTTAAGCAAAGTGGTGATAGAAACTGATAACCTGTCAGCTGCGAACTATTTAAATAGAATACCTGCAAGCTTATCATCGGTGGCGACTAACATCCTCGATGAAGCTCTATCTCTATCTATGTTTTTTTATTCTATTTGCTTTACGTTTTGTAACAGGAGTGGGAACCATTCGGCTCATATCATTGCGCACCATGCGGATAAAAACTCTTTGGTTCCTACTTCCTTTTTAATTCCTCCAAATTGGCTGTTAGAACAGCTAAAGCTTGATTCTGTACTTTGTAACAGGCAACTCTCTTAAATTTTAATATATATATTTGGTTATTAAAAAAAAAAAAAAAGTGCAAACACTCCAAGGGATGCGATATTCACATTATCTTTATTTACAGCGTCCTATACCACCACCTATGTACATTGCTTTTGTTTTTAGTTGTCACTGCTATCTACATAACTAGTGTCGATGATCTATTAATCAAAATTCAAAATAATAGTATTTGTGAAATCATGAGATACCCTGGAAAAATAACCTCTTTGTAGATTCTAGTTCACTTTGAGAAATGGAATGTTATTCTTTCACAAATACAGTGGTGTTTGTTTCTAGTTTAAGCTTTAAACTATAAATCGGTTGCATACTTTTCTTTGCTTACTTCTCATATCTTTGTGTGTTTTTAAAGATCGGTAGTAGAGTTGTTTCTAGTTTAAACTATAAACGTATCAGTCAAGGAAGAAAAATTGTACAAACAATACAATGATATGTTTTTTTTTTTTTTAACTGGGTAGTATTAAAAACAAATATACAAGTACATGGTTGGTGGGCGGAAACAACACTACCCCACACATGTCAAAACTACATATTCGATTTAATAATACCTATAGTAGGTGGTGTTGAATATTGGCTCGCAATAGTTGGGTGCACAGGATCATACCTTATAAGAGGTGTGATCCATAGGATCAGTTTCCTATATTGGTTAAGGAAACCATATATATGCAGGAGTTCTATTTGGACTCGGTTTCCTATTTATCTCTATTTTGAATAAGTAATTCTATATGGATTTGATTTCTATCCATGGGCTATAAATACCCAAGTAACTTGGTATTTGTAAGACAAGACAAGAGAGTAGAAAACAATAGAAACATAGAAATAGATAGAGTAAGTGAGAGAGAACTTTGGGAGCCAAGGGTGTATTGGGTTTAAGGTGAGAGATTAAGATCTTGAGAAAGATACTAGGGAGATTATTGTAATCGGTATTTCTTTTCTTATAGTGAAATCTTCTCATTGTTCTCCGTGGAGGTAGGCATTGCCGAACCACGTATATCTTGGTGTTATTGTTCTTTATTGTTTTGTTCTTCTTATACTATTGTTTATTGTTTGGTAATCTTTGACTTCATTGACAAAACGAATCCTGTATTGCAAAGGAGGTGTTCTCACGAATATCTAGGTTGCGGGTTGTTGGCGTTGTTAGGATTTAATTAATCACTGCATATAGTTCAACAAGTGGTATCAGAGCTTATGTTGGATTTAAGGTTTTGTCAAAGATGACAGAGACTACAGGTGTTCCTGTGAATAGTGACGGTAAGAAACCATCGGTTACTACTCTTGGCGGCGGTGTAAAAGTTGAGATTAAACCGTTTGACGGTAGAGATAACTTTACACTATGGCAAAGGAAGATGAGAAACGTTTTGATCCAACAAGATCTTCATGTGGTTCTTGACGGGAAAGACAAGAAGCCAAAGGACATGCCAGATGACGAGTGGAACAAAGCAGATCTCAAAGCCATGAGTTCCATCGAAATACATATCTCGGACGAGGTGATGTTTAATGTGATGGTGGAAACCAGCGCCAAAGGAACATGGGAAAAGCTCGAGAAGTTGTATATCGGTAAGTCTTTATCTAATAAACTTTCCTTGAAAGATGAACTCTTGAATCTTCAGATGGAAGAAGGTGGTGATCTTATGGAACATCTAAACGTGTTCAATAAGTGTAGCACAAATTTGCTATGGGTGGATGTGAAGTATGACGATGAAGACAAGTCTCTGTACCTGCTCAGATCTTTGCCTCCATTTTTTAAGCACTTCAGGACCACATTGATGTTCGGCAAGGATACTTTAAAGTATGATGAAGTTGTTCAAGATATAATCTCTCATGTGAAGATGAATAAGAACACATGTGAAGACTCTCAAGCAGAAGGACTATATGTCAAGAATTCTAATGGGAGGGCCCGAACAAATAAGAGAAGTAGCAAATCAAAAGGCAGAGGCAAATCTAAATCCAGGGATAAAGAAGGTTGCTTTGAATGTGGTGCGACAGACCACTGGAAACGAGATTGTAAGAAATATAAGGAAAAGAATAAGAAGGCTGAAAATTCAAATTCAGCCAGCGTTGTTACAGATGATAGCGACGGAGAAATTTTGGCGACTTCTTCAGGTAATGATATTTCTTCGCCTTGGATTTTAGATTGTGGCGCTTCTTATCATATGTGTTCAAACGAAGACTGGTTTGACACGTTTGAGAAAAGAAAAGGCGACGTAGTTTTTATGGGGAATAATTCCAGTTGTAAAGTTTATGGAATCGGTACGGTAAATTTGAAGATGCATGATGGAATTGTTAGGACTCTGGGTAACGTGAAATACGTTCCTACACTAAGAAAAAATCTTATTTCCCTGGGTTATTTGGATAAGAATGGGTACACATACAAATCCAAATATGGGAATCTAATAGTCTCAAAGGGTTCACTTGTGGTTATGAGAGGAGTAAGACTTTCTAACAATTTGTACAAGCTTTTGGGAGATACAGTAATTGGTGGAGTTGTAGTTTCTACACAAGAAGATCACACTTAGCTTCGGCACTTTAGGCTAGGGCATATGAGTGAAAGAGCCATGGAAGAACTACACAAGAGACAATTTTTGAAGGGTGTAGGAGAGTATAAACTTGAGTTTTGCAAGTATTGTATTATGGGAAAACAAACTAAAGTACTCTTCAAAGCTGCAGATACAAAGAACAGAAGTACAGATCGAAGTACTTAACTATATTCACTCAGATGTGTGGGGGCCTTCACCTACTCAATCAAAATGTGGAGCTCGCAACTTTGTCACTTTCATGAATGATTTTTCGAGGAAAGTTTGGGTCTACTTCATGAAGGAGAAATCCGAAGTTTTCACTAAATTCAAGGAGTGGAATACAGAGGTAGAGAATCAAACAGGCAGAAAAATCAAGTATCTAAGAACTGACAATGGTGGTGAATATAAGGATAGAAAGTTTCTACAGTACTGCAAAGATGAAGGTATTGCAAGGCATTTTACCGTGAAGAAGAATCCCCAACAGAATAGAGCTGCAGAAAGGATAAATAGAATTCTTATGAATAAAGAGAGGTGCATGAGGTTTCATGCAGGTCTGCCAGAGATGTTTTGGGCAGAGTCGCTTAACCATGCTTGTCACTTGGTTAATCGTTCACCATCCAAGATGCTTGATTTCAGATGTGCAGAAGAGGTATGGTCAGGTAAACCGGTAGACTACTCTACTTTGAAGGTATTTTGATGTAGTGCATATGCTCTTATTCCTAGTGATGAGAGAACCAAACTTAAACCCAAATCTCATGAATGTATTTTCATCGGCTTCGAGAAGGGAGTGAAGGGTTATAAGTTATGGGATCCAGTGAACCGAAAGAAAATCCTTAGTAGAAATGTTGTGTTTGATGAGAAGACTATGCCTATGAATCAAAACATGAAGAATGGTGAGAAAAACACTATTGTTAAGAAAGCAACTACAGAGATATCTCCTCTTACAAAGGTATCCAAGAGGGAGACTCCTATTCAGGTGGAGGAGTCAGATGCAGAGGTTGAAGAGGATGGGCCAGAATAACAACAGTGTGAAAAGGAGGTTGAATCTAATAAAGATAAACAACAACCTTACAGTGTAGCAAAGAACCGGGGCCAAAGACAAGTCAAAACACCTATTAGACTTGGGTTCAAGGAAGAAGTTCATTATGCTTTAAACATTAGTGAAGGTGATCCTACTTCTTATCGTGAAGCAGTTGAAAGTAACGAAAGAGAAAAGTGGATTGAAGCTATGGCTGAAGAGATGGAATCTTTATACAAGAACTCCGTTTGGGAGTTGGTTCCTAAACTCGCAGAAAGAAAAATTGTTGGCTGTAAGTGGGTTTACAGGAAGATGGAAGGAATGCATGAGAAAGAACCACAGAATTTCAAAGCAAGTTTGGTGGCGAAGGGGTACTCACAGAAGGATTGTTGTGTGTACACTCATGTGTTCGATGATGGGATGGTAATCCTATTGCTACTTTATGTAGATGACATGCTTATTGCTTGTCAGGATATGTCTAGAATTAAGGAGCTGAAGACGTTATTAAGCAAGGAATTCGACATGAAGGATCTTGGTTCTGCACATAAGATCCTAGGTATGGAGATAAGGAGAGACATGAAATAGGGAAAGTTATGGCTTTCACAAGTCAAGTACATTCAAAAGGTACTTGAGCGTTTCAATATGATTGATGTAGATCATGTGTCAACTCCTTTGAACAACAATTTTGTTTTAAACAAAAGTCAATGTCCTTCCACAGATGCTGAAGTGGAAGAAATGAAGAAGAAGCCGTATGCAAGCGCAGTAGGGTGTCTCATGTACTCAATGGTATGCACAAGACCTGATTTAGCTCAAACACTAAGCGTAGTATCGAGATACATGGCGAATCCGGGAAAACCACACTAAAAAGCTATGACATGGATTCTCAAGTATCTGAAGGGCACTAAGACATTGGGTATCTTGTTTGAAAGACAACAAGGGAAAACATGTGTTTCGGGTTATGTGGATGCTGATTATGCAGGAGATTTAGATAAGCGAATATCCACCACAGGGTACATCTTCACTTATGGTGGATGACCGGTTAGTTGGAGATCAATGCTCCAAACGGTTACTGTTTTATCTACTAATGAGGCGGAGTATATGGCGGTAACAGAAGCTTGCAAGGAAGCTATTTGGCTGAAGGGATTAGTAAGCATATTCGGGTTAGAATAAAGTTCTATGATGATAAGATGTGACAGTCAGAGGGCTATTTGCCTTGCGAAGAATCAAATGTTTCATGCAAGAACGAAACATATTGATATTCGCTATCATCGGATTCGGGATTGGTTGGACTCTGGTGAAATTACAGTTGAGAAGGTTCACAGGAATGAGAATGCTTCAGATTGTCTTACTAAGCCGGTTTCAATTAAGAAATTCAAATATTGTTTGAACTTGCTCAAGCTTTCTACATGTTAAAGATTGGGTGGAGCACTCCCCACTTAAGGTGCGTTGAGGCAAGAGGATTCTTGCCAATGTGACGGTGCTTGAAGAAATTCAAGCTACAATGATCTTGTTTCTTGGTCGATGGCTCGCCAAGGTGGAGATTGTTGAATATTTGCTTGCAATAATTGGGTGCACAGGATCATACCTTATAAGAGGTGTGATCCATAGGATTAATTTTCTGTATTTGTTAAGGAAACATATATGTGTAGGAGTTCTATTTGGACTCGGTTTCCTATTTATCTCTATTTTGAATAAGTAATTCTATATGGATTTGATTTCTATCCATGGGCTATAAATACCCAAATAACTTGGTATTTGTAAGACAAAACAAGAGAGTAGAAAACAATAGAAACATAGAGAGAGATAGAGTAAGTGAGAGAGAACTTTGGGAGCCAAGGGTGTATTGGGTTTAAGGTGAGAGATTAAGATCTTGAGAAAGATACTATGGAGATTATTGTAATCGGTGTTTCTTTTCTTATAGTGAAATCTTCTCATTGTTCCCAGTGGAGGTAGGCATTGCCGAACCACGTATATCTTGGTGTTATTGTTCTTTATTGTTTTGTTCTTCTTATACTATTGTTTATTATTTGGTAATCTTTGACTTCATTGACAAAACGAATCATGTATTGCAAAGGAGGTGTTCTCACGAATATCTAGGTTGCGGGTTGTTGGCGTTGTTAGGATTTAATTAATCACTGCATATAGTTCAACAGGTGGTGTCGATCTGGAGCTTCCCAACTTCTAAGCCATGCTGGTTTCCCATAAACATCTCAACCTCCTGAGTAGTCACACTCAGTCCTATTTTGGAAGCTTTATCTGCAGCAAAATTAGCCTTTCTCCATGTAGAAGAAAGGAGCAAATATGAGAACTTCTTGGTGCATATCTTCCATCTAAATTTAAGCTCCCATGGTGGCTCATTCTTTACCATAGATCCAAGAGCAGCCTGAGTCTGTCTCCACCCAAAGCTTGTCCCAACCTTTCTTTATACTGTAGCTCCACTGCCTTAGTAATAGCAGTACACTCTGGTTGGTAGTTCTTAAAACCAATGTACTGAGTTGCGACAAAGACAATATCACTAGCATGATTCCTGAACACCAATCCAATGCCAGCTCTAACTTGTGAAGCAGCCCCGTCAGTGTTAACCTTCATAATCCCGGGATCAGGAGAGAACAACTGGCACTCATGCACTACAGTTCCAGTGGACAGTCTACCATTACTATTCCAACCCTCAAGAATGTTAACTTCCATGGGGTTGTTGTAGTGAGCACCCTTTGATAATCTTGCAGAAAGTCTGATCTGTTTTGTGATACTTCTTAAGCAACCATTAAAATTTGCAGTAGCCTCATTATTCAATACCTTACCTGCCACAGAGTTGCCATCCCACTAACAACAGCAGAAGACCACAACTGATTGAGTAATGGACTCCAGTTTTGATTGATCACCATGGCTTCCTGAAGTGAATTCAGACTCCAGTTCTATAAGAAATGCGTATCAACCCTTTATCTTTTCGGTTACAGCTTTTGAGCTTTGTTGGCATATCTTTGTGTGTTTATAGTTGGTCCAATGCATGAAACTTTGATATTCTCGTATAACATAATTGTGAGTCATCGTCATTCGTCAGTAAACCCTCTGTATGATAAACACAAGTTAATCAATAGTCAGAGATCCAGAGCATGATATTAAAGATTACCCTGGATACGTACATCAACAGTTTTATTTTCTTCATCGTTCCATATTAAAAACATTTCATAACATAAAGAGTTATTTAGAGATACCCCCAAAAAAGTTTGCACTCTTTGAGATACCCCCAGATTGAACAGGTTTTTTTTTATATTGACAAAAATACCCCTCTCTTAATTTAACTAATATCCTAGTCATCAAACTATATCACCAAATATGCCACATCATCTAAACTCTAGATCTAATCCTAACCGTTCATCAATATATAACCCTTCTAAATCTAATCCTATGGTTAGAACTTCTTCTTCTCCAACCCCTTTCAAATTAAACACCTCAAATTCTCAAACCCCATTAAGATTTCTTCTCTCTCTCTCTCTCTCTCTCTCTCTCTCTCTCTCTCTCTCTCTCTCTCTCTCTCTCTCTCTCTCTCTCTCATAAACATGAATTTATGTTATTTGGATAATGGTGGGGTTTGATTTTATCGTCGAAGATCGCAGCGGTGGTGGTGGTGTTGAGATTTTTTGTTAATGGGTGTGGTGGAGGTATTGTAAAAGAACCCAATCAAAGATAAAGAACTCAAAGAAGAAAAGAATGGGAAAGTTGGTGTTGATGTGGGTTGAAGAGTTTTTTATTCAAATTTCAAAAAATTCGAATTTGGTGATGGTGGTGTAATAGATGGTGGTGGTAAAAATTATGTGAAATTTGGTGGTGGTGGTGGTGGTGGTGTAATAGAGTTAAACAATGGGAATTATGTGAAATTTGGTGGTGGTGGTAGTGGTGTAATAAATGTAGTGGTGGTGGTGGTGGTGGTGGTGGTAGTGGTGGTGGTGGTGTGGTTAAGTTTTGTTATGTGTGAATAAAGTTTGGCTTTGTTAAGAGTTTTGGTGGTTGTGGTGTTGTAATAGATGGTGGTGGTGGTGGTGGTGTATTAGATTTAAAGAATGAAAAAATTTGGTGGTGGTGGTGGTGGTGTAGTTAAGTTTTGTTGGGTGTGGATAAAATTTGGTGTTAATAATTTTGCTGACTAGGATTAAGTTTAAAATGAAGGAAGAGTATTTTCGTCTAACATACATAAAGACGGGTCAAATACAAATGAATGGGTTGGTTGACTGGCTTAAAACAAAAATCTGGGGGGAATCTCTAATGAAACTTAAATCTGGGGGTATCTCAAAGAGTTCAAACTTTCCCGGGGGGTATCTCTAAATAGCTCTAACATAAAAGTTATAATTGACGCTGAATGTAACACAATAATTTTTTTCTCAACTAATCTTGTTTTACTATGAGTTGATTGAAATCATTTTGTTTTACTGCTTAGTTCTAATACATGTACTTTTTAATAAGCAGGTGTGTTGTACGACAGAAGCCAAAAAAAAAAAAGGGAAAAAGAAATGTGCCCAAGAAGGACAAACTGGTGGAGTTGGGGAGGATACCTTGAAGCCAATTAGATGAAATGAATACAACACTAGAGGGGGACTAACAATAAGCTAAATCAAATATTTCTGTAAACAACGAAATGGGCAATAGGACAGGATTCCAAATGGGTTTTGTCGCAAGGCAAAACTTTAAACTAAATTAGTTTGCAGGACATACAATTTTTTTGCCATAAATACCCTTATGTGAAGTTTTTCGTGTTTTCTAGAATAAACCACGTCTCGTTCTTCTTCGTTCTTTAACCCAGTGTTTTCTTCCTCATTTTCTAACTTTGTGCTTTCTCAAGTACAATGAAATAAGTTTCTTTCTTCGTCGTTCATTTTTTTTTTTTGTAGAATCTCCGTTCATTCATCAATGACAAGACTAAGAAAACTTGAGTTACTCGAAAGTCGAAACCCATAACTAATTATTGAAGTGGGTAAATATTATAAGGTTCATCAATGGTTGAAGAAATAATTATTAATGGAGTATAATCTGTGGGTATTGAAGAAAGCACATACATGGGTTGTGATAATGTACTAAATACAAAGAAATGGTTATTAGTGGAGAACCATCTGATTTTTAATTGTAACTATATATGAACAAGGGAACTATTGTAATGATTAATTGTGATTTTCAATTGACAACAAAACTACGTATTTTATAGTTTTCTCATGGAGAAGAAGATTGAGTCAACTCAGTTTTTTGAGTCAAGTTCGTTATCACTATAATTGTGATAACATCATGTTATCACTGTATTTGTCTTTGAAAAATAAAGATGATAACATCATGTTATCACTGGACTGGTATTTGATAACATCATGTTATCAGTCTTGTATTTTATTTGTAAAAAACTTAAAGTATGTAGATCATCATCTGAATCTTTTTTATGGGATTTGTGGGACAAATAAAACACCACCACGTATGGATATTGTTAATCCTAGTGGGATTTGAACAAGTTACCCAACTAAATTTATAGACACGTATGGGACAAATAAAACACTACCACGTATGGGTGTGGTTAACCCTAGTGAGATTTGAACAAGTTACCCATTTAATTTAACAGACACGTATAAGACAAATAAAACACTACCACGTATGGGTGTTGTTAACCCTAGTGGGATTTGAACAAGTTATCACTGATGTAGTTGTTTATGATAACATAATGCTATCAGTCTTGTCTTTTATTTGTAAAAAAAACTAAGTTGATAACATGATGTTATCACTATAGTTTTCATTGATAACATCATGTTATTAGTTTGTCTTTTATTTATAAAAATAAATATCTAATAACATGATGTTATCAATATAATTGTGTTGGATAACATCATATTATCAGTCTCGTATTTTATTTATAAATAACCTAAAGTTGATAACATCATGTTATCATTGTAGTTGTTTGTGATAACATCATGGTATCACTGTAGTTGTGTTTGGAAATTAAAGCTGATAGCATGATGTTATCATTATAGTTTTCATTGATAACATCATGTTATCAGTCTTATCTTTTATTTATAAATAACCTAAAGCTGATAACATCATGATATCTGTGTGTACCCTAGGTAAAATACCCGATAGGTGTCATCAACGGCTGTATAAGAAGCCAAACTGAGAGAACCTGAACGATAGCCAGCCAGATCTGGACTATCGAGTAGGGCCCAACCCGGTCTCAAGAAGTCTACATACGCTCTATGTGGATCTTGAGCCACTGGATGGTCGACGATCAGTAGGTGGAGCCCCCGTTACTGTACAAGAAGTTGAACCGTGGGCCCCCATACATCATCCAGGCCCCCCTTAGTCAAGTAAGCCAGGTCCGGCTCGTTGAAGTCCATCAGCGACAAAGGCTTATCCAAATGCTTGTCATAGAAGTCCAAAGGACCTGGTCAGAGAAAGTATGCAATACAGATTGGACCTCCGGTCTGAGGAGTCTAGCCCAAGTTTTTGCTTTCAAACTTGGTCAAATCCAAGTCCCAACTAACTGGATAAGTCTAGCAAGATTCCAGGCCAACAGAACCCATGGTTCTAGTCCACTGGAGAAGATAAAGGAAGACCCAAGTTGAACCAGAGCCTATCAGAGAATGCCACGTAGCAATCGCCCTGGTCAAAGGGAATTCAAACCGAAGGATAACCGCCAAGCAGCATGTGTGATATCTCTACGGGAGCATCTTCACAGTTTGAACTGCCCGAGTTCATGGAGTCGAAACCGGAGGAGCGGTTGAACCAGTCTCCTGCGGTCCACTATAAATGCAGGAGTTCTCAACCTCCTGAAGTACGAGTGTTTCACTAAGCAACCTCCATTACTGCTTTATGAAAGCAGAGACTTGATTCCAAGTTCATCATCTTGGATACGTAGGCAGCCTGATCTTGTCAGGTCCAGTCTCATTGTATACCCCTATCCCATCTCCGTGAATATTCTAGGCTTTCATTTTAACCTTTCAATCAATCAATACGAATCCCGAGTTTGTGGATCAAATTTTTGCACCCCCAATATCATTGTAGTTGTTTTTGATAACATGATGTTATCACCACAATTGTGATAACATCATGTTATCACATTATTTGTCTTTGAAAATTAAAGTTGATAACATTGTAGTTGTTTGTGATAACACCATGTTATCACTATAGTTGTGTTTGAAAATTAAAGCTGATAACATGATGTTATCACTATAATTTTCATTGATAACATAATTTTATCAGTCTTGCCTTTTATTTATAAATAACCTAAAGCTGATAACATCGCATTATCATTGTAGTTATTTTTGATAACATGATGTTATCACTACAATTGTGATAACATGATGTTATCACTGTAGTTGTCTTTGAAAATTAAAGTTGATAACATCATGTTATCATTGTAGGTGATAACATCATTTTATCATTGTAATATTTCAGAATTCTAATATAATTTTTCTGATTAAAGGTATGGTTCAACTAGTGACGAAGATGATGGTGAAGAATAACAAGATAAAAACAAAAAACAACAAATAGAGAAAAAAACAAGTGGGAGATTCTATTTAGTGAAATCTTCTACTACAAAATGTCTACAACTATATGGTTAGTAATTGAGTTTCAATTACTGTTTTGGGGATCTAATCATGCAATTACAATCAAATTGATTGACAATTGAAATTAAATTGGTTTAAGGATTAAACAAATGTGAAGAGAGAAGATAGATATGATCTCATATGGGTTTAATCTCAAGGTACTTTGTGAGATATTAATGAAGAGATCGATAAGAAAGGAGAAGAGAGGAGAAAAACATAGAGAGGAAGAGAGGATAAAAGCGTAGAGATGAAAAAGGAGAAAACTATAAGAGAAGGGTAGAACCGGTATTTTTTTTTACAAAATGTCCTTGGGTCTAAAGAATTTGTTTGTCCTTCGTATAAGATCCATAAGTTTGTCCTTTTCACAATCATTTTTTTTATTATGTCCTTTTGGCCCAACAAGTTCGTAATTTGGCCTTTTGGCCCAATTCTTTGTTCTCTAAAAGGGTAGACGATCATTTCTTTCTTTTAGTTTTTGTTGTTATGCTCAAGGATCGTCACTGTTTTTGTTTAGAATTTTGACAATTAATGTCACGGATACTATGTACAGGTTCTTTTGCATTCTGGATTTCCCCCAAAAGTTTACTGATGGAAAAGAAATTGAATAGGTCTCAAGAGAGTGAGTAACAAGTAGAGGATGTTTTATTGCAAGTTGTAACTATGACATTGGCTGAGGCACTTGTGGGATCTGTTGGCATATAGAAAGAAGCATTTTTATTGTAGTGAATTGATTTCCAAATATATGGTGATATTTATTGGATAAAGGGTTTTAGATTATATTACAGAACAGTCAATATCTTGAGCAAAGCTTAATCCTGAAGCAAGGAGAGTTGGGTTTAACCCTCTTTTAATATCTGAGCAAAGTTTTTTCTTATTTTTTCTGTTTTGTGATGGGAGTTTTAATGTCTTTGTTCGATGTTTGAATTTTAATATAATTAACTTGGAAGTGACACTACCTGTTGGTGGCCATCAGCAGGTGATAGCAGTATTGATGTAAGAAAGAAAAATTACATCAGTTTATGACTTCCCAATCAACTTACACATAAACATGCAGTGTTACTTAGAGCATTCCCAAGGGTGCTTTGACTTTGGCATCCACCGCTGCATTGTCTCTTCCGACCGATCTTTCTCTGTTTCGTCCCCTCCCTTTCTCTCTTTCCTCAAGGTTATTAGCTATTTATCAAGGTCAGTTCATTTTTATCATCATTTTCTTTCTTATCTACTGTTCTTCTCCGTTGGGTTATACAGTATAATCCCGATAATTTGATATGCGATTAATTAATAATAATCTCGCTTAATTAATAAAATTTGTCAGTCCCAACTCGGGCCAATGTACTAAATTAATAAATTCGTTAAATTTATGAGTTAATAGATTTTGAAGAGACCTTTATATATTCATATCTATTATGTAAATTAATAATCTATCAAAAAGTATAGTATTTTTCATGGTATCTTTGAATAAGAATTAATTTTTTGTTGAAAATTAAAATCCAGTTGAGTTTGTTGTTAAATTCATTTAGTACATTATACATACAATGGTAAAGTACTAAGTGTTTATAATTGTGTAAAACTAAGTTCATTATCTGTATCATTTATCATGTATTGTGCTTTATCAATTTTTTTTTATCATGTGCTATAAATCCTTAGTTATTTAAATAAGCTAAGTCAAAGTATCAATTTTCATTAAAAAATAATGGACCCCCATAAGGGACCGAAAAGAAACATTTTCCTATCTAAGAAACTAAATGCAAAAAATGCCCCATTTTAAAGTCCAAAGATATGGCCCGATCTATTTTCTTTTTGAGACAAAAATACCCCTCCATATCTACAGTAAACTGATCGAGTCCATCTTCTTCTCTTTCCATCTTTTCGCAAAGGAAAAACAGAAACCGCCATTAACGAAATCTCGACATAGTTCATCACTTGATTTCAAGCAAGTAAGTCATTCAATTTGAGGAATCGAAATCGTAGAGAACAGAAACAACCATTGGAGTTCTTTAGAGAGGGAAAACACACAGTTCATCATTTGATTTCAAACAATTAAGTCATCAATTTGAGGAATCGAAATCGTAGAGAACAAAAACAACCATTAGAGTTCTTTGGAGAGGGAAAGCACATAGTTCATCATTTGATTTCAAACAAGTAAGTCATTAGTTTGAGGAATTTGAATTTCTAGGGTTTTTTTTTTTTTTTAGATTTCTCAAACAATTGATATATTTGTCGTTCTTGCCAATATCACTTGGCTATGGTAAAGTTATTTGCAATTATATCTTTGCATTGGTGTATTTTTTTCTTTTTATTGATTGTTTTTCCAATTGAGCTCTTTGCATCAATAGTGTTGTAGGGTGTTTTTTTTATTTATTATTTTTTCAGAGTTTATTACAAATAACTCAATGAAATGTTTGCAATAATCTCTTGGTTTTGTTTTGGCATATACATATATTTTTTTCTTAATTATTTTGAGTCCAGTGCAAAGAACTCAATGAAATATTTGTAGATAGATATTGGCATTTGTGATTGATTTAAGTGGACGACATTTTCTTTGTAATGTTCTGCTTCTGCTTGCTTCAACAACTTCTGCACTCATTGTTCAACATACTTTCATTGTAATGTTTCCAAACTTTGTGTTTTTCGTCTTTCCTGTCATTTTTGTTATGTCGATCAGTCTACATGCAACAACTATAGGCAATTTGGTATAGTATATGACAGTTTTAGTTCCTATAAGAGTTTGCTCTGACTGCACACTTCCTTGGCACACAAGGAGCAATTGGCATCTATGTTTCTGATTCGGCATTTCTGTCATAGTTTAAATAAGGCCCACTTGTACACCTATTATGTACCAGAAAGTGTACTTGTTTTTTCTCGATTGTCTAATATTAAATCAAAGTGCACTTCTGTTCTGTTTATGCCTATAATTATCCATACCCGAATTGAAATCTAGGAAATCATTCAATAGGCTGATGAATGCTTACTTTCATCTTCGTTTTGGCGTACTAATGTGTTGTTATAGGCTTTGCCTAGCTTAAATATCATCAAATAGGCTGATTATTTTGTACATGTCAGATTAGCACAATGCAGAGAACTCAATGAAATGTTTGTAGATAGATTTTTGCATTGTTGAATTATTTTAAAAATGTTAGCACATAGATCAGCACAATGGTTGCCAAGAGATGAATGCTTACTATCATCTTAGTTTTGGTATTGTGTTTGAAATACGTTGAATATAATACCAAGAACTCAATGCTTTGTTTCAACACAATCTTGGCATTGAACTCTGTGTTGTGTTTGCATAGCCTTAGGAGCTCAATGATTGTTATGACAAAAATCAGGACATTTGTGAATTTATTTGCATTGAATTTGTACATGTCAGATTATAACTTCATTAAAATTTGTTCTGAATTTATTGTTTTTCATGTTATCCCAGGAACAAAATGACAGATAGTGAAGATGACTTCATGGGAACACATAAACGGAATGAAGACAAGTTGAACATGTTAGTTGATAAAACTGTAACTTCTATTCTAAAAAGAAAAAATGTTGGGCAAGTTGAATTAAAACAACGTAAAGCTCCAAGGTTGGAAAATGCAAAGCAAGGAGAATCTTCAAGGCAGAAAGGAAAACAACATGCAAAAACTAAAAAGAAGCTGAAACAAACGCAACTGAATTTTAAAAAGGAAGATCAGGTAACAGCTTATTACAAACTTTAAAAAATATGCTCCAAATGATTTTGTTGCATTTGTGCATTAAGTTAAAATTCGTGAGTATTAAGTTGAGGTTTTTTCACAGTTGGCGACCAAAGTACGTGTATCTCCTCGACTGAAAGCAGTAGAGGAAATGGAAATTGTATTGGTACAAGAAAAACTTAAGAAGCCTGGTTCTTAAAAAAAGATTTAAGAAAACAACCTCTCAGGTAAGCTTATCTCACTTCACTTCACCACTACTTCATAATAGCATGATCACATATTTCTGTGTTTTTTTTATTCAATAATTCCAAAAATCCTCCTAATTAATTCAAAACCCCAAGCATATAGATCTGCAAGAATGCATGGTGAAAATAATGGTTTTGAGAAGAGGGTGACTAGGTATATAGAGTTGGATTCTCAAAATTTGTATTAACTTAAACATTTTGAATTTCAGTTTTTATTATATAAAAAATGTGTTTTTTTTTTGTTTTGTTCTGCAGCCCATCAAACCTAAAAAACAAAGTGGTACATTCAGAAGTATCCCTACCTACATGGTCACCTTGACAGAGGACATGAAGATGACATTACCAGCTTCACACAAGGAGGCAATGCTGAACACTCCTTTTGGGAGATTCTTCTCTCTTTTTCTCGACAATAAAATTAGAGATGAAACGGTCACAAACCAAAATAAAGATGCTCTTTGTGAAATTCTGAGAAGATATTCAATTGAAGAGGATGCGTTCAAAGTTGGAGAAGGCGAGAATGCAACATATAATAAATTTAAACCCGAACATGTGGCCTTGACTTTTGGATTGCCTCTTCATGGAAAGAAGGTCTCAGAACTGTTCAGAAAGTTCAAATTTGATCCCGATCAGTCCTTGTTTCTTGTTAACAACAACCTTCAAAAGTGTGGCGAAATCTCAAAATAGACCATGATTAATAGAATCAATATTTTGATGAATGAGGAAGGAAGCCACAGTAATTTTTGTAGGATGGTAGTCTTGTTCATGTGCGCCATAAATGTTTTCCCGAACTCCAACTATTCCATTGGGAAGTCTTTTGCAGCACACTTGGAAAGTCTTGAAACAATGAAATCAATTGGTTGGACAGTTCTTATCTATGATGCATTGATGAAAAAGATAAGGAATAGGAAGGAGAATTGGACACCATTTTCTGTTACTGGATGCCTTATTCCCCTATTGGTAAGAATTATTTTCACATGATACATGTTTTTTTTTTCTAGTTTTGAATCATAACTCACTTATTTAGTGAATAAACACTTTTCGTCTTTACGCATATGTCGGTATGTGTGTAAACAAAACCTGTCATGAATCCCCACACTAATTTTTACCCTTTTTTTTTCTTGTGTAGAATCATAAACTGACTGATGTGTGTTTTGTTTTAATCTCTCACAGGTGTGGCTTTGAAATTACCGAAATAATAAATCCAAGGAAAGCCTACAATCTTGGCACTCCTAGGATTGCAAGATGGAATTTTGCAAAACTTGCTAAAAAATGGAGAAATAACTTTCTTAGTGAAATCACGAAGGACAAGGTAATGAAATAAAGAATTAAACCTTATTTTTATTTTATTTTATATTCTTAATCAGAAAATGTGATATTTTTATGGAGATTAGATCCAAAATTCAAAAGTTTTTCTATCATGGAGTAATGCTAAGAGCTTATTGCTTTATTTGGACAGAACTATTGACATTGGTGAAGTTCTTTGCTTTGGTTGTCCTTCGTAGTTTTTTAACTCTAAGAAAATCAATTCAAATATGTATGTGTAGTGCTTGCCAATAGCTCCTGGAAATGGTGAAGTTACTTGCAATGATTTCTTTGCATTTATTCTATTTTATTTTCAAATACTGCATGCTGTTTTGAAACGATAGAAAGTAATATATATATATATATATTTTTTTTTTTTTTTTTTTGTGTTCTCAAAGATAAGAGGCGATTTCAAAGATGTCACAGATAAGGAGAAGGAACTCTTCATATCCGAAAATAATGAAGAAGATTCAGGAGATTGTACTTTCATGATAGATTATGACGAACTTTTTCAAGAGAACTTGAAGTTGAAGGATGAAAATATGAAACTACGGAAGATAATAGAAGAGCTTAAACAAGCAAGTAGACCTGACGATAAAGATAATGGCAGGGATGAAAATGCTGAAATTCCAGAAAAATCAGATGAAGTTCCGAATTTGCCCATCCAAATGCAAGTGAAAGATCAAGAAATTCAAAAGCAAGCTCAAGTTGAAGAAATTCCAAAGCAAGCTCAGGTTGAAGAAATTCCAAATCAAGTTCAGGTTGAAGAAATTCCAAAGCAAGCTCAAGTTGAAGAAATTCCAAAGCAAGTTCAGGTTGAAGAAATTCCAAAGCAAGCTCCAATTGAAGAACTAAAAACCAACAACAGCAAGCTGCAGTTGAAAAGAATACAAACATCAGCAGAACCTGTTCAAATGGAGAAGGCCACGAAACATTATACAAGGGCAAGGGCAACTGAAAGGGTTGATGAAGATAAAGGAAATAATAAAAAACCAAAGAAATGCTCAAAAAAGAAGAAAGTTGATGACATCGAAGGAATAGTTGATGTGGATGAGTTGGCCTTCACTACAACTACCTGGAGAAAGAAGAACAGACAAGATTGCTGAAATTCTTCTCACTTGCAAATACACAGTAAGTTACCAAAAAAAATTTACATTTTATAATAGTTCTATGAAATATGATCTTAAATGAGTAAAAGTGAATAAACTTTCCTTCCTAATGTAGGACAAATGCATACGAAGATGATACCTGTGTAGTAAAAGGGAAAGCAGTTGAGGATTTGATGTTCGACAACTTCACGGATGCCGAGGTATGTGGATTAAACTCTTATTTGAAATGTTAGATCTGGTCATAAATGTGGATTATGTTTGAATACATTGATTTTCAAGCTTTTGGAAGTGTTGTGTGGTCTAAAATGTTGAGAGATCATTGTTTCCATAGCTCCGGATGCCAAGAAATCATTGATCTGCTATAATTTCCATTACTTGTTTTTTTAAAGGGTTTAAGGGATGATGTCATCCAGATCATTGTTTCCAGTATTATTTAGACTGTTAAGAAGTGTTTGTATAGTAGATTAGTAATTATCGCGAAGAAGTTGGTCTTAGTCGCTAAGATTATAAAAGTATCAACACAATCATATCTGGTGTATATGAATTATTGCTTTTCTTAAAGGTCATCAATTTCTATTCTAAATGGTTGAAGAAGAATGAAGACATCAAATGCATATATGTCTCAGCTTATGCATGGGTAACCACAATTAACTTCATTTGTTTTCGTTAAGTTTTAGTCAAGTTTTATTTTGTAATGTGATATCTAAACATATGATTTCAATACAGACTCATTTGAAGGCTGGACAACATAGAAGTAAAGAAGGTTTATTGGACAAGGTCTTGAAAAATGAATTTACAAATGATGTCAAGCTTGTTTTCTTCCCCATTAATAGTTCAAAGAGTGCCTTCCCACATGAAGGTCACCATTGGAGTTTGTTAGTGTTGAATGGCAAGACAAAGAAATTTCAACACTACAACAGTATGAGGGGAAGAAAAGGAGTTGATAAATATTTTGATGATGCAAACATAATGGTATGTAAAACTGAATACATTCATACGCTCGAGACGAGGGGAAACTGGAATGCTGGCATTTTTTAATTTTTTGTAGAGAGATGAAGTTGTCAAGATTCTTAACAAAATGAAGATTGACTCCAAAAAGTAGAGTAGTCTGACCGAACCAATTACCCAACCGTACTGCCCCAGCAAGGTGACACATAAGTATCCGAAACCATTGAGTACATACATAAGTTTGTAGTTCAGAAATTAATTGATCACATGATTTTATTTTTCAGGGTTGATTGTGGACTGTATGTCTGCAAATTCATGGAACTATTCAACCAAGAAGCGAAGATGAACAAAGCAATTGATTTCAAGAAAGACATTGATGAATTGAAGCCTACGTTGGCGCACTTGATCTTAGCAGATAAAGAGAAAAGCTGGAGGTTAGAAGATGCGATTATGTAGTGTGACAATTTAGTGGAAGAACTTGGGTGAACATATGGGAAGGGTCTGTTTGTTGCTTTTGCTGTAAAAACTAATGTAAAGCAAGCTGGAGTAGTTAGGCATAGAATTGTTAACAACAATCATTTTGTTAATACAAAATCAGTACTTTCAAAGTTTTCTAGTTGTTCAGTCTTCTAGTCCTTCAGTTTAATGTCTCAAATATTATTTTCACTTGTTTCATCTTCAAGCTGTAATATTTGATAAATTAAAAGTTCTACTTCTGGGGCATGATGTTGTTACACCCTTGATATATGCGGTAACAAACACACATTATAACACAATCATTCTGCAAACACTGTCTTGAACCATGCCAGCAAGTGTTGGAACATATATCCAGGAACCCTTTTCATACGATGCATAAACCTCTTGGCAGAAAACACAGAGACCAATTGGAATAATCACAACAGCACAAAAAAAATATTGCAAATAAGAGATATATCCAGGAACCTTTTTCATACGATGCATAAACCTCTTGGCAGAAAATACATAGACCAATTGGCATAATCACAACAACACAAAATGATAAAAGACATTGCAAATAAGAGAATTATATGACAAATACTATCAATTAATAGAGTTAAATAAACTCTTTTGTGTAATAGTTCAAATTGCAAATATGATCGATCACTAGGAATCAAAACGATTAACCAAGTTTGACCATTCAAATGAATCCATACAAATTTTGGATCTGAAACCCCCCTTTTTAAAGGAACCAATATTTGGTATCCTTTTTGTCTCCGGTCTACCCCGCTGCTTACTAAGATCAGGTGGCTTGATGACATCATCTTCACCTACAACAATATCATCTAGATTCACAATAATTGGAGGAATATGATGAGCATAACTTTGACGGTAGGTAAAAACACGAAACATTGGATCAACAAAATCCTCAACATCGTGTCGATCAGATATAATACAATGCAACGCATGAGCACAAGGAATGCCTTCAACGGTCCAACGTCTACAAGAACATGTGCGCTGTTCCAGGTTGACAATATTACTTCTAATGCTATGAACTTCAAATAACGCCTCACTTGACTTAACAGGACGAGTCCATGTTTTGCTAGCATCAATTCTTTCTTTCAACTTGTTTGGTATTGCTAGACAGATGATTGAACTCCACCCATTGCTGCAGTCCCACCTCCCGAAAATTGATCTGTTAACCTCCTCCGAATGTGATCTAAAATAGATGTAATAGGCAGAAATCTTTCTTCACCAACCCATGAGTTGAAGCTCTCCGCAATGCTTGAACACATGTCCCCATACCTCTGACCAGGGAAGAATGCATTTGCCCAATGCTCATAGGGAACAGTTGACAAAAATTCAAAACATCTTGTTTGTTTTCCTTGCTACCATCTAAGAGATCATTGAGCTTCGCAGAAAACTCTAAGGGTGTAAAAGCATAAGCAACAGCCTTAAATAACTCATCGATGAATAACCGGTTACGACTAGGGCCTTTGATCGAAGCACGCAGATTACACCGTAAGTGCCACAAACAATATCCATGAGAAGAATTGGGAAATACATGTTAAACAAACTTGAGCAAACTATTATTTTTATTGTAATAAAGGTGATAGGGCGTTCTATTGAAACCACAGATTTTAAGTTACATAGAAACCACTCCCAGTTGTCGTCATTCTCAGTCGAGACCACAACATATGCCAAAGGATAAAATCCGTTATCAGCATTTTTTCCTGTTGCAGCCATCAAACAACCTTTATACTTTATTTTGAGATGACATGCATCTAGAAACAACAACGGCCTACAGTATTGGAATCCATGTATACAAGCTTCAAATGAGATAAAAAGCCTATTAAACTTTTTAGTTTCCCGGTGTGTTTCCAAAATAAAGCGTCCACCGGATCTCTTTCTTTCAAGGTATTCATGTAAAATGTTAATTGTGAATAAGAACAAGCTTCATCCCCGTAAATCTTCTTAACCGCAAGCTTTTTCCCAGCCCTTGCATAATAATAATTCACTGGAACTCCGTAGTCTCTTTGTATTTCATCAATGACTTCACTTGGTTTAAGAGATGGTTTGTCCTGCACATGTCTAATGATTGAAGTCATTACTAGATCTTTGCTCATTCTGGGCTTATAATTTTCTTTCAGTAGTCTTCCACAAGTATGCTCGGAGTGAAACTTCTTTACAACAAAAAATTTGTCAATACCTTGAATAGCCGAAGCCCGGATATACCATTTACAATCATCTGATTCTTTAAGGGAACAACAAGCAGTAAACCATGTTCTTTCATTCTTAATCGTTCTATACTTGAAACCATGATGGAGGCTATATCTCAACAATGCACTAACAAATTCTTTTTTACTAGAAAATCTTTGTCATTTACCCGTTATAGCGATACCCCAAGTTAAGGATTTTCGAACTTCGTGAGATGAACCAATTGTTAATGTAGAAGACGTACTTGCAATATACGACAAATCACTACCACCAGAACCAATAACCGCTGACAACTCACTACTAACACGACCAACAATTTTAACAACTGAAATATCAACATCGACCTTGCCAATTTTTTTATAGAAGCATAAACATGCCAAAGATTTAATGCTCATATCACTATCAAAAATGGCATCATTCCCATCCAATTTGTACAACAACTCATAATCCATATGCCTCAATGTCGGCCATGTCTTATATATTTCTTCTTTGAACTTCAAAAGGTTGTAGTTCACATCAACACGAAAACCAATAGATTCACCATTAAACGAAACAACGACTAGAACACTCAGTTTATCCATGGCTGAAACACAAAACAAAAGCAGAAAAAAATTTGCACCATGAGTCCATTGCAATTTATCCCAATACTCCAAACCATCCAAACAAAATCAAATTACTAAATCCAAAAAGGTTCACAATCTCTAATAACACAAAAATCAAATAATGAAAACATATAATAGAAACATGAAAAAAGAAAAATCGTTATAAACATACCTCAAACAATGATTTCAAACCCAATCGTTATGAATGATAAATCGTTTTAAATTAAACAATGATTTCAAACCCAATCATTTGAATGACAAATTGCTTTGATCAACGACTGTAACTAGCAAGGGAGGAAGATAATAGAGAAGATCGAAGAAGAATGATGAAGAATGGAGAGAAGATCGAAGAAAAATGAAGGAGAAGATTTTTTTTTCCAAAAGAGGGTATTTTTGACCAAAAATAAATTGTGATCCCAGATCTTTCGCGGGCTTATATGAGAATGGGGCATTTTTTCATTTTTTATCTTAGTTGGGAGATTTTCAAGGCCGTAATTTCTTTTTAGATTTAGGTGGGGAAATGTTGCTTATCGGGCTCTTAATGGGGGCCTAGAACCACTTCCATGAATTAACATAGAATAAAACTAAAAAAATATATAAATACTTCCCTAACTTGATAGTTTAATATCGTGCTAAATTAATAGATTTGGGTAGTCCCAGGGATATTAATTTATAAGGGTTATACTGTAGTTCTAAATTATTTGTATTCGTCAAAAGATTCATGTTTCCTTTCGAACTCAAGTCCTTCATTGAAAAATTTGCACTTAACTTAGTAATAATGGTATGACAAAATTTGAAACAGGACCCAATGATGTTTATGGATCGGCAAAGTTTGTCTTTGTTTTCGTTTCTGTTGTTCATGATGCGTTGAATCAGGTTGGTTTACTAGACTTCGTAGATTAGACTAGAGTTGAATTTCTCAATAAAAATACCACAATTGCTTTCAAACACTAGGTATCTAAACTTTAGATTTTTATGAGTTTGTGTTTATTGTTATAGGGTTCACATAGATGGTGATGACTTCAATCTGGAGACAGATGCAGATGAACAGTTATGCCGCTGTCATCTTCTAGCCGAACTTATCACGTGAAAAACACGTGACCCGTCATGGAATACAGCCAAAACCAAACCCAAGGCTAGGAAGGTTACACGTAACCAGACGAGAATCATTAGATCTAAACCTGATTTGACGGACATAAAAGCATGCATGCCGCACGTTATAAATAGGTAGAAACCGTACGGGTAAGGTATGTTTTTTCACTTATTCTACACTGTTATTAAGTCTTCTTCTCCTCCTCACTTGATACTAACTTGAGCGTTGAAGTGCTAACGTCGGCATCAACATCGATGTGTTTTGCAGGATTCAGGAGGAAGAACTAGGTGAGCATCCAGTCATGAGAGACTTCATGGTGTAAGCTGCTGGACAGACTTACATATTGACGCCCACTGTGGATTTCCACAAACTCAAGCCATCTAGTTCTAGTCTACTGGAGAAGATAAAGGAAGACCCAAGTTGAACCAGAGCCTATCAGAGAATGCCACATGGCAGTCGCCCTGGTCAATGGGAATTCAAACCGATGGATAACCGCCAAGTAGGATGTGTGCTATCTCTACGGGAGCATCTTCACAGTTTGAACTACCCGAGTTCAAGGAGTCGAAACCGGAGGAGCGGTTGAGCCAGTCTCCTCCGGTCCACTATAAATGCAGGAGTTCTCGACCTCCTGAACTACGAGTCTTTTACTAAGTAACCTCCATTACTGTTTTGTAACATAGCGGAAGCGTAAAAGAATCAATAGATTCGATAAAAACTAAAAAGTTAAACTAAAATTGAGAGATATTCTCTTTGATTGATTGAATAATAAGTTGATTGATTACAATTTTTGTCCATGGAGCTCTTTATATAGATAACTCCTTCCTAACAAGTAGAAAATCAACAAAAATAGTAATAACTTATATCCTAAGTCATATAGAACACTATAAGGACTTTCTATACCTATTAGAACTCATAAAAGACTTTTCTAAACACTTCTAATAATTGCCTAAACATTAAGGACAAAAATACACGAATTAAAGTATATTCTAATACTCCTAGAACTCAAAAATACCAAATAGGAAACTCTATGACACCTAAATAGTTTGGTCAAACTGAGTTGACTTGGTCAAACTGAGTCAGAGGTGGATGTTCTACATCATTTTGTTGAAACAGATACTTGATCCCAAGTTCATCATCTTGGATACGTAGGCAGCCTGATCTTGTCAGGTCCAATCTCGTTGTATACCCCTGTCACACCCCAATTTTTGATAAATGAATATTCGCCAAATAAATAGCATTGATAAACCAAAAGCCAGAGTGTGAGCGGGTCGGTCCCACAGGGACCCAGACAGGCAAAAATTATTCAAAGCAATAGACTACAAAGGATCATATGTAACTTCAAAAAAATATTAATTACCTTATTTCCAAAGTTCAACTCCAGCTCCAGTCTCACTATCTCTAATCTATTAACTTCCATATAACCACTGAGCAGACAACCATCCCTAAGAAGACAAACAAACCAACACAGAGTTAGTTGTTAGCACCACTTCAAGTGATTGTGTACTGATATCACGTTCTGTCTGTTCGTTAATTATCAATGTCCGTTAGTTAACTTATTTTGCACCCTAGCCACACACACAATTCGCATGTCTACAACACTACTATGCCTCCTGTGTATAAGCCCACGACCACTTCCGATCACACAGAAAGGAAAGGTGAAACTTATACACCCGCGCGCAAATAACAATGGCGCTGAGCGAAAGGTGCATGGACTCACACAGTACCCAAAATAATCAAATCCATTGGGCTCACACAGTACCCAAAATACTCATGTCACACAGACAATTCCTCAATTAATTCCGTATCACACAGATACTCGGCTTATAACTGAATCCGGATCCAAAACAGAATTGTGTGGCAACTAGGAATTTATCATTAATCGTTTGTTCGTTTCGTTTGCACACAGTAGTTAAGTTAATATTTTATCTCTTCGACACACAGTTAATTACACATGGCACGCAGCCAATACACATGGCACACAACCACTAATTGAACTCGAAACACAACCATTAGTCTCATGTTTTCTTGTTAGCACACAACAACCATCAAACTTATTAATTACAGAGAGTCAAATAGCCAATATTTTTATCAACAAGATCCAACATCTTTTGTATAAAAATCGAATCAATATATCCATGATTAGTATCGGAATTCAATTATCAAATTAACTAGCAGTCATACCCTATCATACATAATAATCAAATCAATAAATATCCATAGTTAACATTAATCCAAGGCTCCCCAAAAATATCCACAATTTAATTAATACCAAAAGCTTACCAAGCACCCTATGTCGGTAATGTGTCGCAAACAAACTAAACATGCATGGCATCATTTGCAACTCAATATAACTAGAACATGCCCAGACAAATGTTACTCGGATAACCAAACCATTTCACTGTGCATTAAGTACGAGGTCAAATATTTTATAAGTATTCAAAAATCCCACCTTAATAAATACAACCTCAATTAAAACAAAACTAATGATATACATGTTTTCCTACCCACATAAATTTTGATGGGTTAAAATCACAAGTCATACCAGCAACCATAGACATGCATTTATATTTACATAAACAATAATCAAACAAATAGCCTTTTTACCTTAATCATACATAAGTATAATTAACTAAACAAAAGAGGTGAAAATTTTAACTCACACAAGAATAACATGTACTGTTATATCCACCAAATGAGCTGCCTCAAAATCCGTGTTCACCAACCATTCTTTTTTTTTTTCAATCATTTTCTCTCTCTCTCTCTCTCCAACTACTCTTTCTTTCTCTCTTCCCGTGCCATTACTTCTCACCAATCATCATCATTATTTTCTCCCTAAAAACATTTCTCTCTCTAGCCCTTCTCTCATTAATTATTTTTCCATTTTTTTTCCATCTTTCATTGTAACCTTTCGATTAATCAATAAGAATCCCGATTTTGTCGATCAAATTTTTGCACCCACACTCTTTGGCGCCAACCGTGGGGCTGAACTCCCATCAGTTCTAGAGCCTTGAGAAGATCTCGATCCAGTCATACCGGAGAACAGCTATAGCAACGGCTGGAAGTAAGAGACGTCCAACTTGATCCAACAACGGAATGAGTCAAGTTACTGAAAGTCAGACTGAGAACCTTTCTCCTCTGTCTCTGGTCCTTAAAATACAAGAACCCGTCAATCAAGAATCCGTTCTTAGGAGTGAGGGCCATGATCATGGCTCACAAAACTCTGAAAATGGACAATCGGAGGTAGGGAACTTAGTGATGCAAGTCACTAACAATCCTCGTGATCCGAATACAATCAACCGGACTGTCAGGGCACCAGCATCACAAGATCCTGAACCATCCAGAGTAGCCGCTGTAAGAAGAGACCAGCGAACCATTTCCAAGACTACGGGAGGTGGCTTCACTGGACAACCGAAGGGAAAGGGCCAGCGATCGAATCCCCAACTGCAGTAATCAAGCGGCTGATAAAAACGAATGCAGAGTTGAGAAAGAAGAAGAGAACCAGGGTCGGAGATAGTTAAATATCTTCAGCCCCTTCTTCAAGTCCATCTCCCCCAAAGAAGATAAGGTCACAATCAGGAAGCAATCAAAGTCTTACCTCTCATAGCTGTGATTCCCACCCTGTGTGCGATAGGCTTGCACTAGGGACAGATAAAATGTCTATCTCTCCGGTTTAGAAACATCACCACGGACGTGCACGAACACCCGGGCCATGCCATGGTCGCAGGGTGACCCGCAGCAGGTCTGTGGAAGAAGTTACTCCACCAGAAGTGGAAGAAGTCCCCGACGGGTTCGCACCCATCAAAGACAACATGAGCTGAACATAGAGCAGATGAATCAACTTAAGCTTCAAGAAATGGTTCATTTAGCTGTCACCAATAAGGCTAACCGGGAAGAACGAATCAGGAAGCTCACTATCTCAAGGCTGGCTGTGTAACCTCTGGTAGAAGAGGTCAAGAACCACACAGTCCCGACCAACTTCAACCAGCCACTCTTCGAACAGTATGATGAGACATGCGGTTGCCCGGTCCAGCATGTCATGAACTACAAGAGCATCATGGCCATCAGGATCATGATAACAAACTTCTCGCGAAGATGTTCGCTGCTTCACTCAAGGGTGAAACGCAGACTTGGTATCACAATTTGCCACCTGCATCCGTCTATACATTTGTGCAGCTGGCAGAATTATTCGAGGAGAAGTACTGGTTCAATGTCAAGACAAAGAAGGGAGCTGAAGTTTTATTCTCCTTGCAGATGGACCGGAGTGAAACACTCAGGAACTTCGCCAGAAGGTTCCGAACTCTATTGTCAGAAGTTTAGGACGCATCTGATAGCGTCATAGTTCAAACTTTCAAGTATGCCTTGAACAACAACCATGAAGAACTGTACCGGTCACTGGCAAGGAAGCCTTCATCAGCTGTTTTAGCATTGTTCGAGAAAGCAGAAAGATACGCTCAGGAAGAGAACGATCTCAAAGCTAGGAGAAAGGGACTTTTCGGGGGCCAAACTTTTGAAAAGCCGCAAAGGACAAAATAAGAAAGCTCTGGTAGAGATCGCAAGGAAGAGAAAACCCCTGACAGGAACAAAAAAAGGAAGGGAAAGGCACCAGCTCGGCAGCCCGACCACCGGTCAGGGAAACCTACCGGGGGCGAATGCAAGGAGAAGGAATTTACACCCCTGAGGTTCTCGATCGAGGAAGTGTTCAAGAAAATTAAGAACAGAGGATTGCTCAACAAACCTGCCCCTCTCCCGACAGACTCGGAGGGCAGGAGAGATAAGTCCAAAAAGTTTGACCATCACAATAATTATGGTCACAAGATGAAGAACTACAGAGCATTGAAGTATGAAATGCAGCACTTGGTTGACGTCGGCCGCATCCCTGACATGGTGCAGACCGGAGCAGTCGAACAAGTGAAGGCTGGAGATCATATCGTGTATGTCTGCCATGGTTCAGGCACCCGGTTCTTCCAAAACAGAAAGAAAGAATTGTGCTCGAGTGAAATTCTGCTGGATATGTTCACAAAGTCGGGCAGCTCAACTTCAACGAAGGGACAAACACTGAGTCCATTGTCCCCGGAGGTCTGGCATTCACTGAGGAAGACGAGAGGGGGCTTGCATTATCCACACAAGGATGCCCTGGTTATCACATCATGGATTGGCGTCTAGCGGGTCCGGCGAGTCATGGTCGACGCTGGCAGCACCTCCAGTGTTATGTTCTCATGTGCCTATCTATGGGTTCAACGGGGAGCCAACTCAGTCCTTCAGGCGGGTCCACCTGCCAATCACGGTGGGATTCAACACCATTGAGGTAGACTTCATGCTGGTCAATTCCCCCTTCTGCTACAACGTTATCTTGGGAAGGGATTGGATTCATCAGATGAAAGCAATCGTGTCCACCTTCCACCAGAGCCTCAAATTTCCTACTTCCAACGGAATTTGCAGGCACTACACCATAACAAGCGGTTTGCAATGCTCATAAAGGAGATCATGGGATAGCTTTCAAATGCCACCTTGATGCAGTCAAAGGAAAGTTTATTTCAGAAACCAAGGGAAACACTATTTTCCTCACGGATTCTCATCAATAGCAACCAACTCCTGGCGAGTATATCAAGGGGAAGTCAGACTTGAAAAAAGGGGTATCAGTATCGGTCGACGAGCTAGAAGAAGTCATAGTGGGACTAGAGTCTCACAAAACCACTTATATCGCTTCCGGTTTACCAAGGGCTGAGAAAGATCTCTTGATTACACTACTCTAGCAGAATCACCAAGTTTTCGCATGGAGCGTTAGCGAAATACCAGGAATTGACCCTTCAGTCCCCTGTCATAGGCTGGACATTGATCTCAGCACCAACCAGCCAAACAGAAACCAAGGAGCATGACACCAGATCGAAAGCTAGCAGTAAATAAAGAAGTCGACCGATTACTGTCAGTCAACTTCATCAAACCGGTCATCTACCCCACCTGGGTCACAAACATCGTGGCTGTCCCAAAAAAGAACGGTAAGATTCGAGTTTGCATCAATTTTACTTGTCTTAATAAACCATGTCATGTGCACCCGTATCCACTCTCTAGGATCACAGACATGGTGGACGCCGTCGTTGGTTACCAGAGGTTATCCTTCATGGACGCCTATTCTGGATACAATCAGATTCCACTTCATGAAGAAGATCAGGAACATACAACATTCATCACTGACCGGGGGCTTTACTGCTACCAGGTGATGCCATTCGGTCTGAAGAATGCAGAAGCAACGTACCAGAAGCTAGTCAACACTATCATTAGCGATCCCATAGGCCGGACCATGGAAGTCTTCATAGACGACATGGTGGTCAAAACCAGGGAGAAAGACAATCATTTGCGGGATCTGCAGTAGACGTTTGATATCCTCGCACAATACAACATGAAGCTGAATTCGGCTAAATGCTCATTTGGTCTTTCTTCCGGGAGGTTTCTTGGCTTTCTAATGACCAACCGGGGCATAGAAGCCAATCCAGATCAGATCCGGCCAGTTCTTGAAATGCCCACCCCAAAGACAGTGAAAGAAATCCAGAGGTTAACCGGGAGATTGGCCGCTTTCAACAGGTTCATCTTCCGGAATTCAGACCGATGCAAGTTATTCTTCAATGCAATTAAAGCCAATGCGGAGTGAAATCTTACTTGCCAGCAAGCCTTTGATGAAATCAAGGCATATCTTACTCAACCTTCGGTTCTTACAGCACCTAAAATCGGACAACCAGACGATATTTACCTAGCCACATCAGATATTGCAGTCAGTGCAGTCATATTTGTGGAAGAACCAGAGGAGAAGACAGTATACTTCATCAGCGAAGTGTTACAGGGAGAGACAAGATATTCAAAGATCGAGAAAATAGCCATAGCCCTGGTACATGCAGCCAGGAGGCTAAAGCCTTATTTCCAAGGGAGGGCAGTCAAGGTCTACACCGAGTATCTGCTCAGAAAGGTTCTTGGGAAACAGGAGGAATCTAATCAGTTGATCGAATGGTCCAACTATCTGTGTGCATACCACATTAAGTATGAACCCAGAACCGCAGAGAAGGGACATGCAGTAGCCTCCTTGATGGAAGACTTTCCCATCGAAGACATTCCAGTCAACCCAGAGTTAGAAGAAGATACATTGGGGGTGAATGATACCCCCCGGACACAGTAGTTTCCATCTAAAGAAGACATTGAAGCGTGGACGATCTATACTGACGGGTCCAGTAATTGTACGACATCTGGCATTGATTGTCTCCTTATTATCCCGGACGGACAAAAAAGTCTGTCAGACTGGGATTCTCGACATCCAACAAGGAGGCCGAGTACGAAGCTTTGATTTATGGTCTCCAAACAGCGCTCCAACTAGGGGCGCGAAGAGTCGTGATCAAGACAAACTCCAAGCTAGTGGCGAACCAGTTCGCAGGGTCATTCCAAGTCAAAGATGACCGGATGGCAAAATATCTCGATGTCGTCCACTCCATGGCAGAAAAGTTCGAGTTCATCATAGTCGAGCAACGACCAAGGATAGATGTCAGACATGCATATGCCCTAGCATACCTTTCTTCTTCCATCGGCACTACAGAGCCCCGACAGCTTTCAATCGGATATCAGAAAGAGCCGACCATCGCGCCCAGAGATCCAGACATGTCATTACTGGAGGTCTACCTTTTGGAACAGATGCATTGGAATGAAGTCTTCATGGTCTTCATGGAGAAATTTTTTGAATTTTTCTTTTGGGAAGAAGTGTTTCTCATCTTCTTTAGGAAAATTTCAATGAAGTTTTAGCCAATATTTTGGAATCTTCTTTTCTTTTGGAATTGAAATGGTTTTGGAAGAATTTGGCTTTTTCTGGAATTTCTTCAAACTTTTTGGTTTTCAATGTTTGGTTTATCTCACTAGTTTGGAGATTACTTTGTATTTCTCCTTTCTTCTTGTAACCACATAAACAATCATCCTCGTGTTCCCAAAACAGAGGGTAAAAGGACCTAAACATTCTAAGGGTATTTACTCCCACAATGGAGTTGGGTAAGGATAATGGGCTCAAGAAAAAGGTTTAGTAACAAGAAAGGCTCAGAATGGTTAACTTAAGGGATACAGTGTCATCACGGTAGGCTAAGGTAAACAGAGTTTATCTAAATGTCTTTGTATCATTTCTAAGTACTGATATGGTGATCACATCTTGAATAAGCTACAAGACCCAAGTTTATATTACACCCACTTGATGTCATCTCAAGGCTAACTATAAAAATGAATATAAGACTAAAAACAGACAAAACTGAGAGGTTGAGTCTTTTGACTCCAGATGTACGTAATAACTGTCCAAGAAAAGGACGCTCAAAAGCTCACTAGGTTAAGTCTCCACACTTATTCCTCAAGTTTCTCAAGCTGTAGTTGTATTTGCACATGTAATCTATAATAAATGCAAGTGAATGTCATGCTTATGCTCATGCAAATGTAGTATTAAACTCAACTACTTGGTGACGCAATAAATGTGCTTAAACTTGAAAAGGATAGAATTCAACCATTAAGTTCATCATTGATGGTGAACTTATCCTATTATTGAAAAATTCTTTGTAAGAAAGATTTTTGTTGGTTTTTCAATTCAAAAATTTTGAATTTTTATACAAGTATGGAAAAAGAAGTTTGAAAATCTTTTGCAAAAAGGATTGTAATACTTCCCAACCCCCAAACAAAGAGATTGCCTTGTCCTCAACGCTCATACTAAGCATAGGAAAGAGAGATAGAAAGATATTACCATGAATGTACTAAAAATTCAAACCGCTTTATAAATTCCTGCCAAACAAAACTGTCTCCACATATGTAGAGATTACAAGGAATTCAGTACTAAGACACAACTGAAATAAATGTACTGAAAAAATGACTGACTCAACATAAAGGGAAATCCTAACTTAAAACAATGCATTTTGTAACTGCAATAATTATCAACCAGCAAATACATAGTGGGTGGGTTGGCCGCGCCCACCCCTAAACAGAATTGAGCACAGATGGTAGAATGAGCGGTTTAAGAGCCAAAATGCAAATAAACCCGACAATAAAAAGAGAAGCAATAAAGCACGATCAGGCTTAGAAGATACACAGGGCTACCTCCCAGGAGCGCTAAGTTTAACATCTTCAGCCAGACAGGAGGACAAACAGGAAACTCACTCCCTAGATAAACGCTACTCAAAACAAAGATACAGGAGAGATAAAATGCTAGAGTGGAATGCGCGAGATCCTGATGTCTAAAATACAACAACGAGTCTTTTAAAGTCAGATACTCAATACTTAAAAGAAAATAGGAAATGGCTTCCCCACCCCCAAACAGAGCGAGAAACAGGTCTGTTTGGTGGTGACGCTCAAGAGAAAAGCATGTACTGGATCAATTATACTCAACCAGTAAGAGTTTGTGGACTAACGGCCCCGAAACTTTCAACCACAAAAGAGACAAAAGGAAAGGAACACAAAGAGGGTCCGGATACTAGCAGGTCAAGGGTCAGTCTAAATAGGTAGGATCCTCTAAGAGAGTTTCAGGAGGCCTTAACTCATGAAAATGTTTAAGACATTGACCATTGACATGAAATTCAGAACTGTCTGCAGGATTAACACATTTAATAGCATTATAAGGATTTACTGCAGACACAACAAAGGGGCCTGACCAACGAGACATAAGTTTGCCAGAAAATAAATGCAAACGAGGATTATAAAGCAAAACTTTGTCACCCATTTGGAAATAAAGCTGATTTTTCTGTTCGATAGTAAGAGATGAAGAGATGATAACAGAATGACTACCGTTCGAATATAATTGGGCACACTTCAGCTCGGGAGGAAGAGGATCAGGAGATGGAGGGATGGTCTCGACTTGGAACTCAAAATCAATGCAACAAACTGAATCAAGGGCCTCAGGGTCTTTGGGGTCAAAGATAGGCACAGAATCAAGAAGAGTCTTGGTTTGGGCAATAGATTGGTCGATGTCGAAGTCAACATTATGCATGGTAGGGCAATTAACAACCGGATCTTTAGGGTAACAACTAGGTACCATCTCATAGGGTAGAGAATCGAGAAGTTACACATCTTTAGATAGAGAAAAATCAAGGGGTTGTTGGCCAAGATTAAAGATATTTACTTCAACGGTCATACATCCAAAAGTGAGAACCATAGAACCATTCCGACAGTTTATGAGAGCATTAGAGGTGGCCAAAAATGGACAACCAAGGATGATGGGAACCGAGTCATCAGCAGTAGGTTCAGTGTCCAACACCACAAAATCAACATGATAGTAAAAGTCGGACACTTTGACTAATAGATTCTCAACTATTCCCAAACGTACTTTCAATGATCTGTCGGCCAGTTGTAAAGACATGTTCGTGGGTTTCATGTATGTTAGACCCAGGCTGAGGTACAAGGAGTAAGGCAAGAGATTAACACTCGCTCCAAGGTCTAACAAAGCTCTACCCATGAACTTATCACCAAGCTTGCAGGGTATGGTCGGTTTTCTAGGGTCCTTATATTTTACCACGCTGTTATGTTGGACAAGTGCAGAGAATTCGTCCGCCACAAACGCGTTTTTAGGCACATTTGTTTTTCTCTTGGCGGTGCACAAGTGCTTCAAAACCTTAGCATAGGAAGGTATCTTCTTAATAGCTTTGAGGAAAGGTATACTAATATTTATATGTTTAAACACATCAAGTACTTCCTCAGTTTGTACTTCCTATAGAGACCTTGTGAGTCTCTGGGGTAAGGTACAGACGGGTTGTAAGTTCGTGGAGGATCCACAATCTCACGAGCAGTCTTCTTCGGCTTAGAGGTCGCCTCATTAGCGGGAGGTTTAGGTGGGGCAACAGGTGCAGAGGTAACCGGGGTCACAATGTTGGGACTCGGTGTATAATTAATTTGATTATCAACCTGTTTACCTGACCGAGTTAACTTCAGCAAGTGGTGCAGATGTAGACGGAGTTTCCGTCACCAACGCAATTTGTTTGCCCTTGGGATTCGGGATAGCTTGTCCTAAAAATTTGCCCTTTTCATCAAGTTTTTGTTCAATCCTCTGGATGGCTTGGGCATTTGACTCAATGGACACTTGGGTCTGTTGAATGAAACGGGCAAGCACATCCTCAAGGGAGGTCTTAAGAGGGGCAGATTGATTATTTAACATATGGTCCCTGGACCCACTCATGTGATGAGCATTGTTCGAGTAAGGGGGGACCGGTGCCCTGTTCTGATTTTCATTATTACCAACATACGTGGCATTGCTACGTTGCCCATTACAACCAGGTGGAGCCGCATAATGATTATTTGAGTAAGACAGATTAGAACGGTCCATGTATGGGTACGTGGCATTGCCCTTAGTAAAGTTGGTTTGCCCGACGTAGCTGAATGTACGGGCTTCCTCAGTTTCTGGTGAATTATAAAGGAGAGGGCAAAACTCGGCAGTATGGGTCTGGTCATGACAAGCATCACATTGGAGAGTGGAGGCACTCATAACATGTGATGTGGGCTTTAAGGACACCTCAAGTGCTTCTACCTTTTTTACTAAACCATGAAGTAAAGTTTTAAGTTCGAGGTCGGGTTTGACCTCATACATGCTTCTAGGTTTATCATATGAGTCCAGGGTAGTGTTTCTCATGGTTTGTCTAGGTAAGTCCCAATTTTGGCTATTATTAGCTAATTTTTCAAGGAATGTAATAGCCTTGGCGGTGGACATATCAAGAAATTCTCCACCGCTCATGCTTTCAACCATGTTTCTAGTTGCATAATTAAGGCCTCTATATATGATCCTAATTTTTTATGTGTCATTAACTCTGTGGTGTGGACACTGAAGAAATAGGTCTTGAAACCTCTCCCATGCATCAAAGAATTCCTCGCCCTCTTTCTACCGGAAATTTCCGATGGCATCAACAATATCATTAGTTCTGGTAATAGGAAAGAATTTGGTCAAGAACTTTTTGCTAAGTTGAGCCCAGGAGTTAATGGAATTGGAAGGAAGGCTATGTAACCAGTGAGATGCTCGATCCTCAAGAGAAAAGGGGAACAATCTCAAGATAATCTCCTCCTCAGACAAATACCTCTCTTTGAAAGTATTAAGTACGGTCAGAAACGTATTGAGGTACTGATATGGATCTTCCCGTGGAAATCCATGGAACTTAGGCAACATGCCCACAATCTGAGGGCAAATGTCATAGCTATCTGCAGTTGTCTTAGGCATGACAATGCAGGTAGGTGGCCCAGTGGCCAAAGGTGAAAAGTAATCCCGAAGGGTAGCTTCTTGAGCCATAGGTGCAGGAGTTACTTCAGAAAGTGAAGTTAAGTCGTTTAATTCTTCTTCAGAAGGTATGGAGGTTGAGTCGGTAAACTCTTCCTCAGGAGGAGTGGTGAGGTCCGTGATAGTGCTCTTTGTGTAAATTAGAATAGGTTTGGACAAGATTTTACCTGATTTAAGATGCATGCAACATGCATAATACATATGCCACAGAAGTCCTAACCATTCAAAAGCATCTAACAAGGGGCTCAAAAACTAACTCAATTTTGTGTCCATCCAAGTCAATGGTTTCTTTCCAAGCTTCCCTTGTGAATTCTCCCTATATTTCGAGAGTCAAGTAGCGAATAACCAGTGTGGGAGGTTTTCCGTGCATAAGCAATGTTCCTTAATTAAATAACCACAGTGATTCTACATACGTAATCTATAGGAGTTCCAGACCCAATTCCTAACTTGTGCTCCAATCAAAGGATGGTTCACGTAGTATTGGTTGAAATATCTGCTCAGGGTCTCAAATGAACATCGTGATAGCATGGTTTGAGTTGATTTAATTTTAAAGCTTAGGATATTGCAATCAATTGATATTAGGTTTAACTTTTAGGCCAAGTCCGCCTTGCAATCCCGATGTAACAAGTAAAAACAGAATTTAAATCAAGCAACAATCAAGGTCATGCTAATCAATACAGAAACTCCTCTTGCAGGGGATTCGAGGAGGGTTAGGAGAATGCTTACCTCCCACTTTGTGCTAAAAAGTACAAATTGCCAAACAAGCGCACAAAAGTGGGGAGAAGACGAGTTGAAGTCGACTAAGGGGAAACTGTTCCTTGGGTTTCAATCGTCCTTAGGAGTCGTTCCTTAGTAGACTCAAGGCTAGCTCCACAACCTTGCTCTACTATCCGCCGCGAACACACAAAAAATAAATCCTAACAACACCTACTTTAAAAATATTACAACCGCGACCCCTTCTTGGATCGAATAATTAAATAACTTACAAGTCTCTAAAAATGCTGAAAAAAATAGACTACTTAGTTCACCTCACAATCTCTCAACGAGAAAAAAATTAGCTAAAACGGAGTTCTGGAACGCTCTAAAAAATCACGCAAAACGAGACAAATTACTGCCTAAAACTCGACTCGAGATGCTTACAGGCCAAACTGAACTCGACCCGATATCGGGCCCAGTTTGAACCAGTAACTTTCAGCAAATTTTCCTGAATGCGCACTTTTCGTACAAATTCGATCTTTACTTCGTTTTTCGAGCTTTTTTCAATCCGTCTTTGCTGCAAGATCAATAAGAGGACTAAGTAACAAGACACTTAAAAACAATAAATAAAAGAAATAAAAATAGAAGGGTGTGAGGGATAGAAGTGGGATGATGTCCCGAAACAACTATTCTCGCTTGTGTTTGAATGAACTCCGTTCCTTAGAGCGGCAGCGACGCCATTTTGATAGAGGCCAAAGTTGTTAATCTCTAACCTCTGATAAAAAGATTATATTTTTATTGATTTTCTTTCTTGTGCCTGTATAAATTAGATATCAAAGTAGACAAGTAACAAGCAAGGGTCGTACCCACCTCAGAGGGGGAGATCTTAGCTCAAACACAATAGAAAACATTGGTTATGAAACACCAAGGGAATCAATAATAAGATTTGAGATTGATTCTACTTCCTACAGACAATAATAAATAAACTGTAAATAACCTAACTTAAGAAGATCGTAGAGATGAAAAGAAGATCTTATGATGACATAAGGGGAAGAATTGGTATCCACAAACTAAATCATGCAAACATAACATGTTGTTCCTTCATGTTCAATGTATAACAATTAATTAGTCACCTCTCAGCTATTCCAATTAATCATTAATACCTATAATAATCAAGTAGTCACCTCTCAGTTATTCCACTCAATTAAAACGGGATTCTTTTATGCATGCTATTGAATATGTCTTATTAATCAAATCGTCACCTCTCAGCTATTTTATTTAATTAACTCAACATATTAATTAACAACTAAACCATCACCTCTCAGCTATTTGATTTAATTATAAAAGGGTTTCAATAAAAGATATAAACTGCAGATATGTAATAATCACCTCTCAGCTATTTTACCACATAACTACAATCAATATAAACACAACCATTAAAGCTAGGTCTCCCTAAACCCTAACAATAGTATTTTAACAACATGGATAACAATAACATGCAAATAATCATACTTATCTAATACTGCAGATAGAAGTAAATAAACATTAAGAACTTTGAATCACAATGAACATTAAGAACAAACATGATGCTTTTGCATTATCAGAGTGCTTCCACCATCCCCTTAAGGAGATTTAGATACTTATCCTTGATGATGACACCATGGAATAAATAATTAAATAACAAAACATCATAATTAAAAAAATAATGGATTTGATATCGATAATTGAGTTTTATACAAAAGAAGAAGAACATGGATAACAATAACATGCAAATAATCATACTTATCTAATACTGCAGATAGAAGTAAATAAACATTAAGAACTTTGAATCACAATGAACATTAAGAACAAACATGATGCTTTTGCATTATCAGAGTGCTTCCACCATCCCCTTAAGGAGATTTAGATACTTATCCTTGATGATGACACCATGGAATAAATAATTAAATAACAAAACATCATAATTAAAAAAATAATGGATTTGATATCGATAATTGAGTTTTATACAAAAGAAGAAGAAGAAGAAGAAGAATTTCTCTCTTCAATCTTAAATTCATAAAAAGCTACCTAAACCTTAATTAATACTTCTCTTATATAGAAAATACAAAGTAGAATACTTGCATGCAAAGACTTCCAAATTACATCAAATTCGTGGCTACTGCTGTTGGTTTTCTAGAGGCATTAGGTAATTAGCAAAACCTAATTCTCTTGCGCTTAAGTTGTAGCTTGGACCAAGACCTTCAGTTTGATAGCTCATGGGCCCAAATCAGACTTCTGGATCTTCTTGTGGAGCCTTTTTAAGTTTAGACTTAAAATAAACCCTAAGATAGAAATTCTGACTTGTGGGTTTTAATAGGACCCGGTTTGGGCTGAGAATTGGACCGCCCCACTTTGACCTAAAGTCAAGTCAACAGAGCTGACTGTGGGGTGCCCTCAGTAGATCTTGTGGGTGCAAATATCGATTCTCCTTCCCATGTGTAAATAACACATTTTTGCTTGTTTTTCTTGACTTTCCGCGGGCTTTTACATAATATTCGCATTTCGGCTCATGAAACCTACACAAAAGATAAGAAAGCACTAATCAATAGATATAATATAATAATATAAGCTAAGTGCTATACAAACAAGGTGTTTTTCGGGGGATAAATATACACTTTTGAGGATTGATCAAGGCTCCCTATGGATCTATAAATAGGGAACTCTATTCATTGTATTCATCATCAAGAGTTGAGAGCAAAACTCATTCTAATAAAAGTTATTTTCTTCTTCTTCTTTTAATTTAGTTAGTTTTTATTTTATGTCTTTTTATTTAATAGATTTTACTTTAGTATTATGCTAGGCTAATCTCCCTTTTTCAAGCTAGGAAGAGATGAAGCATTTTTATTTTATGTAGTAGTTAGTATATGATCTATTAAGCTTTAATCCATTAGAGTAATTCTGGAGGTCAATGATCTAGCGCTTCGAAAGAAGGTTAGAGGTAAGTAATTGCAATGATTTATTTGTGAAATGAAACATATAACTGTGTTTATTTACATTCCTCTTAGTTCTTTAAATTCTTTTAGTAGGTGGAATATACACTTTGCTATAGCTATTTGGGGACACATTGAGTGACGGTCTGAAAGACGAACGTACTCTTTCTTGCCACCAACATAATAGTTGTACATTGTGTTGTAGACTTTCCTCACATTTTAATGATAAGAAGTATCTTTGATTTTCCAGAATTGATAGACTCTAATGTAGATAGAATATGTGTTTAATGTCATTATTCCATTATGCATTTCGAATCATCTTGGTGTGTAATGAGTATCTATCTATGGGTTAATCTTGATAAATGTATATATTATTACATAATTGAATTGGTGGATTAAATCCCTTGAAATTCTCATCATATTTATCTTCTTATAATTATTTCTTACTTTATTAGTAGTTAATCACCAATACCTTGCAAAATTATTTTCCCCTTATTCTCTAGATGAATAAAAATGAAATTATTTTCTTCATTTAACTTGGTTATCTCTTAGACGTGGATTCGATAACCCTTTCTTCAAGCTATACTCGTTTTAGGTAGTCAAAGAAAGGTTTTGAAAAGCGTGATCTAATTAACGATTATTTCGCGCTCTTTTAAATGGCGCCATTGCCGGTCTAAGAAGAAATCAAATCAAGGAAGAAAAAACGTCATCATACTGATTGACAGTCTATTGGGCCGGACCCACCCAACCCTCTCACCATCCATATTGAGTTTGTTTTCTTCTCTCTTCTCTAGTTACTTGTTTTTTATTCAATTTTATTTAGTAATTAAATTATAGTATACTATAGTTTCAATATATTGCATATAGTTTATATACACTCACTCTCTGGTAGAGAAGGACAACAAAGAGTCACGGACAATTGACTAGTTTATTTCTGCACAGGTTCGTACACTAATTCATCTTTAGTCGCCCGATCCTGTAAGTATACATTCTCACCGCAAAGCCCAAGTTAGCGGTTTATTTTAAATAAGGGCAAGAACCCCAACAAGATAAAGTAGTGGATTTCATCACCGCTATTTTGCCCACCTAGGTTAAAAATCTCAACATCCTGCACAACCTAAGCCCAATTAATAATTTAAAATTTATTAGATTTTAAGCCAAGGGTTGCTATATAACTCATAAGACCCTCTTGAATAGGATAAGATTTTAAGTAATTCTTATAATTAGTACTTCTTGTGCAATGTCTAGAAAAGTTCTGTCAAACGACGTGCAATGCCGTCTAAGGTTTAAGTGGTTACATAATTGAGGAACGTGTTTATACACGGAAGACCTCCCACTGAATCTGGGAACTGATTTGGTTGCATTTGGACGAAAGTTATTTGAGGAACTTGAGATTTTACCTTGCCAAGAGTAGGAGCTGAGTCTAGAAGTACTAAGGATTAGGTTTGCTTAAAATTCGTAACCTCAAAAATTAAATCAAGATAAAAAAAGTTGATTTGTTTGATCTAGAACAATTTTTTGTTTGTGTTTGATTACTTTGTATGCCAAACTTGGTTGGGTGAGAAACGAAATTAATCGTTTAGTTAGTATTGATCTTCTATCCTTGGATGAGGAATCTTCTACTCCTTCTTCTCCAACAACCTTTTCTATCATGGCGGGCCTTGTGGATGCTAGAAATCTCGATAAGCAATTTGCTCCAGTAACCACCAACCCGCCTTCTTCTATTGTGTTGCCAGCATGTGATGCACAACATTTCGAGATAAAACCTTCAATTATCCACATGTTACCTAAATTCCATGGATTCAAAAATGAACAACCTTACAATTCTAAACACTGCCAAAAATCAACATTTGGGTACCGACGGTTTTAAGTTGCGTTTATCTCCCTTAACCCTTGAAGATAAAGCTGCCTATTGGCTTAACTCTTTACCAGCCAATTCAATCACTACATGGGAAGGGTTAGAAAGAAAATTCCTAGCAAAGTTTTACCCACAAGCCAAAACAGATGCTATGAGAGCTGCAATAGCCAATTTTAAAGGAAAACCCGACGAAGAATTTTTCAAAAGTTGGGAGCGTTTTAACGACTTACTTATTCGTTGCCCACACCACAACTTCGACAAAGCCCAACAAGTTTACCATTTTTACAAAGGAATTTCTGGAATGAATCGAACATTACTCAAGTGTATGCACCATGGGAAATTTCTAAAACAAAAAGCCGAAGATGCTTACAAATTCCTTGAGGAACTAGCCGAGAACGTTCAAAAATGGGGTGGCAGCAATGAGGACATTGCTAAAATAGAGGGAATACTGAAAAAAAACCTAGAATGTATAATGTTAAGCAAGACTCCGAACTTACATCGACAATATCTAAGCTTGCTACCACCGTTGAGTCTTTAAGTAAGAAAATTGATACTTTTATCATGGCAGAAGGCTTCTGCCAATAATATTAATTCTACCCAGATAGAACCTTGTGTACAATGTGGAGAAATATCTCATACTGTCGATGCATGTCCAGTTTTTACCATGAATGAACTCACTTTAGAACAAGTTTTTGCTTATAATGCTTCCAATAAGAGACCCACTGCCAATACCTTTGGAAACACCTACCATCCGGATATGAGGAATTATCCTAATTTTAGGTGGAGCCAACCAAATAATATCGTGAATCCTCCTAATTACCCAAACAATAGGCCAACACAACCTCAAGACAATAATAGAGCCACTGTGGTAAACCCCATGATAAATTATCAAACACTGGTAGCCCAACCTAACAATAATGCAAGTATGGAGAATACACTAAAAGCGGTTGTCCAAAATTTGGAACAAACCAATAAACAAATGTATTCAATGCAAGAGCAAAATAATAAACAAATGCAAATGATGCAACAATTGTTGAGCCAAGTCATTACCACTTTAGCTGAGAGGCCAAAAGGTAGTTTACCAAGTCAACCTGAGCCAAATCCTAGAGGAAAAGGCGTATATGAGGCATCCACCTCATACCAAAAAATGAATGCAATAACTACCCTTAGATCTGGAAAAAAAGTTGACAACAAAGTCGATTACGTTCCTGAACGACAAAATTCTATAGAGGAAGAAAAAACAGAAGAATCTCAACCAAACATAGAAACAGAACATGTTGGGGAAAGTGAAAAAGAATCACCTCCTACAAAAGAAAATGGAGTTGTTGCACCAAAGAAGAATCAAGAGCCTAAGAAGGACAAACCAACACCGACAGTACCACGACCCATTGCACCATATCCGTCCAGGTTAAAACCCAGACAAGAAAGTAAGTTCAATGAGTTAGCGAAAAATTTTCAACATCTTCAAATTAATATTCCATTCTTAACGGCCATAAAACTAATCCCAGCCTATGGAAAATTAATTAGGATATGCTTAAAAAGAAGATTAATCCATCGAAAGAAGTTTTCTTGACACAACAGTCTACATCTTACATTCTCAATCAAGCGGTTGTCAAACATAAAGATCCAGGTAGCCCAACCATTTTATGTAAGGTAGGTGAAAACTTTGAGGACCAAGCTCTCTTAGATCTTGGAGCTGGGGTTAACTTAATACCTTTTTCGTTATATAAACGGTTATGATTGAAAGGGTTAAAACCCACAGATGTATGACTACAATTGGCTGATAGAAGTATTAAAATTCCAAAGGGTATTATTGAAGATGTAATTGTGAAAATACAGGACTTCTATTATCCGGTAGATTTCATTGTCTTGGATACTCAACCTACCAAAGGAAAACAAATACCAATTATTTTAGGTCGACCATTTTTAGCTACTACTAATGCCATTATTAATTGTCGAAATGGTAACATGACCTTAACTTTTGGGAATATGAAGATCGAAGTGAACATATTTACGCTTACAAAACCACCAGAAGATTTGGATTTGGTAGAGGATGTATGCTCCATCACGGCTATAGAAAAGTATTACCTTGATGACCATCTAAAACTAAGCCAACCCAATGAGGACTTAATGGCCGATGAAGAATTTTATCGCCTCTATCCGGAGGATCCAAATGATCCACCCATAAATGAGTTATTGATTTCTTAAAGAAAAGTGATAACCCAATCTTGAGAGAACTTGCGAATAATTATATTGACTCAAGTAACTTGTCTAATGTAAAAACTCACTCAAAGGAATCCAACATCCATACTCCAAATGTCCAACCTTTCGTCTCTTTTTGTAAAGCCCCAAACTTAGAATGTGATCTTATAGTATCACCAATACTATACAAGTACTTCAACCATCAAGAGATAGACCGGGGGGACGCGAATCTTCATGCGCTCAATCCTTTGGCTCATAATTCACAATCCCATCTACAAGCCTATACAAGCCCATACTTCTCTCAAACATTTGTGCATCAAGTTTGTGTTGGAAGAGATTATTTTAATTATATGAACCTTTTTTCCGCGCTATCTAGTTTGTTGTTAATTTCATCAGTTCAATTTTTCGGGAAGGATCATCAATTATTTAGGATTTTGACGTTTGGCTAATACCAATGAGAATGTCTAGTGTGTCTGGCTGAAGACGAAAAACTTAGCGCTACTAGGAAGCCACCTAGGAAATTGTTTTATTACAAGTTAGAACATTTAAGTCTCGGGAATCTGACTTTTCAAAAAGACCCAAAAACTTATGTCTGGCTGAAAACATAAAACTTAGCGCTCTTGGGAGGCAACCCAAGTTCTTGTAGTATAGTTCTGTTGGTAATAAAATTCCCTTTCAATTAAATTTTTGCTTGTGTTATTAAATTCTTTTACATTGAGACTTGAGCCATATAACCATGTGAGACTTGTGCCATTTTTTCTTTGGAGAGTTATATACGTCACTCCGGGTCCTACGTGGCTCAATTTTTCTTTCAGTGTTATTTGAATTCGTTCTAGTCTCATTATTTACTTTGATTGACCACGAGAGTGAAGTCAAGTGGGGAGATATAAACTTGGGTCTTGTAGTCTATTCGATATGAAATTACCATACTACCCTTTTTAGAGATGAAAATAAGTATCTTTTTAGTTTTAGCCAATTTAGCCTTTAGCCCACCTAAAATAATGATATCCAAGTAGGAGCCCTTCTAAGCCTTTTTCTAAGCCAATTATCCATACCCAATACTCCAAATTTGGAGTTTTTACACCTCAAATTATATCCATTACCTATCTTTTTAGAGATGCCATACCCAATACTCCAAATTTGGAGTTTTTACACCTCAAATTATATCCATTACCTATCTTTTTAGAGATGCCAAGGATGAATTATGAAGACAAACAGTAGAAAAAGGAGAATGATGGTTTTGAAGATATCTTTCTTTAAAAAAATAGACGATGGAATGAAATAAAATATTTATGTACAATCAATTAAAAAAAATCAATGAAGAAATGGATATTAGTGAATTTTTAAAGTTCGAGAAATCTCAGAGTATGAAGATTCAAATCTCCTTAAATGAATCTTGAAGTCAAATATTTGTCAAAGATAAATGAAGACCCTTGGTATCTCTAGAAAATTTTGATCCTCATCTTTCTTTCATAAACCCGTCCCAAGCCAAGTTACAACCTTTTTATACTTATTCGATTCAAAGGGATGTATGGTAAAAAGTGGAGATTAGGTGAGAAGACGCTAAGGTGAAATATCTGATACTCTCGCATGTGATCAATATCCATTCTATGAGACTATTCTAAAGATAAAACGTTTCTTTTTACATATGTGGGATGTTCTGATTTGTAATTCCTCCCCTCACATATAGAGGTAAAATGATAAAACCAATCTCTGAGCAATTTTCTTTCTGAGTGTATGCCCGGTGAGATTTGGGTCAAAGCGAATTTTTCGAAAGAAAATTAGGAATTCCCTTGTTTGGATAAGAAAAATTACATTTTGTGGCTATTAACACACAAACACTCTTTGTTAGGATTATGATCGGATAGTCTTTATTTCTAGAAATAAAATACGATATGTTACATTTATGATAGATGATGTGATATAAAGTATGAGCAAGAACTTAACATTTGAAAAATATTATTTTCTCTGAGAAAAGTTGCATCACTATTAGTCTCATTTTTGTTTTTCTGAATTTCGTGGGTATATTCTCTGCAAACCCTCACGAGGCCACAACTCGTCCTATTAGGGGGAACCTAGGGGTTTAAGGTCTTAATGCATTTGGCACTCGTCTCATACTACGTAATGGTATAACCTGTATATTAAATAAATTTTTTGTCTACTTATTCTTTTTATTTCTCTCTTTCGCTAGAGGACTAGCAAATGCTAGTTTGGGGGTTGTGATAAGTATCCAAAAACATAGTTTTTACCCTTAATTAGTATGATGTTAGAACTCACTTTTGGACTTGAATTAGAGTAATATCTATTGTTTTTGTATTTTTGTAGAAAAAAATCTAGAAAAGAATAAATCAAAGAAAAAGCCTACAAAATGATATAAAAAGAGCAAAAGGAGAAAAGTCAAGTATGAAGCCCAAAGTCATGGATCCAAATGGTCAAAACCTTGAATGAATCTTAGTGGATTAAATCTAAATGAGCCCGTAAATTATCTACAAAGCTTAAGTCCAAGAGAGGCCCATTAAGGAGATAAGTGAAGTGAGACTACTAAATAGAAGATGGAGCATGGAATCACTTCAAGGTTGATATTTAAGATTCTAGCATGTGTAAAATATGGATAATATTGAGACAACTCAGCCATCCAAGAAAGATTGCCAGCATATTCTAGAATGACACTATATATGGCAGTTTTATACAGAACTGGCAACAATGGTGGCAAGGATTTGATTTTCAACGCATGTTTTTCATTAATCTTTGATCACAATCATTCAAAGATTTTATTCTTGACATTTTCTTCCACAAATGATTTGATTAGCAATCAAATCAAATATTATGTAATATTTTGCAATTTTCTCCTTTTAGGCTCCCTATGGATCTATAAATAGGGAGCTCTATTCATTGTATTCATCATCAAGAGTTGAGAACAAAACTAATTCTAATAAAAGTTATTTTATTCTTCTTCTTTTAGTTTAGTTAGTTTTTATTTTATGTCATTTTACTTTAGTATTATAGCTATTTGGGGACACATTGAGTGACGGTCTGAAAGACGAACGTACTCTTTCTTGCCACCAACATAATAGTTGTACATTGTGTTGTAGTCTTTCCTCACATTTTAATGATAAGAAGTATCGTTGATTTTCCAGAATTGATAGACTCTATAGAAGATAGAATAAGAGTTTAATGTCATACTTTTCCATTATGCATTTCGAATCATCTTAGTGTGTAATAGGTATCTATCTACGGATTAATCTTGATAAATCTATATATTATTACATAATTGAATTGGTGGATTCAATCCCTTGAAATATTTTTCAAAGTACATTGATATTTTGGCGTGATATTTAGTACATTGTATAAAGTGAAAAATTTGTGAAAGTACATTGTATTTTTTGATCATTTTACCTTATATTTATCTTCTTATAATTATTTCTTACTAAAAAAAAATTAACTAAAACGGAGTTCTGGAACGCTCTGAAAAATCAAGCAAAACGGGACAAATTACTGCTTGGAACTCGACTCGAGATGCTTACAGGCCAAACTGAACTGGACCCGATATCGGGCCCAGTTTGAACCAATAACTTTTAGCAAATTTTCCTGAATGCGCACTTTTCGTAAAAATTCGATCTTTACTTCGTTTTTCGAGCTTTTTTCAATCCGTCTTCGCTGCAAGATCAATAAGAGGACTAAGTAACAAGACACTTAAAAACAATAAATAAAAGAAATAAAAATAGAAGGGTGGGAGGGATAGAAGTGGGATGATGTCCCAAAACAACTATTCTCGCTTGTGTTTGAATGAACTATCTTCCTTAGAGCGGCAGCGACGCCATTTTGATAGAGGCCAAAGTTGTTAATCTCTAACCTCTGATAAAAAAATTATAGTTTTATTGATTTTCCTTCTTGTGCCTGTATAAATTGGATATCAAAGTAGACAAGTAACAAGCAAGGGTCGTACCCACCTCAGAGGGGGAGATCTTAGCTCAAACACAATAGAAAACAATGGTTATGAAACACCAAGGAAATCAATAATAAGATTTGTGATTGATTCTACTTCCTACAGGCAATAATAAATAAACTGTAAATAACCTAACTTAAGAAGATCGTAGAGATGAAAAGAAGATCTTATGATGACATAAAGGGAAGAATTGGTATCCACAAACTAAATCATGCAAACATAACATGTTGTTCCTTCATGTTCAATCTATAGCAATTAATTAGTCACCTCTCAGCTATTCCAATTAATCATTAATACCTATAATAATCAAGTAGTCACCTCTCAGTTATTCCACTCAATTAAAACGGGATTCCTTTATGCATGCTATTGAATATGTCTTATTAATTAAATCGTCACATCTCAGCTATTTAATTTAATTAACTCAACATATTAATTCACAACTAAACCATCACCTCTCAGCTATTTGATTTAATTATAAAAGGGTTTCAATAAAAGATATAAACTGCAGATATATAATAATCACCTCTCAGCTATTTTACCACATAAATACAATCAATATAAACACAACCATTAAAGCTAGGTCTCCCTAAACCCTAACAATAGTATTTTAACAACATGGATAACAATAACATGCAAATAATCGTACTTACCTCATACTGCAGATAGAAGTAAATAAGCACTAAGAACTTTGAATCACAATGAACATTAAGAACAAACATGATGCTTTTGCATTATCAGAGTGCTTCCACCATCCCCCTAAGGAGATTTAGCTACTTATCCTTGATGATGACACCATGGAATAAATAATTAAATAACAAAACATCATGATGGAAAAAATAATGGATTTGATATTGATAATTGAGTTTGATACAAAAGAAGAAGAAGAAGAATTTGTCTCTTCAATCTTAAATTCATAAAAAGCTACCTAAACCTTAATTATTACTTCTCTTATATAGAAAATACAAAGTAGAATACCACATAAATACTTCTCTTAGTGAAATGAAACATATAACGGTGTTTATTTACTTTCTTTTTAGTTCTTTAAATTCTTTTAGTAGGTGGAATATACACTTTGCTATAGCTATTTGGGGACACATTGAGTGACGGTCTTAAAGACGAATGTACTCTTTCTTGCCACCAACATAATAGTTGTACATTGTATTGTAGTTTTTCCGATAAGAAGTATCGTTGATTTTCCAGAATTGATAGAATCTAATATAGATAGAATATGTGTTTTAATGTCATATTTTTCCATTATGCATTTTGAATCATCTTAGTGTGTAATAAGTATCTATATACGGGTTAATCTTGATAAATCTATATATTATTACATAATTGAATTGGTGGATTCAATCCCTTGAAATTCTCATCATATTTATCTTCTTATAATTATTTCTTACTGTATTAGTAGTTAATCACCAATACCTTGCAAAATTATTTTCCCCCTTATTCTCTAGATTAGTAAAAATGAAATTCTTTTCTTCGTTTAACTTGGTTCTCTCTTAGACGTGGATTCAATAACCCTTTCTTCAAGCTATACTCGTTTTAGGTAGTCAAAGCAAGGTTTTAAAAAGCGTGATCTAATTAACGATTATTTCGCGCTCTTTCATTGGGCTCAACTAAGTAAAACATTTTTGACCAAATTCTTTCCTATTACCAGAACTAATGACATAGTTGATGCCATAAGAAGTTTCCTGCAAAACGAGGGCGAGATATTCTTTGATGCATGGGAAAAGTTTCAAGACCTATTTCTTCGATGTCCACACCACAAAGTCGATGACACTGAAAAGTTAGGATTCTATATAGAGGCCATAATACTCAAACTAGGAACACAGTTGAAAGCATGAGTGGTGGAGATATCCTTGATTAGTCCACCACCAAGGGTCTAGCTTTCCTTGAAAAGATTGCTACTAATAGCCAGCAATAGGAAATACCTGGACATACCCCGAGAAACACTACCCTAGACTCATTTGATAAACCTAGAGGTCTATATGAAGTCAAACCATACTCTGAGCTTAAAACTTTACTTCATGGTTTAACCAAACAGGTAGAAGCACTTGGCGTGTCCTTAAAAACCCCATCACCTGTTATGAGCGCCTCCACTCTTTCATGCGATGCTTGTCATGACCAGACCCATACTGCCGAGTTCTACCCTCTCCTTTTTAATTCACCAAAAACTGAGGAAGCCTGCGCGTTTAACTACGCCGGGAGAACAAACTTTACTAAGGGCAATGCCACGTACCCATACATGGACCGCTTCAATCTGTCTTATTCTAATAATCATCATGTGGCTCCACCTGGTTTTAATAACTCTTATGGGCAACGTAGCAATGCCACGTATGTTGGTAACACTAATAATCGGAACAGGGCACCGGTCCCCCCTTACTCGAACAATGCTCATCACATGAGTAGTTCCAGGAAGCATATGTCATCTAATCAATCTGCCCCTCCTAAGACCTCCCTTTGGGATGTGCTTGCCCGTTTCATTCAACAGACCCAGGCGTCCATTGAATCAAATGCCCAGGCCATCCAGAGGATTGAACAAAAACTTGATGAAAAGGGTAGATTTTCGGGACAGTCCATCCCGAACCCCAAAGGAAAGGAAGTTGCCTTGGTGATGGAAACATCATCTCCGTCTGTACTGCTTGTTGAAGTAAAATCGGTTTCCACCCTTAGGTCAGGAAAATAGGTTGATAATCAAATTAATTATACACCGAGTCCTAACATAGTGACCCCGGTTACCTTTGCAGCTGTTACCCCACCTAAACCTCCGGCTAATGAGTCGACCACCTCTAAGCCAAAGAAGACTGCCCCTGAGATTGTGGATCCTCCACGAACTTACAACCCGCCTGTACCTTACCCCCAGAGACTCACAAGGTCTCCAAGCAGAGGAAGTACTTGATGTGTTCAAACATATAAATATTAATATACCCTTTCTCACGGCTATTAAACAAATACCTTCCTATGCTAAGGTTTTAAAGGACTTGTGCACCGCCAAGAGAAAAACTAATGTGCCTAAAAACGCGTTTGTGGCCGAAGAATTTTTTGCACTGGTCCAACATAACGGCGTGGTAAAATACAAGGACCCTGGAAAACCGACCATACCATACAAGCTTGGTGACAAATTCATGTGAAAAACTTTGCTAGACCTAGGAACGAGTGTTAACCTTTTGCCTTACTTCTTGTACCTCAGCTTGAGTCTAACAAACATGAAACCCACGAAAATGTCATTACAACTGGCCGACAGATCTTTGAAAGTACCTAGAAGTATAGTTGAGGACCTATTAGTTAAAGTGTCTGACTTTTACTATCCTGTCGACTTTGTGGTGTTGGATACTGAACCTACTGCCGATGACTCGGTACCCATCATCCTTGGTAGTCCATTTTTTGCCACCTCTAATGCTCTCATAAACTGCCGGAACGGTTCCATGGTTCTCACTTTTGGCTCTATGACTGTTGAAGTAAATATATTTAACCTTCGCCAACAACCCCCTGATCTTTCCTTATCTGAAGATGTGTGCCTTCTACACTCATTACCTTATGAGATGGTGCATAGTTATTACCCTGAAGATCCGGTTGTTCACTGCCTTGCCATGCATAATGTAGACTTTGACATTGACCAATTTATTGCCCAAGCCAATGCTCTTCTTGATATTGTGCCTATCTTTGAACCTAAAGACCTTGAGGCCCTTGATTTGGTTTGTAGCATAGATTCTGAGACCCAAGTAGAGACCATCACTTCACCTCCTGTTACTCTGAATCCTCTGCCTCCAGAGCTGAAATATAATCATCTTGATTCAGACGGTAGTCATCCTGTTATTATTTCTTTATCTCTTACTACCAAACAGGAGAGTCAACTTTTAGAAGTTATCTTAAAGCATCGTTCTGCTATTGCCTGGTCCATCCACCACATTAAAGGAATTAGCCCTTCTGTCTATTCTCATCGTATTCATCTTGAGGACGATGCTAAAACTTATCATGAACCTTAGAGACGTCTTAACCCTGTGATGAAGGAAGTTTTTCGAGCCGAAATTCTTAAACTTCTGGATGCAGGTGTGATTTATCCTATCTCGGATAGTCCTTGGGTTAGCCCTATTCATGTGGTTCCTAAGAAGGCCGACATGACTGTAGTTACCAATGAAAAGAACGAACTAGTCGCCACTAGAGTTCCAACCAAGTGGCGGGTTTGTATCGACTATAGAAAGCTTAATACAGTCACCTGGAAGAACCACTTTCCTCTTACCTTCATGGACCAGACGTTGGAACGCCTAGTTGGTCATTCCTTCTATTGTTTCTTGGATGGTTACTCCGGTTACAATCAAATTCCTATCGCCCCTAAAGATCAAGAGAAGACAACATTTACTTGTCCTTTTGGCACTCTCGCTTATGCCCGTATGCCTTTTGGTATGTGTAATGCACCTGCTACTTTCCAAAGGTGTATGTTACACATCTTTAGTGATATGGTAGAACGATTTATGGAGGTATTTATGGATGACTTCTCCATATATGGTTCATCTTTTGAAGAATGTCTTAGTCATCTTTCCTTGGTTTTTAAGTATTGCATTGAGAAGAATTTGGTACTTAATTGGGAAAAGTGCCATTTTATGGTTAGGAAGTGGATAGTTCTTGGTCATGTAGTCTCTCCTGAGGGTATCCAGGTTGATAAAGCTAAAGTAGATCTTGTTTCATCCTTGCCTATTCCTAAGTCTATTAGGAATATTCAAGCCTTTCTAGGCCATGCAGGATTCTATCGACGCTTTATCCAAGAATTTTCAAAAATAGCTCGCCCCTTAACCAGTTTATTGCTTAAGGATGCACCTTTTGATTTCACGAAAAAATGCAAGAATGCTTTTGAAAATCTTAAGATCGCCTCACGACTGCACCCATCATTAGGCCACCTGATTGGAGTAAACCCTTTGAGTTGATGTGCGATGCATCAGACTTTGCTGTTGGGGCTGTTTTAGGTCAACGTCTAGATAGTAAGCCCCCTGTCATATATTATGCTAGCAAGACTCTCAATGACGCTCAACGTAATTATACGAAAATTGAGAAAGAATTGTTAGCCATAGTATATGTTCTTGATAAGTTTCATTCCTACCTTTTAGGTACCCGTACTGTCATCTTCACAGATCATGCCGCTATTAGATTTCTTCTATCCTAGAAGGAGACTAAGCAGTGCCTTATTCGTTGGATATTATTGCTTGAAGAGTTTGACCTTGAGATTAGAGATAAAAAAGGGACCGAAAATGTAGTAGCCGACCACTTGTCTAGACTCGACCGTCCTGAGGATTCTAGTGTCATTTCTGAGAACTTTCCTGATAAGCTTCTTTTTGCGATATCGAATGTTCCATGGTTCGCAGATATAGTTAATTACTTGGCTAACAACAAGTTTCCAAGTCATTGGAACAAAGAGGTCTTTAAGTTCTGACCAGATCATTCGTCGTTGTATTCCCGACTGGGAGCAACAAGAGGTCCTTAAGTTTTGCCATGAGCATGCTTGTGGTGGACATTTTAGTGCCAAAAAGACAGCTGCTAAAGAATTGCAGTGTGGTTTTTATTGCCCGACTCTTTTAAGGATTCTCACATGTATTGTTGATAGTAGCTATTTGTGTAACCTACTAGTCAAAAGATAGATTTATATTGAAGTTCCTTTCTTGTGCCTGTATAAATTGGATATCAAAGTAGACAAGTAACAAGCAAGGGTCATACCCACCTCAGAGGGGGAGATCTTAGCTCAAACACAATTGAAAACAATGGCTAAGAAACACCAAGGGAATCAATAATAAGATTGGAGATTGATTCTACTTCCTACAGGCAATAATAGTAGTAAACCCTAACTTATGAATATGATAGAGATGAAAGAAGATATATGATGGCATAGGGGGAAGAGTTGGTATCCACAAACTAAATCATGCAAACATAACATGTTGTTCTTTCATGTTCAATCTATAACAACTAATTAGTCACCTCTCGGTTCTTCCAACTAGTCATTAATACCTATAATAATCAAGTAGTCACCTCTCAGCTATTCCACCTAATTAAAACGGGATTCTCTTATACATGTTATTGAATATGTCTTATTAATTAAACCGTCACCTCTCAGCTATTCAATCTAATTAATTCAACATATTGATTCATAAATAAACCGTCACCTCTCGGATATGGAAAAGGCTTTTGTTTTGCAAATGATTTTCAAACTTCTTTATCCATACTTGTGTAAAAAATTTATAAATTTTGAAAAATCAACAAAAATCTTTCTTATAAAGACTTTTTTCAAAAATAAGATAAGTACACCATCAATGATGAATATAATGGTTGAATTCTATCTTTTTCAAGTTTAAGGACATTTATTGCTTCACCAAGTAGTTGAGTCTTATACTACATTTTCATGAGTATTTATAAGCATGGCATTCATCCGTATTTATTATAGATTACATGTGCAAATACAACTACACCTTGAGAAACTTGAGGAATAAGTGTGGAGAGTTAACCCAGTGAGCTTTTGAGACCCGTCCTTTTCTGGGAGAGTTATTACATACATCTGGAGTCAAAAGACTCAACCTCTCAGTTTTGTCTGTTTTTAGTCTCATATTCATTTTATAGTTAAGCTTGAGATGACATTAAGTGGGTGTAATATAAACTTAGGTCTTGTAGCTTATTCAAGATGTGGTCACCATATCAGTACTTAGAAATGATACAAAGACATTTAGATAAACCTTGTTTACCTTAGCATACCTTGATAACACTGTATCCCTTAGGTTAACCATTCTGAGCCTTTCTTGTTACCTAGCCTTTTTCTTGAGCCCATTTTCCTTTACCCAACCCCATTGTGGGAGTAAATACCCTTAGAATATTTTAGGTCATTTTACCCATTGTTTTGGGAACATGAGGATGATTGTTATGTGGTTACAAGAAGAAAGGAGGAATACAAAAGAAATCTCCATACTAGTGAGATAAAACCAAACATTGAAAGTCAAAAAGTTTGAAGAAATTCCAGAAAAAAATGAGAATCTTCCCAAACCATTCCAAATCCAAAAAGAAAGGAAGATTCCCAAATAGGTTTGAGCTTCATTGAAATTTTCCCAAAAGAAGATGAGAAACACTTCTTCCCAAAAGAAAAATTTCCAAAAATTTCTCCATGTGCTGTTATTACAAGTCACAAGTATTAAAGTCCCGAATGTTCCAAAAAGGTTTCACAAAAGCCTTTTCCATTTCTAGCCCTGTCCTAAGCCAAGTCACAACCCATTACTGTCTTTTGTAGATCTAAGCTGATATGGTAGGATGTGTTGAGTAAGTGAGAAGGTGCTAAGGTGAAAAACCCGACATCTCAAACTAGGCTAATTTTTCCATTCTTTGAGACTAAGTTCATTCCATTACACCAGTCCGTTCTTATTGATATATGTGAGATGATTGTCCATCTTCTTTCCTCACATAGAGGTAAAAAGATAAACACCATCTCTGAGTGACTTTATTTCTGAGTGTATGACTATGAGGCAGAAGTCAAAGCGACCTTTCCAAAGGTAACTTGAGACCTGTGGTAGTATGGGTACATACCTGTACTCGATGTATTTGAGACTGTTATGCTTGGTTCATATTTCATATCTTATTCATGCATTCATAGTATGCTATCTCATATGAACGATTTTGCAATACTTATCCTTATCCTTGATATGACCATTTCTGAGGTAAATGGTAGAAAATTTTATTCTTTGGATTAGTCGTTGTAGTAAGTTTGTGGGTTTCTTCTCTGGAAAACCCTCAGGAGACTATAACTCCTCCACCTGGGAAATCCTTGTGGTTAAAAGCCTTGATGCATATGGTTAATGCAATCACCTTAGTTTTACTTCTCTTTTGAGTCTTTAATTCTTTTCTTCTCATCTTTGCTTGAGGACAAACAAAGTGTTGTTTGGGGGTATTTGATAAGTCCTCAAAAGTGTATATTTATTCCTCGAATAACGCCTTGTTTGTTTAATACTTAGCTAATATTATTGTGTTATATCTATTGATTAGTGCTTTCTTGTCATTTGTGTAGGTTTCATGAGCCGAAATGCGAATATTATGTAAAAGCCCGCGAAAAGTCAAGAAAAGCAAGCAAAAATGTGTTATTTGCAAATGGGAAGGAGAATCGATATTTGCACCCATAAGATTTGTTGAGGGCACCCCACGGTCAACTTTGTTGGCTTGACTTTAAGTCAAAGTGGGGGGGGGGGGGGGTCCAATTCTCAGCCCAAACTGAGTCCTTATTTAAGTCCAAACTTAAAAAGGTCTTGGTCCAAGCTACAACTTAAGCCCAAGAGAATTAGGTTTTGCTAAAGACCTAATGCTTCTAGAAGACCAACAGCAGCAATCACGAATTTGACCTAAGGTTTAGGTAGCTTTTTATGAATTGAAGATTGAAGAGAAAAGTTCATCTTCTTCTTCTTCTTTTGTATCAAATATAATATTCAATATCAATTCTAATATCTTTTCCATTATGATGTCTTGTGATTTATTTATTTATTCCATGGTGTCATCATCAAGGATGAGTAGCTAAACCTCCTTAGGGGGATGGTTGAAGCACTCTAGATGATCAAGGACTTGCTTGTAATTAAGGTTTAGGTATCTTTTAGGCATCATCTTTTAGGCATCATCTAGTTTTAATTATTTATTCCATGATGTCATCATCAAGGATAAGTAGCTAAATCTCCTTAGGGGGATGGTTGAAGCACTCTAGATGATGCAAAAGCACCATGTTTGTTCTTATTGTTCATTGTGATTCAAAGTTCTTAATGCTTATTTACTTCTATTCGCGATATGAGGTAAGTATGATTATTTGCATGTTATTGTTATCCATGATGTTAAAATATTATTGTTAGGGTTTAGGGAGACCTTGCTTTATTGATAGTATTTATATTTATTGTAGATGTGTAGTGAAATAGCTGAGAGGAGATTATTACATATTTGCAGTATATATCTTTTATTGGAACACTTTTGTATTTAAATTGATATCCGAGAGGTGACGGTTTATTTATGAATCAATATTTTGAATTAATTAGATTGAATAGCTGAGAGGTGACGGTTTAATTAATAAGACATATTCAATAGCATGCATAAGAGAATCTCGTTTTAATTAGGTGGAATAGCTGAGGTGTGACTACTTGATTATTATAGGTATTAATGACTAGTTGGAAGAACCGAGAGGTGACTAATTAGTTGTTATAGATTGAACATGAAAGAACAACATGTTATGTTTGCATGATTTAGTTTGTGGATACCAACTCTTCCCCCTATGCCATCATATATCTTCTTTCATCTCTATCATATTCTTAAGTTAGGGTTTACTATTATTATTGCCTGTAGGAAGTATAATCAATCTCCAATCTTATTATTGATTCCCTTGGTGTTTCTTAGCCATTGTTTTCAATTGTGTTTGAGCTAAGATCTCCCCCTCTGAGGTGGGTACGACCCTTGCTTGTTACTTGTCTACTTTGATATCCAATTTATACAGGCACAAGAAAGGAACTTCAATATAAATCTATCTTTTGACTAGTAGGTTACACAAATAGCTACTATCAACAATACATGTGAGAATCCTTAAAAGAGTCGGCCAATAGAAACCACACTGCAATTCTTTAGCAGCTGTCTTTTTGGCACTAAAATGTCCACCACAAACATGCTCATGGCAGAACTTAAGGACTTCTTGTTGCTCCTAGCGGGAATACAACGACGAATGATCTGGTTAGGACAGTACTTAAAAAGGTAAGGGTCATCCCAGAAATAATGGTTGGCATTAGCAAGGAATTTGGGTCTATCTTGGTTGTTCCAATGACTTGGAAACTTGTTGCTAGCCAAGTAATTAACTATATCTGCGAACCATGGAGCATTCGATATCGCAAAAAGAAGCTCATCAGGAAAGTTCTCAGAAATGACACTAGAATCCTCAGGACGGTCGAGTCTAGACAAGTGGTAAGCTACTACATTTTAGGTGCCTTTTTATCTCTAATCTCAAGGTCAAACTCTTGAAGCAATAATATCCAACGAATAAGGCGTTGTTTATTCTCCTTCTTGGATAGAAGAAATCTAATAGCGGGATGATCCGTGAAGATGACAGTACGGGTACCTAAAAGGTACGAACGAAACTTATCAAGAGCATATACTATGGCTAACAATTCTTTCTCAGTTGTCGTATAATTACGTTGAGCGTCATTGAGAGTCTTACTAGCATAATATATGACATGGGGCTTACCATCTAGACGTTGACATGGGGCTTACCATCTCTACCATATTCTTAAGTTAGGGTTTATTTATTGTTATTGCCTGTAGGAAGTAGAATCAATCTCCAATCTTATTATTGATTCCCTTGGTGTTTCTTAACCATTGTTTTCTATTGTGTTTGAGCTAAGTTCTCCCCCTCTGAGGTGGGTACGACCGTTGCTTGTTACTTGTCTACTTTGATATCCAATTTTTACAGGCACAAGAAGGATCTTCAAGTTAAAAATATAATCTTTTGATCAGAGGTTAGAGTTAACACCTTTGGTCTCTATCAATTATTGTAGGAGAAGTTGAACCGTGGGCTCCCATACATCGACCAGGCCCACTTCAGTCAAGTAGGCCAGGTTCGGCTCAGTAAAGTCCAGAAGCGACAGGGACTTATCCAAAGGCTTAACACAGAAGTCCAAACGACCTGGCCAGGGAGTATGCAGTGGAGATTGGGCCTCCGGTCAGAGGAGTCAAGCCCAAGTCTTTGCTTTCAGGCTTGGTCAATCCAAGTCCCAACAAACTGGATAAGTCCAACGTGATTCCAGGCTAACGGAACCCATGGTTCTAGCTCGCTGGAGAAGATAAAGGAAACCCAGGTTGAACCAAGACCTATCAAAGGATGCCACATGGCAATCATCCTGGTCAAAGGGGATTCAAACAAAGGGGATAACCACTCGGCAGCATGCAAGCTATCTCCACGGAAAACATCTTCACAGTTGAACTACCTGAGTTCGTGGAGTCAAAACCGGAGGGGTGGTTGAGACAGCCTCCTCCTGCCTGCTACAAATACAAAAGTTCTAAACCTCCTGAACTACGAGTCTTTCACTGAACAACTCCATTAGAGCTTAGTGGAAGCAGAGACTTGATTCCAAGTTCATCATCTTGGATACGTAGGCAGCCTGATCCCGATCAAGTCCTGTCGCATTGTATACCGCATGTGTGTAACCTAGGTAAAAAACCCGACAGGTGTCACCGATGGCTGTATAAGAAGTTAAACCGGGAGCACCTGAGCAGTAGCCAACCAAGCCTGGGCTATATGGTAGGGCCCAACCCGGATTCAAGTGGTCCGCATACGCTCTGTGGACCTTGACTCACCGGATAGTCCACTATCAATGGGCGGAGCCCCAGTTACTGTATAAGAAGATGAACTGTGGGCTCTCGTACATCGACCAGGCCCACCTTAGTCAAGTAGGCAAGGTCTGGCCCAGTAAGGTCCAGCAGCGATAAGGGCTCCTCCAAAGGCTTAGCACCGAAGTCTAGAGGACCTGGCCAGGGAGTATGCAATGTAGATTGGGCCTCCGCTCAGAGGAGTCAAGCCCAAGTCTTTGCTTTCAGGCTTGGTCAATCCAAGCCCCAACCAACTGGATAAGTACAACGAGATTCCAGGCCAACAGAACCCATAGTTCTAGCCGCTGGAGAAGATAAAGGAAACCCAGGTTGAACCAGGACCTATCACGGGATGCCACGCGACAGTCATCCTGGTCAAAGGGGATTCAAACCAATGGGATAACCGTTCGGCAGCATGCAAGCTATTTCCACGGAAAGCATCTTCACAGTTGAACTACCTGAGTTCGTGGAGTCAAAATCGGAAGGGTGGTTGAGGCAGCCTCCTCCGGCCTACTACAAATACAGGAGTTCTAAACCTCTTGAACTACGAGTGTTTCACTAAGCAACTCCATTAGAGCTTAGTGGAAGCAGAGACTTAATTCCAAGTTCATCATCTTGGATACGTATGCAGCCTGATCCCGATCAGGTCCAGTCTCACTGTATACCCCTCATCATATCTTTGTCTATACAAGGCTTTCATTGTAACTGTTCGATCAATATATACACATCTCGAGTTTGTGGATCAAACTTTTGCAACCACACTCTTTGGTGCCCACCGTGGGGCTGAATCTTCCATCAGTTCCAGAGCCTTGTTAAGAATCTCATTCCAGTCATACCGGAGTTGCTGCAGCAATGGCTGGAAGTAAGAGACTCCCAACTCGTTCCAACAATGGAATGAGTCAAGTTACTGAAAGTCAGACAGAGAACCTTTCTCCTCTGTCTCCTGTTCTTGAAGCAATAGAACCAGTGAATCAAGAATCAGTTCTCAGGAGTGAGGGCCATGATCAGGGCTCACAACACTCTGAAAGTGGACAGCCGGGGGCAGAGAACTTAGTGGTACAAATCACTAACAGTCCTGGTGATCCTAATACGGTCAACCGGACCGTCAGGATACCAGCATTACAAGATCCTGAACCTTCCAGGGCAGCCGCTACAAGAAGAATCCAGAGATTCTCTCCCCTGACAACGAGAAGAGGTTATACTGAGCAGCAGAAGGGAAAAGGACCAGCGGTCGAGTCCCCAACTGCAATAATCAAGCGGCTGACCAGAGAAAATGTAGAATTAAGGAGAAAGAAGAGAACCAGGGCCGAAGATAGCCAGTCATCTTTAGCCCTATCTTCGAGTCCATCTCCTAAGAAGAAGATAAGGCCTCGGTCAAGCAGTGACCAGAGTCTTACCCCTCATAGCCATGGTCCCCATCTTGTTTGGGACAGGTTAGCACCAGGGAGAGATAGGATGTCTATCTCTCCAGTTCAGAGACATCCCCGCGGACGTGGGAGAACACCCAGGCTGCGTCATGCCCGCAGGATTGCCCGCAGTAGATCTGTCAAAGAAGCCACTCCTCCAGGGACACTGCGCCGGAGGAGGCACCAGAGTACTCCTCCGGCACGCCACGGTCAGAGAACAAGGAGCCCTCAAAGGGCCCACATTCATCAGAGACAACCGGAGCTGAATGTGGAACAAATGAATCAACTCAAGCTACAGGAGATGATCGACATAGCCGAATTCAACAAAGCCAACTACGATGAACGAATCAGAAAGCTTGCTCTTTCGAGACTAGCCGTATCACCTCTAGAATAAGAGGCCAGGAGCCATATGGTCCCGGCCAACTTCAAGCAGCCGCCCTTCGAACAGTATGACGAGACAAACGATTGTCCGGTTCAGCATGTTATGAACTACAAAAGCACCATGGCCATCTGGGACCATGATGACAAGCTACTAGCGAAAATGTTTGCTGCTTCACTCAAAGGCGAAGCACAGACATGGTACTACATTCTGCCACCCGCATCCATCAACACATTCGTACAACTGGCTGAGTTGTTCGAAGAAAAGTACTGGTTCAATGTGAAGACCAAGAAAAGAGCTGAAGTCATGTTCTCCCTACAGATGGACCAGAGCGAAACACTCAGAAATTTCGTCCGGAGGTTCCAAACCTTACTATCTGAGGTACGGGACGCATCCGATAGCGTCGTCATTCAAGCTTTCAAATATGCCCTGAACAGCAACCATGAAGAAATGTATCGGTCACTGGTGAGGGAGTCACCCTCCTCTGTTTCAGCCTTGCTCGAGAAAGTGGATAGGTATACTCAGGAGGAGGACGATCTGAAAGCCAGTAGGAAGAGACTTGCCGGAGGCCAAACCTCCGAGAAGCCGCAGAAGTCAAAGGAAGAAAGTTCCGGCAGGGATCACAAAGAAGGAAAAGCCCCTGACAGGAACACGGACAGGAAGGGGAAAGTGCCGGCCCAGCAACCCGACCGCCAGTCAGAGAAGCTTATCGGGGGTGAACGCAAGGAAAGGGAGTTCACTCCCTTGAGATTCCCTCTCGAGGAAGTATTTAAAAAGATCAAGAACAGAGGGCTGCTTAACAAACCTGCCCCTCTTCCGGCAGACCCGGAGGGCAGAAGATATAAGTCCAAGAAGTGTGATCATCACAACGACTACGGTCATGAGCTGAAGAACTGTAGGTCATTGAAGTATGAAATGCAGCGCCTGGTCGACGCCGGTCTCATCCCTGACATGGTACAGACCGGAGCAGTCGAACAGGTAAAAACCGGAGATCGAATTATATATGTCTGCCACGTACAGGCACCCGGTTCTTCCAAGACAGAAAGGAAGAATTGTGCTCGGGAAAAGCTCCGGTGGATAGGGCATGTCCATGGAGTGGGACAGCTCAACTTCAACGAAGGGACGAACACTGAGTCCATTATCCCCGGAGGTTTAGCATTCACCGAAGAAGACGAAAGGGGTGTGCATTATCCACACAATGATGCCCTAGTCATCACAGCATTGATTGGAGTCTACCGAGTCCGGGGAGTCATGGTCGATGCCGGTAGCACCTCCAGTGTTATGTTCTCATGCGCCTACAAAGCTATGGAGCCAGCACATTCCTCGGGGCGAGTCCACCTACTAATCACAGTGGGGCTCATCACCATCGGGATAGACTTCCTGCTAGTCGACTCCCCCTTCTGCTACAACCTTATTCTAGGAAGGGTTTGGATTCATTAGATGAAGGCCATAGTGTCCACCTTCCACCAGAGCCTCAAATTCCCAACTCCCAACGGAGTTTACAGAGTCAAAGGAGACCAAGGGACGCCATTCAAGTGCCATCTCGATGTTGTCAAAGGAAAGTCCATCTCCAAAACCAATGGGAACACTATCTTCCTGACAGACTCTCATCAATAGCAACCAGTTCCCGACAAGTCTGCCAAGGGGAAGCCAGACACAAAGGCCGGGATATTACCAGCGGTCGACGAGCTGGAGGAAGTTATTGTGGGATCAGAGTCCCACAAGACGACATACATATCTCCCGGTCTACCGGAGGCAGAGAAGGATTCCATGATCACTCTGCTCTGGCGGAATCACCACGTCTGCATGTGGAGTGTCAACGAGATGCCAGAAATAGACCCTGCGGTCGCCTGTCATAAGCTAGACATTGATCCTCAGTACAAACCGCTCAAGCAGAAACCAAGGTGAATGGCACCGGATCAAAAACTCGCGGTCAACGAAGAAGTCGATCGGCTACTTTCACTCACTTCATCAAGCCAGTCATCTACCCCACTTGGGTTTCCAACATTGTCGCCATCCCGAAGAAAAATGGTAAGATTCAAGTTTGCATCGATTTTACAAATCTTAACAAAACATGTCCTGTGCACCCATATCCACTCCCCAGGATCACAGACATGGTAGACGCCACCGCCGGCTATCATAGATTGTCCTTCATGGATGCCTACTCCTGTTACAACCAGATTCCACTTCACGAAGAAGATCAGGAACATACCACATTCATCACCGACCGGAGGCTTTACTGTACCGGGTGATGCCATTTGGTCTGAAGAATGCCGGAGCAACATACCAGAAGCTGGTCAACACCATCTTCAACGAGCTCATAGGTCGGACCATGGAAGTCTACATAGACGACATGGTGGTCAAAACCAGGGAGAAAGACAATCATATGCGAGATCTGCAGCAGACATTTGACATCCTGACATGGTACGACATGAAGCTGAATCCAGCCAAATGTTCTTTTGGTCTTTCTTCCGGCAAGTTCATTGGCTTTCTCATGACCGACTGGGGCTAGGGGTGTTATGTGAGCTGAGCAGCTCGAGCTGGACTCGTGTTCGGCTCGATTAAAGCTCGGCTCGGGCTCGCTTATCTTATAAAACGAGCCGAGCTTAAACAGATTTTAGGCTTGGCTCGAGCTCGAACCGAGCTCGAGCTTTATTCGAGCCGAGCCGAGTAGCTCGAATTTAGATATGGTTAAGTTATGTTACCCATCCTACCCCCATTAATATGTGTTATTCCTATCCTACCCCCACTATATATGAATATATCAACATAACAATATGTGAAACCTAGCCGTCTCCCTTCTCCTTCTTCTTTCTCTAACCCTCACCCTCACCCTCACCCTCACCCTCACCCTCACCCTCACCCTCACCCTCACCCTCACCCTCACCCTCACCCTCACCCTCACCCTCACCCTCACCCTCACCCTCACCCTCATCCTCATCCTCATCCTCATCCTCATCCTCCTCTATACTAGAGACACAAGAGAAAGAGAAAGAGGAAGAAAATGAAAAAGAATTTCACTACCCTTCCAAGTCCAACATCACCAGTAGCGGTAGCAATTAGCAAAGAAAAAGAAAAAGAGAAAGAGGAGGGCCGTGGCATTTGTGGAATTAAAGTGCCAAGGCAGAAATACATCTGTTTCGAAATCGGACCTCCTCGTTGCAATTCTTTCTTCATTTTTTGAAATTGATGATATTGCCTCTCGCCGCGACTTCACCCGCTTTTCTGAGTAAGTTTAATTACTGTATATTATACTACTAAGTACTAAACTCCTTTCTCTTCTTCTACAATCTACAGTAATTCTTCTTTTCCCCGAAATCCGCTTTCCTTCCTGTTCCACCCATGATGATATCTCTTCTGTTTTAATTAAGTTATACTATTGGAGTATTTAATTAATTAATTTTGCCTATCCGCAGGTGTTTGGATTCCATTATTCATGTTAAACGAGCTTGAAGGGCTCGAGCTAAACGAGCCTACAAGCTCAAGCTCGAGCTTGATAAATAGCTCGCGAGCCGAGCTTGAACATAAAACCAGGCTCGATTCAGAAATTGGGCTCGGCTCGGGCTCGGCTCATATTAAAACGAGCCGAGTATGAGCATTCAAAGCTCGGCTCGCTCGGCTCGAATAACACCCCTAACTGGGGCATAGAAGCCAATCTAGATCAGATCCGGGCAGTCCTGGAAATGTCCGCCCCAAAGATACTGAAAGAATTCCAGAGGCTAACCGGGAGATTAACCGCTCTCAACAGGTTCATCTCCCGGTACTCGGACTGGTGCTAGCCATTCTTCAACGCAATCAAAGCTAATGCAGAATGGAATCCTACTTGTCAGCAAGCCTTTGATGAAATCAAAGCATATCTCACTCAGCCTTTGGTCCTCACAGCACCATAGACTGGGCAACTAGTTGGCATCTATCTGGCTGCATCCGATATAGCAGTTAGTGCGGTCATATTTGTGGAAGAACCGGAGGAGAAACCAGTCTACTTCATCAGCAAAGTACTATAGGGACCTGAGACAAGATATTCGAAAATCGAAAAGATAGCTCTGGCATTGGTACATGCAGCCAGGAGGCTAAAGTCTTATTTCCAAGGAAGAGCGGTCAAAGTCTATACAGAGTTCCCGCTGAGGAAAGCTTTTGGGAAGCAGGAAGAGTCTAATCAACTAATCAAATGGTCCAGCTACCTCAGCGCATACCACATTCGGTATGAACCCAAAACCGCGGGAAAGGACATGCAATAGCCTCCTTGATGGCAGACTTTCCCATCGAGGATATCCCAGTCAATCCAGAACTCGAGGAGGATACACTGGGGGTGAACGATGCCCCCTGGTCATAGGGGTCTACGGCCGAATGAGACAACGAAGCATGGACAATCTACACTGACGGATCCAGTAACTGACAGGGTCCGACATAGGTTGTCTCTTGATCAGCCCAGATGGACAGAAGACAGAAAAATCTGTCAGACTGGGATTCCTAGCTTCAAACAATGAGACTGAGTACGAAGCTCTTATATATGGTCTCCAGACAGCACTCCAACTGGGGCGCGGAGAGTCATGGTCAAGACAGATTCAAAGCTAGTGGTGAACCAGTTCGCCGGATCCTTCCAGGCCAAGGACGACCGGATGGCAAAATATCTTGATGTCGTCCACTCCATGGCAGGGAAGTTCGAGTTCATCACGGTCGAGCAGCGACCAAGGACAGACGTCAGGCACACAGATGCCCTGGCGTATCTTTCTTCTTCTATCAGCACTACATAGCCCCGACAACTATCAATCGGATACCAAAAAGAGCCAAGTATCGGGCCCAGAGATCTAGACATGCCGCTATCGAAGGTCTATCTCCTGGAGTGCGAACATTGGAAGGAAGTTCTCATGGTAACCACCAGAGGACAAAAAAAAAAATGAAGAAGCTCCACAGTCTGGCAACGAGCCCATCACGCAGGGCGAGCCGAGTCAACCATCACAGGGTCAGACACAGGATCCACCAGAATCACAACTCGAAAACTGGAATCCTTGCCTCACCAGAGGCCGGATATAAGCAATGCCACCTTCAACGGAGCCGGACGAACCAGACCCGTCAGAACCACCGCTCTCTCATGTCCACATCAATTTGGAGCTCCCACTGGAGGAACCAATTGAAGACATTCCAGACAACCTGAATTCTGAAGTAGACAGAATTGACGATGAGTTGCAGTCCAGCAACAATCAAGACTGGAGGAAGCCATACATCAACTTCCTTGTCCACCATTTGCTCCCTGAAGATCCAAAGCTGTCAGCCAAAGTCAAGAGGGATGCATGGAAATTCACTGTCATACCGCACCGGGAGTCACACAGGCTATACATGAAGAGCCATGGCTCCGAGGTTTTGTTCAGATGCCTTACTCCAGAACAAGGCCTGGTCATATTTAAAGAGGTCCATGCTGGGATCTGCGACAACCATTCCGGGAGCAGAAATCTAGCACAGAAAAAAATGATCCAAGGATATTGGTGGCCTCACATGATGACAGACGCAAAGAAGTTCAAACAGGCATGCCTCCCATGTCAGAAGCATGCCCCGGTCGGTCATGCCCCGGCAAATGAACTACATCCAATCCTGAGTGCATGGCCCTTCGCCAAGTGGGGATTGGATATTGTGGGACCGCTTCCAAAAGCTCGACAATCAGTCAGATTCTTATTGGTCGCTACAGATTATTTCACCAAATGGGTTGAAGCAGTAGCATTGGTACAGGTATGTGCCTCTGACGTCAGAAGATTTTTATGGAAAGACATAATCTGCAAATTCGGAATTCCTCAAGAGCTAGTGTCAGATAATGGAAAACAGTTTGACTGCGACAACATCTGGTTGTTCTGCAAATCCTTGGGGATCAAATACAACTTTTCAGCCTCGTACTATCCTCAGGGGAATGGGCAGGCAGAAGCATCCAATCGGGTCATCTTAGATACACTCAAGAAAGCAGCTGGATAAAGCAAAAGGCAACTGGGTGATGCAACTCCCGGGGGTCTTATGGGCATACCGGACCACCCCAAGGAGGTCCACCGGTATGACACCCTTTCAACTTACCTTTGGAGCAGAAGCGGTAATGCCAACAGAACTGCTAGCTCCCACAACCCGCACTGATACAGTCTTTACCGGGGAAAACGAAGGGATTCTGGCAAGGGAAAAAGTTGTTCTTGACGACAAGAGAGAGCAGGCCCTACAGTTCATCCGGTACCAGAAGACCATCAAAAAGGGATATGACAACCGAGTTGTAAAGAGGAAATTCAATCCGGGCGACTGGGTCATGAGAATAGTCAAAGTTATCACTGAGGATACAACCGCTAGAAAGCTCGGGGAAAACTGGGAAGGACCTTACATCATAGACAGACATGTTGCGAAAGGCTCATACTTCCTCAGAACTCTGTCCGGCGACCTTTTCTCCAGACCATGGAACGCTTTCCACCTCAAGAAATTCTACAAGTAATATACTCCATTTGATGATTTCAATAAAGATTCTTTCCCGTAAGAATTCGAGTACTTCGTATTATTTGCTGCTGAAAACCCTAAGTGCAAGAACAAGTCTCCACTGAGGTCCAGGATGCCCAGACCTAGCTTCCGATCCTGGCTAAGTCCTAAATGCAGAGTCATGCTCCTTTTAGGCCCAAGACGCCCGGGCCTAGCTTTCGGTCTTGGAGGTCAAGGATGTCAGGATCAAACCCCATCCAACCCAGGGTGCCCGGACCTAGCTTCCGCTCCTGGCTAAGTCCTAAATGCAGAGTTATGCTCCTTTTAGGCCCAAGACGCCCGGACCTAGCTTCCGATCTTGTAACCAAGGATGTCAGGGATCAAACCCCATCCAACCCAGGATGCCCGGACCTAGCTTCTGATCCTAGCTAAGTCTTAAATGCAGAGTTATGCTCCTTTTAGGCCCAAGACACCCAGACCTAGCTTCCGGTCTTGGAACCAGGGATGTCAGGGATCGAACCCCATCCAACCCAGGATGCCCGGACCTAGCTTCCGATCCTGGCTAAGTCCTAAATGCGGAGCTACACTCCTTTTAGGCCCGAGATGCATGGACCTAGCTTCCGGTCTTGGAAATCTATCTTAAGAGCGAGGTTATCCACATCTTAAGAACCGGGGCCGTTAGGCGAGCTAGCCTTCCCCCAGTCGAAGCATGCAACAAAGGGACAAACCCACTTTCAGCAGAAGACCATGAGTCACCATGGAATTGGCAAGAAAAAGAACTATTATCGTCCCAAGGAAAACTCCTTAAAACGATAAGGGGGCGAGGGAAATAGCCAGTTGTAATAAACATTGTAAAGAAGGTAAAGATATCTAACAATATGTTTTTGCACTACCAAAACATTATTTTTATTTTCTTTTTCAGAAAAAGAATATGTACAAGAGGAAGTCCCCTGGCAACCGGGACAGGAACCTTTCTACAAAATCTAAAGGAGCTAAGGTTGAGAAGAAGGATCGGGGCCATTACCGCCCTTCTTCGCTTTCTCCTTCTCCAGCTGGTCGAGGACCTGCTGATAGGCAGCCTTCGCCAACCGGAGCTCTTCAGCAGCCCGGTCGTACGCTACCTCCTTGAGGATGAGACGTCGATCCAGCTCCAGCTTCTCTCGGGTCAGCTTCCCGCAAGTGGCCTCCAGTTCTGCCAAGGAAGTTTTGCCATCCTCCTCCCTCTGGAGAGCAGCGGTAGAGTGAAGTCCAGGTTGTGGTAGTCTGTCGCCATTGACCGTTTGTCCTCCTCCAAAGCCCACCGGTCACTGTTGGTCGCCGCCAGATCTTTCTCGAGCTGACGATTCTCAGCTCGTAGGCGCTCCAGATCCTCCAACGCAGATGGTCGGGGCCTGACACTCAACTCAAAGACCCGGGCCAGGGCAGCTTGTGTCTGACAGAAAGAGAAACAAAGATCAGAAACAAGCATATAGACATTAACAAGTCTAAAGCCAGAATTCAAGTCAAGGAATCTTACCGCGATGAGATTCTGGGCAGCCACCCTCATTACCCGGTCGCGAGAAAGGCGGCAGTAGTATGACTGGTCCTCCGAAAGTAGGTTCTGGAAGATATAGTCAAAAGCAGAGGTTCATGATGCCGGAGCCCCCAATAGACATCGGCTCGCCACTCAGAAATGCAAGATGAATGGTGAACGCCGGCAGCGAGAACTCCGGAATGGCCTCAGGCTGGTACTCGCCCGGTTCAGGGCCCAGTTGCATAGTGGGGCCAGTGGGCAGGTCAGTATACGGGACCTGGTCGCCCCACCCATAAACCGGGGTTTCATCATCAGCAGTGCCCGACACAGTGAACTCCACCTCATTCTGGACGTCCTCAACTGCCAGAGCATCTTCAACAGGGACTTGGGAGCCACTACCAATACGCGTAGTCCCCATCACCGGTCCCCTCAGCACTCAAGGGATGGCATCCTCCGTTCTTGGGCGCACAGGTTCCCCCTGGTCAGCAGGGGAAGCAGAAGCAGCTCTCTTCGAACCCCGGGCAGACTCATCTACCACAACCTTGCCCCTTGGATCAACCGAGGCAGGGGACTGCACAAAAACAACTTCAACAAAAGGAGGATGGGAAGGTCTTACCTCCACCGGAGCCTCCACTCCAGAATCTCCAACACTGGGGGCGTCCACTTCATCCAACAGACCCCCCGGCACTACAGCTGGCTCGCCTCCCTCAGCAGCAGAGGCGACCACTGTTTCCTCGGACACACCTCCCACCATCTCCGGTTGGGCCAGGTTGTCCACCTCAGCATGTACCTGTACCGGGGTAGGAAAGAATCCCTCAGTAGCTGATTCGCCAGACCCACGGGAAAGAAGAAGTCCACTATCCCTCGACATCAGACTTGGATCACCGGAGGAGTCAGATGAGCCATAAAAGACATGTGGCTTCCTCCGGTGACCCAAGGGAGGGTTGGAGTGACAAACAGAGCTAGCATCACTGACCTGAACATCCCCGACAATTGGGATGACCTCCAACAGAACATCCAGCATCGACTCGTCAGGAGGAGATCTTCCCCCGACTGGAAGAACCTCATCGGGCCAGTCATCCATTTCCCCCCCGTAGATCGACCGCCTCACTCTCAACCGAAGGCTCCTCCTCAGCACTGGGGACCGTCCTCTCTACAGTGGCAACACCTTCACCGGAGCTGGACTCCAACTCCACAACCTGCGGAGGATCCGGCAGGGCAAGCCTCGCTGGGTAGCGGATATCTGTTACGATCTAGTCGGGGAGCGTCAAGTCCCGCAGGTCTGCGGGCAGACGGAAGAAGCGCTCAATGTTCCCCTCAGTAGCAGAGGAATCCACCGCCGCTGGCAGAGACACTTGGAGCTGACGTTTCCCTGCAGACACAAGCACAAAACTGTTCTTGAGCCGGAGCTCAACAAACACGCGAAACATAAGGGCAAGAATGAAAGAAAGGTCAGGCGCATGCTTACCTATGAAGTCCCGCGGCACTGGTATGCTGCGGTCAGACGACCACCCTGACACCAGGTAGCAGGGCTCGAACCAATTCCCGTAATGATTGGGAAGTCCAGTCAACCTCCAGGCAGTACCCCAAGAGATGGCGTAGAAGCAGCGTTCCTTGGCCTCCTAGGCGACCGACTTCATGAGCATGAACATCTCGACCAGGCCAAACGGAATCTCAAAGTGGAGAGCAATCAGCCCGATCCGACGCACGATTATCCTGAAAGACGTGCATCTGACCGGGCGGGATCCCCCACCACGACAGTAATCTCAGAATAGAAGAATGCAGCGGAAGTTGCATGCCGTAAAGAAGCTGGTAAGACTTACCGCTATAAGGTTGTCAGAGCAACCGTTTGAAATGGAAGGGTGGGAACCAAACCGAACCCCTTCCAGCCAAGCCGCTCCTGAACTTCCGCCGCGCTCATCCGCTCGAGTTCAGGATTTCGGGGGAGGTTGGAGGAAGCTTGCCATCTCCTCTTTGGCCTCTCAACAAGAGGCTCCGCAAAATCCACAGGAGCCACCTCCGCCAAACTATCAGGCGAAAGGGGACCCGTCGCCAGAATACTGTTTGGCTTGCTTTTATCAAAAACACGACGGGGAGCCGAATTCTAGGGCTCCTCGTCGCTGCTAGAGCTCAGAACTAAGGTTCTCCTCATCTTTGAAGAAAAATTCGCAAGAAATCACCGGAATTCAGAAGATCAGAACCTAGGGTTCCGGCGAAATGAAGTAAGAGTGCAGAAGTAAGAGAGAGAGAGAGGGAAAGATACCCTTCTCTCCTCTGAACTTCTCTTTTTTATAAGGAGAGCCCAGGTTCATCAGCTGATGGTATTCCATGTTCTCTTAATGAAATCATCATTAAGGTCATTAAACCAACTGGTTTTAATGACTCGATCAACGAAAAGTCACAAGCTTTCACTGAAAGTTGAAGCTGTACATCTTCCCGCCAACAAAGGAAGATTTAGAGAAGACGAAGTGGGGCTCACACTGCACAATCATCTGGGACCCACCTCGTACATTCAGCGAGATCTGTTCAGCATCTACAAGTGGGGTCCAGGTCAGCGACATGTGTACCTCCGGTCTACATCATCACGGTCAAGTGAAGATTGACCGACATGTGTTCCTGCACTCTTCATAGCAAGAAGGTAACCGGATCTACCTACCGTAGCTCAAGACAGTAATAAAAGGAATTATGATTTTATTACAAAATGCATTATACGAGGTGCACCAAACTCCCTACATAGTGCGACCGGAGCTAAATTACATCAAAGGGGGAGATGGAGGATTCAGACCGGACCCCTCAGGCGAGTCAAGAAGGCCATACTTGACTTTTGCAGCGGCATACCCGGCCTTCCAGGACGAAGCCACAGCGAAATCGGCTCGCTCCTTGGCAACTGATAGCTCGACTGCCTTGTCTTCCAGCCTTTCACAGTAATACTCTGCAGTTTCCTTCATACCCGCCATTCGGGTATCATGCATATCTTCACAAAGATTGTTCCTCACGAAGCTCGCCGATCTTCCTCTTGAGGTCATCTACTTGACGCGACAGTTTCCAAACTATCTCAGACCGGTTGTCACTCACTGCACTAGAGAGAAGCCTAGAGTCTGCCATTGTTGGGAAAGCAAGAAGGAAGCCAGGTTATCAAATGGACTCCTTCATAAGGAAAGGAGTCACGAGTCATTCCAACAGACGTCGTGCAAGGAGCCGGTGCCATTCACAAAGGCACCCTTGTCCTCAGAAGACTGACATAGTTGGTGACTCAGCAGAAGGAAGGGAACAAGGACGGAATAAATAAATAAATTTATTGACTTGTCTCAAAAACAGGGGCACTACTCCCCTACATAGTGCGAGAAGCCGGGAAGGGACCGGTCAAGGATTCTTCTCTTCCTTGACCGGATGATATCCCAGCCTCTTCAACAGTACATGTGCAGTAGCAAGTTCCCACTGGAGAACCCGGATCCATTGAGTGGCAGCCTCAAACCTCCGGCTCTTATCAGCAAGCTAGCCATTCAAGGCAAACAGGCTCAGGCGCACTTGCCGGATGTCCTCTAAACAGGCGGCCGTCATCAATTCGATACGACGATCCCGGTCGTCGATTTCCACAGCCATTTTCTCCCGCATATCCACGGTGTACTTCTGGATGGTACTCCAGTCGTCAGCCATTCTTCAAAAGAGGCTTCAGCAACAACAACAACAACAACAATAACAACAGGGAACGGAAAAAGAGAAGTGGACATCCTTCTACACCTCCGGCTCCTTATTTATAAAGGAGAAAAAAAAAACCCTAAACCTTGATCCAAGGGATACAAAATCGTCATCAGGAAGCGTGTCAAGGAAGTAATCCTCCGAATCTCAATAGCTGGGGAAGATATAGCGAAGATCTTTCCCAAACATATTTTCTACTTAACAAAGAGGGGGCGATGTGTGTACCCTAGGTAAAAAACCCGACAGGTGTCACCGATGGCTGTATAAGAAGCTAAACTGGGAGCACCTGAGCAGTAGCCAGCCAAGCCTGGGCTATCGGTTAGGGCCCAACCCGGTTTCAAGTGATCCGCATATGCTCTGTGGACCTTGACTCACCGAATAGTCCACTATCAATGGGCGGAGGCCCAGTTACTGTATAAGAAGTTGAACTGTGGGCTCCCGTACATCGACCAGGCCCACCTCAGTCAAGTAGGCCAGGTCAGGCCCAGTAAGGTCTAACAGCGACAGGGGCTCATCCAATGGCTTAGCAAAGAAGTCCAGAGGACCTGGCCAGGGAGTATGGAGTGTAGATTGGGCCTCCGATCAGAGGAGTCAAGCCCAAGTCTTTACTTTCAGGCTTGGTCAATCCAAGCCCCAACCAACTGGATAAGTACAACGAGATTCCAGGCCAACAGAACCCATGGTTCTAGCCGTTGGAGAAGATAAAGAAAACACAGGTTGAACCAGGACCTATCAGAGGATGCCACGCGGCAGTCATCCTGGTCAAAGGGGATTCAAACCAAAGGGATAACCACTCGGCAGCATGCAAGCTATCTCCACGGAAAGCATCTTCACAGTTGAACTACCTGAGTTCATGGAGTCAAAATCGGAGGGGTGGTTGAGCCAGCCTCCTCCGGCCTACCACAAATACAGGAGTTCTAAACCTCCTAAACTACGAGTCTTTCACTGAGCAACTCCATTAGAGCTTAGTGAAAGTAGAGACTTGATTCCAAGTTCATCATCTTGGATACGTAGGAAGCCTGATCCCGATCAGGTCCAGTTTCACTGTATACGCCCCATCCTATCTCTGTCTATACAAGGCTTTCATTGTAACTATTCGATCAATATATACACATCTCGAGTTTATGGATCAAATTTTTGCACCCACACCGCCCATTTTATCTCTGTCTATACAAGGTTTTCATTGTAACTGTTCGATATATATATATATACACATCTCGAGTTTGTGGATCAAAATTTTGCACCCACAAGTTACAAAAGTGGAAATCCCCCGGCAATCGGGATAAGAGCCTACTAGAGAAAGTAACTACGCTAAGGTTGGGAAGAAGGACCGGAGCCATTACCGTCCTTCTTAGCCTTCTTCTTCTCCAGATGGTCAAGGACTTGCTTGTAAGCAGCCTTCACCAGCCGAAGTTTTTCATCAACACGATCATAGGCCGTTTCGTTGAGAGATAGACGTCGGTCCAGTTCCAACTTCTCTCGGGTCAACCTCCCGCAGGTGGCTTCCAGCTCCGCCAAAGAAGCCTTGGCATCCTCCTCTCTTTGAAGGGCATCGGTCACAATGAAGTCCAGGTTGTGGTAGTCAGCAGCCAGAAATTGCTTGACCTCCTCTAAAGTCCATCGGGCTCTGTTTGCAGCTGTCAGGTCTTTCTCAAGCTGACGGTTCTCGGCCCGAAGACCTTCTAGGTCCTGCAAGGCAAAAGGCCCGGGTCTGACACTAAGCTCAAAGACTCTCGCTATGGCAGCTTGCACCTGACGGATAAGAAGAGCAGGGATCAAAAACAAAATATAGACAACGACAAAGTTAAACGCATAGTGAAGTCAAAAAGACATACCGAAATAAGGTTCTGAGCCGCGACCCTCATCGCCCGGTCGCGGGAGAGACGACTGTAGTACGTCTGATCCTCCGGGAGCAAGTTATGGAAGATGTAATCAAAGGCGGTATGGATGTTCATGATGCCGGAGTTCCCAATTGTCATTGGGTCCCCATTCAAAAATGCAGGATGAATGTAGAATGCCGGCAGAGGAAATTCCGGAGTGGCCTCGGGCTGGTAGTCACCCGGTTCAAGGCCCAATTGCATTGTCGGGCCAGTGGGCAGATCAGTATACGGAACCTGATCACCCCACACGTAAACCGGAGCATCATCCTCAGCAGTGATAGGCACAGTGAACTCGACCTCTGTCCAGACATCCTCAACAGCTAAGGCATCTCCGACAGGAACATGGGAGCCACTGCAAATCTTGGTAGTCCCCATCACCGGTCCTCTCAGCGCTCGAGGGATGGGATCCTCCCTCATCGGGCGAACAGCCACCCCCTGATCAACAGGGGAGGCAGAAACAGTTCTCTCCGAGCCTCTGGTAGGCTCATCCACGACAGCCTTGCCCTTTAGATCAACGGGGAAAGGAGTCTGGACAAAAACAGCTTCAGCAGAATGAAGCTGGGATAGTCTTACCTATACTGGGGACTCAACAGCAAAATCTACAGCACTGGGGGCATCCACTTCACCCGATGGACCCCCTAAAACCACAACTGGTTCGCCTCCCTCAACAGCAGTAACAACTACTGTCTTCTCGGATACACCTCCCACCATTTTCGGTTGGGCTAGGTTATCCACTTCAGCATGTACCTGCACCAGAGTAGGAAAGAATCCTTCAGTAGCTGATTTACTGGACCAACGTGGAAGCAGAAGTCCACTATCTTTCGACATCAGGCTTGGATTACTGGAGGATTACGAAGACCCATAAAAAATATGAGGTCTCCTTTGGCGACCAAAGGGAGGATTTGAATCACAGCAGAGCAAGCATCAGATACCTGAACATCCTCGGCAGCTGGGATAACTTCCGGTGGAACGTCCGGCATAGGTTTGTCAGGAGGAGAACTGCCCATGACAGGGGAGGCTTCGTCAGGCCAGTTATCCATCTCCTCCGTAAGATCAACGGCTTCACTATCAACCTGAGGCTCCTACCTAGCCCTGGAAACCGCATTCTCCGCGGGGGCAGGACCCTCACTGGAGCTGGAGTCAACTTCCACGAATTGCAGAGGAACCGGAAGGGCCGTAACCCTGGCAGGGAAGCGAAGATGCACCACAATCTGGTCTGGGAACGTCAAGTCCCGTAGATCCGCCGACAGGTTGAAGAAACTCTCAATGTTGCCTTCGGCTGCGGAGGAGTCTATACCCGCCGGTAGTGATACTTGGAGTTGGCGTTTGCCTGCAGAAAAGGCACGAAACTATTCTTGACCCAGAGCTCAGCAAGCATGCGAAACATGAAGGCAAAAGAAATGAAAGTGAAATCAAACACGTGCTTACCTATGAAGTCCCGCGATACTTGGATGTTACGGTCGGACGACCACCTTGACACCATGTAGTTGTGTTCGTACCAGTTCCCACAGTGGTTGGGAAGCCCAAACAACCTTTGGGTAGTACGCCAGGAAATGGCATAAAATCAGTGCTCCCTGGCCTCTCGAGCAACCGGCTTCATCAGCAGGAACATCTCGACCGGGCCGAAGGGGATTCTGAAGTAGTGGGCAATCAACCCGATCATGTGCACAATGATCCAGAATAATACATGCATCTGACCCGGTGGGATTCCCCACCACCACAACAAGTGCAGAACAGTAGAAGACAACAGGAGCTACATACCATACAGAAGTTGGTAAAGACTCACCGTAATTGAAGTATCGGAGCAGCCGTCAAAAAATGAGGGGTGGGAGCCAAACCTGACTCGCCTCCGACCAAGCTGCTCCTGAACCTCCGTCGCACCCAACCGTTCGAGTTCGTGGTTTCGAAAAAGATTGGAGGAGGTCTACCACCTCCTCCTGGGTCTCTCAGTTGATGGAGCTACTACGTTCAGAGGAACCGCTTCCTCAACGCCATCACCCACAGGAGAATTTGAATCGCCGGGAGCCGAAATTCTACTTGGACCACCTGCATCAGCGGCAGGATGAAGAACGAGAGTTTAAGGTTCCTCGTCACTGCTGGAACTCAATACAATGTTCCTTCTCATTTTTTGAGGAAGATTGAGCGGTATTTCGCTGGAATTTGAGGTAATTCAGAACCTAGGGTTTCGGCAATGGAGGTTAAGATGAAATGAAGAAGAAGAGATAGAGAAAGAGATAAAGGGAAGTGACCCCTCATTTCTTTAGATATTTTCTTTTATAATGAAGATTAAAGTCCACCGACTAATGGCATTCCAAGTTCCATTAATGGAATGGATGAGGATATAGGTTCACCTTCTTGACATTCCATTACTCTTTTTCATTAATTCAAGAGCATTGAATCACTAGGGTTAATGGCTCGATCAGTGAAGTGTCACAAACTTCTACTGGAAGTTGGCAGTTGTACATCTTCCCGCCAACAAGAGATGAATCAGAGAAGACAAGGGGGACCCATTTAATACCGTCAGCTGGGATCCACTTAATACAGTCAGCCGACGTCCACTCACAGACGTTTGGGACCCACATAATCCAGATAGTGACATGTAAACCCCAAGTCCATGTCAACACAGTCAAAGGTTGGTTGACCAACATATATTTCTTTATTTATTGTGGCAGAGAATGTTTGAAGGAAGTTATCCGAATTACCTACCGGAGGTCAAGACAGTAATGGAAGAAGATATTTTTCATTACATAAAGCACGATATGGGGTGCACCAAATCCTCTACATAATGCAACCGGAACAGAAAAAAAATTACATTAGTGGGGGAGACGGGGGATCCAGACTAGACCCCTCTGGCGAGTCAGGGAATTGTACTTAATCTTGGTAGCCGAATAGCCAGCCTTCCAGGATGAAGCGACGAAAGAGTCTACTTGCTCCTTGGCCTCTGCCATCTCAACCACCTTCTCTTCCAGCTTATCCTGGTAGTATTTAACGGTCTCCTTCATACCCACCATCCAGGTGTCATACATATCTTCATGAAGAAGTTGTTCCTCTCATAGCTCGTCAATCCTTCGCCTAAGGTCAGTTACCTGACGAGACAATTTCTGAATAATCTCCTACGAGTTGTCACTCGCTGCACTGGGCGGCGATCTGGGATCCGCCATTGCTAAAGGGAAGAAGAAGAGATAGAAGGAAGAAGGAATGTTGGATTAGGAGAAGTTCCTTCACTTATAAAGGGAGAAGTCACAAGCCATTCAAAGCATGATACGCTTTACGAGGGACTTGTGACACTCACGAGGACACCCTTGTCCCTAGAAAGTTGACAGGCATGATGACTCAACACCCGGGAAAGGACAAAAATGAAATGCAATCGCTGAAAAAAGACTTTCAGTAATTTGTTTTACTCAAGGGCACAACTCTTCTACATAGTGCAAAATACCTGGAAAACACGAGTTAAGGGTTTTTCTCTACCTTGACTGGGTGATATCCCAGTTTTTCCAACAGAGTATATGCGGTAGCCAGCTCGTTCTGAAGAATCCGGATCCGCTGAGTAACGGCTTCAAGCCTTCAGCTCTTGTCAGCAAGCTGATCGTTTAGGGCAAACAAGCTTAAGCGCGCTTGGCGAATATCCTCAAGGCAAGCGTTCGTCATTGACTCAATATGGCGTCCCCGCTCCTCTATCTCCAGAGTCATCTTCTCCCGCATTTCCACAGTGTACTTCTTGATGGTGCTCCGGTCGTCGGCCATTCTTCAACGGACGCAGCAGCAGTACAATTGCAGCAGAGACCGGAGGGGAGAAAGTGGATGTCCTTCTATGCCTCTGGTCCGTTATTTATAAGAAGGGGACGCAAACCCTATTCCTCGATTCAAGGGATTTGGAATCGTAGTCACAAAGGAATCGTACTGGGGAAGGAATCCTCCAAATCCCAACAGCCGAAGAAGATATTTCAAAGATCTTCTCCAAGTAGATTTGTAGCTACCCAGCCTATATCACCATCGATATTGTCCCCACTTAGCCACTACGGTCATCCAACAGTGTGGGGTTTTATTAGGCAGAAGCCTGCTTCCCAGGAGGTCACCCATCCTGAGACTACACCCGAGCACGCTTAACTCCAGAGTTCTTTCAAACCCTGGAGCCAAGTGAGCCCAAAAGGCCTCGGTGATTATATATGAAGGATCTATACCTATATATATTTCAATGTCAGGACATCCTCTTCTCACGAGTCGTAGGACCCACCCCCTGGACAAACCACCTACTGCCCGGGGTGTTACAAGATTTTTACTACTTGACAAAAAGGGGGCGATGTGTGTACCCTAGGTAAAATACCAGATAAGTGTCATCAGTGGCTGTATAAGAACCTAACCCTGTGCAAATTTGTGGACATACACTAAATGTATGTCCACGGGACAGCCTTCTTTCATTGGTCCACGTCGCCCAAAATCCACGTCAACGTTAATTATAATAAAAAAAAATACAAACCAAGATAAATAAAAATAAAAAATAAGGTTTCTCTCGATATACCTTTTCTTTGAGAGAAAAAAGTTTTCTTTTGAAACCCAATTTATGTCTTCCTATTCATTACTCATAGGCTCATAGCAGAAACTCTACATTTCATCAATGGATTTTGATATCTTCTTTGATTTATAACCTCCTCAAAAAAAAAAGATCACCATGGTTTAGTCTTAAAAAATGTTTGTTCTTCATTTACATCTTCTTGTTTTTTTATGTTTTTTTCCTAATCTTTGTAAACCTGGAATGATTGATACCAAGCTAGAATTTTTATCATAAAATCTACTAACTTTTTTAATTCTTCGAAATCAAGGTTTGATAAACTTTTACCACTACTAGTCTACTAGTACTTATTCCTCTGTTTTGGTTTCTCTGTAATAATAACAACAATCTCTTCTATCTTTGGTATTTTTGGTTCTACACCACCTCTTTTACCTACTTTTAGTAAATTTTTAGTGAAAACATTTGCCAATAGTAGCTTTTAACACGCTTTTCAAGCAAAACACTTTTAACTCCTTGTCAAATTTGCCAAGGAGTTAAAAGTGCCACGTAGGAATCCATACCCCACAATTAGTGTGGTATGGACTCATCTACAGGAAGATCCATTCGCGGTATAGATCCATCCGCCACAATTAGTGTGGTATGGATCCATACCCTAGAAAGATTGTGGTTTCACTGATCCACCATTGGAAACACTAAAACCTTTTTATTGCTAAAACCATTGGAAACACCAAAATTCCTTATTAAAACCATCCTACGTGGCACCACTAAAAGTGTTTTACCACTGGGAATGCTCTAAACCCATTCCAAACCACCCCATTTTCGGGCCGCCACTTCTCTATCCTCTCCTTTCCGCTGTTCGATCTTCCAACTTCTCACCAAAAAAAAAAAAAAAATACCCACCGTCCGTTTCATTGATTCTTCTCAATCTAATATTACTTCCCACCGCGTCTCTTTGATAGTTTGATTGTTGCTACTCAATATAAAATTGGGTAAGTTCCCCACTCAATTTGCTGCGACTCCATATCAATTCTGAGGTTTAGCTAATTTTAAAAGCCAAATTTTCTTGCTGTTGTACTCATTTTCATGTTCGGTTCCTTTTGAGGTTGTTCTTACCTCAATCCAATACAAAAAATTGCTGCTTTTGTTATTGCTCATCCCAACTCTCAGGTTCATCACCATCTTTAATGGGTTCTTTTAACATCCTGCTGAACCAATTATTAACCACCAGTTTGATTGTTTTCCTGATGATTGCGTTTCGTTTACCCTCCATTATCACCACTACTTTGTTGTTCACATTTTCATTACTAACTTCAACTTTTACTGTCAATATTTATGCTTATCTGCCATGATAAAATGTTCAAGTTCTTTTTTTTTATCGTATAATTCTTTTTATGCAGATCATTACTAACTTCTGAGTATCTTAAGGTTCAGTAGTAGAAGGAAACAAATGTCTGTTGTTGTACGAAATGAGGCCGGCAAGCTGACAGGTTTTTAGATAACAATATACACTCACCACAACAACCTCCATTGGCAAATCTGCTGATAATATTTTTGAATACATTTTTTACATCATTTTGACCATACAATTTCATGTTTGAAAGGCTTGGAAATAATGGAAAGGAATTTCATGCTGGTCTTACGACATATATACTTGCATATCGTCAACTTGGCGAAGAAGAATACAAAGTGATTAATCAGGAATCCACCAAAGCAAAGAACTCAGTCAGTGCAGATAGGAGTACACTGTTTGATGAAGCAACAAAGAAAACTCCTCTTACTGAGCAATGGAGGCTGCAATCAATATCGGGTAAACTTTGACTGAACAATGCCATTGCAGTTCCACCTGATGATATCCCACCAAATTGCTGCTGAACAATTGCTCAAGATTAGACATTGTTTCTGCTCACCCCATCAAGGTATGCTCTAAAATCCATTTCCTCACCATGTCAATAGCAGGTCAAATAAGAGTACAGATTACATATTCATACAATTATAACATAGTGAATAACAATACGCCACAAAGTCCACAAATTCCATGGCCTCCTACTCAGTTCATAACATTCTGTTCCCATTTCCTTAACATTCAGATGACACTTTCGAAGTCCTCCACCAACAATAGTCCACAAAGTCCATGTCCTCCGTTCGATATTTTACCCCCCCCAGACGGTTGACATTCTCAGGCAGCAATGTCGACATTGCAGGTGACATAATTTCCAAATGATGTTTTTTCTTATGCATTTGTATTCTATATGTAAAAATGATTGCCAACAAAATTTATTGTAAGTGATTTGGTTTTACGGAGAACCAATCTGACTATAGTTCAATGCTTTTCCTTTGTGATTAAATTCCAAATGCATTTCTCTGCACATCCATGCAAGTTTAGGCGCATGTACACAAGTTTGGATGTAAAATGTATATCTACTAGAATAAAAATGCCATTCATTTCTCCCAAGATTTGTTTTGAAGAAATTGCTTAACATCAGCACTAAGGATTCTGATTTCCTTGCTGATCAATGCTTTTCCTTTGTGATTAAATTTCAAATGCATTTCTCTGCACACCCATGCAAGTTTAGGCGCATGTACACAAGTTTGAATGTAAAATGTATATCTACTATAATAAAAATGCCATTCATTTCTCCCAAGATTTGTTTTGAAGAAATTGCTTAACATCAGCACTCAGGATTCTGATTTCCTTGCTGATCCAGATGATGATGATGATGATAGTCACTCCAATACTGAAGATGAAGGTTAGAATGAACCAAATTCCAAAATACCCTTTCTGCGTTATTGATCACAAGTTTGAAGATGAGTTCCCAAATTTAGTTGGATTTCATATACTCGTACTTGAATTGTTGAGCAATCCCATTTATATTATATGTTCTCCTTTTGGCAGATTGTGGGTGTGAACGAAAAGTCAAGTGCTATGGACAAAGAAGATGAACTTGGTTTTGAAGCTAATGGTAATTAATCTACAACATAACTCTAATTCTAATTTCTATTTTCTTATTAGGTATATTGTTTGCCAAAATTCATGAAAATTCGTAACCAGTCCGCCACATTAAATGGTCACCATGTACACAAACAAGTATGAATTCAATTGTTTGGGGTTTTCAGTTTACTCAAACGAAACTCAACTAATTTTAATGCAGATACTGCAACTTGGTTGCATAAATCTTGAACTATGTCAACGTACATACCACACTATTATATCCTTTACTACCAATCGATTGTTATGCATACTAAGCACATGTTTCTGTCGCGAGGGTATTAGATCTTAATCTTTTGGAAATCATGTTAAATCAGTAAAAACATTTATCGCATTTTTGATAAAGCACAATGTTGTTGTAATTGAACTTGGAAATGAAGCTTCAACAATTCTAAAGTGAACTCTGGCAACAACAAAATTCTATTTTAGAATGAGAACACAATACGGCAATAATGATCACATTGAAAAGACTTTCAAAAAACAAAGTAAAGGGGTTCATATGCATACATTATATGTCAATGGTAAGGAGGTACAAAACGTTTGTGCGAAATTAGTTATTGCCGCGGTAATTCACCACATAACTGTATGCGTACTTTTGTATATATTTTCTTTCTCCAAATGTTGTGTACTCAAATTTTGTTGGTACCTAAAATACATCAATAAAAATCCTTCTATTTTCTTTTTTTTTTTTATACAGGAATCCTAACATGTCACGCATAAGGAATAAATGATTTATGCAAGCTCTGAAGACAAATTAAAGAGAAAGTTGATTGTTATTCGGATAAAACTGCAAATAACAGATCCTTCATGTACGTGATCTGCTGCAATGGAAAAACATGTTCAACACAATTGTCTAATATACTTCATGTAAAATGTAAATATTTTTTTTTATTGGAATCTCAATGTTAAATGAATCTTATTTTCTGTTGTTTGATGCTCATGTACTATATTGATTCCCCTGTACATACGGGAAAGGAATCCTGATAAGCAGTACAGGTTATCATCACCCTTTTTTTATTCTCTATACAAAGGCATGCTGAAAAACTATACAGGTTACGAACAACACAAGAAACAAAAGCTCGCTTTATTCCGGCGAAACAATCCGGATATGGGCTCATCTTTTGTTGTACATATGCATGGTAACTTGACCCTTTTATTCCTGACTATAAACACATGTTGTAATCATACATGTATATAAACAAACCAGTTCAACAAACATGGTTCTCTTTTGTTTCTTGAGACTGATCCTAACTTAAGTCTGGTTCCCTTCTCAGTGTCAAATATTGCAGTGTCAAATATTACAGAATTGAATTTTCCAGTCATGAAAGAACCTACTTCTTTTCTACTCAGATAAAGTAAACTTCCAAATGCAACTCAATATTTGTCTGGTTTACTTATATACACGTCTAATTACTTGTTATTTTCTGTTCCTCCATGGCCGGTTCTTAGAAAAACAATTATTTGCGTTTGGACAAACAAGTTACAAGTACAATGACCTCTTCTAGAGACTAAACTATTAGCAGCAACCAGAGCACTTCTCCTATTTTACTCAAATTTCAAATATAAATTTACCTTTTTCCCTGTTTTCATACATCAATATAATATGCCATTTTCTCAATGTAACACCCATGAGTTGGTGTTAGTCCCACATTGCCAAGAGAGTGGTTGTTTTGATAGTATATAGAGCTTAACCATACTCTAACTAATATCAAGGCCTTTTGGGGTAAACCACATGGGTGGGCCCTGATCCAACTCTACTGCTGGATATCCACAGTGACTAAAGGGGAACAATATTGACATTAGCGGGCGGTATGGTGCTCGACGCACCGGGATGAGCGAGGACGAAATCCTGGGGCGTTACAGTTGGTATCAGAGCAGACGACGGGTCGCCTATTGCAGGTGGGAAGTACGCTGGAAAGGCCCAGGGAGCGTCAGGTACTTGTCTCATTTGGCAAGGAACGTCAGATATTTTGGGACTGTACTGAGTGTACTGCAGAGCCGAGGACGACTCTATTTCTAAGGTGGTGAGATTGTAACACCCATGAGTTGGTGTTAGTCCCACATTGCCAAGGAAATGATTGTTTTGGTCGTATATAGAGCTTAACCATACTCTAACTAATGTCAAAGCTTTTTGGGGTAAACCACATGGGTGGGCCCTGATCCAAAACCCTTTACTGCTGGATATCTGCAGTGACTAAAGGGGGACAATATTGACATTAGCGAGCGGTATGGTGCTCGACGCACCGGGATGAGCGAGGACGAAATCCCGGGGCTTTACACTCAATTTCAAATCCAAGTAATAAACGGGCCAACTTATAGAAGTTCAAACAATTAGTTCAACTAATGAATAATGACAACAACCACATCATTGGAGTCTTCTCTACACTTGAATTCTCCTACCTATACTTTACTTACATTCTTCACTCCCATATATTAACACAGCGCTCTTACCTACACTTTACTTATACATTCCCCTTCAGTATTTTAACACTAAAATTTTCAATTGCATTATTATTGTCCCTTTCTTAAGTAAGAAGCACCCATTCGCAATAGACTAACACGACCCGGATGTCCCATTCTTAAGAAAGAAACTGACATTCTTAAGAAAGAAACATCCTTTCGCAATAGACTAACACGGCCCGGGCTATGCCCGGGCATCACCTGCTAGTTGATATAATTAAATCAAGTTTGTTTCTAGCATCTGCTGACTACTTTGTGTTATAAATGATTTTATTTGACAAACTTAATGTTGTGCTCATAAGTGCACATATAAATAATGTTTTTGTTATTGATTACAATACACACAACTGACTATTGAATAATGTCTATATATGACTGTCTAAAACTGAGAATTTTGTTTCTCAGTTTCATAATGACATTAGGTCTTCAGAAAATTCTTCTGGGTGCCTGATGCTTTGTCTTTACTAACAAATAGTAATTCCTATTTATATGTGGGATGTGACCCTGTGTGAGTTTTTATTTACAATTCAGAGTTTTAATATGGTGTTGTTGCCTTTTTCCAGTTCAAAGAAATCATTGGAAATGAAGCAGTTAAATCGAGCTGAAAAGATAGTAAGTAGAAGGAAGGCCAGCGTATAAGAAGAGAAAGAGAGCGGACACAATCAATACTAAATTCAATAGTTCAACCAATGTAAATTTTTCCATTTGTATCAATCCACAACAAGGTCTTCACGTTTGTGCAGACTTTCTCTAACTTGGATCAATGTTCCTGAAAACCCTGTCATTCCTAAACAGCTAAAAAGATCAGATAATAGCATAAGTTCAAACCTATAGATGCAGAGTTATGTTGTATCCAAAGTCTCGGTAGCTCCTCCAGATTCTCTGCTCTGCTCAGCATGTCCACACTATCCACTGCATAGTCTATTAAATCAATCCAGATTGATTGAGAAACTGCACAATGCATAAATAAGTGAGATGGATTCTGGATGCTGTTTACATAAGGTGCAGACATTTGGAAGCTGCATTCCTTTGCCTGTCAGGTAATCTAGAGTCTGGATGTAACACTGTAGAGCACACCAGAAGATAAACTTGACCTTAGATAGCATATGTATAGTCCAGATCAGGTTGTGGGGGAAAGCTAGGAGCTCTTCTGTTAGTGTCCAGGTAGTTGTAGATGGACTTTACAGTGAACACAGCCTTGTCTGACAGGTTCCAGCACCAGAAATCTTCTTATCACTCTGCAGTCTTTGAACACCCAACAATCTATGCAGTGCTTGTACCTACTACAAACAGCAACAAAAGCTTACATATACATTATATAATCTTTCTATTTTGTCTGCTTACATATACAATTCTTTTTACATACCCAATGTGAATATGTGATAGTTAAAATTTTTATTCTTCAATTTACGTATTTTGGTAGTCATATATACATATATATATTCAAGTTCATAAAATACCATATATAGACATTGCAGAGTCTTCATGAATACAATTAGTAATTGTTGATTTGATTGATTGAAACAATAATAACAAACGGATCTTCTCTTTTCAGCGATCTTCAGCGACAATTCAATTGATCAAGTAGTATTTGTCCACTTAAGGAACCCATCTCTCTCGAGGTAATTAATTATTAAATTATTATTGATTCCTCATTTTCTACTGCTAGACATGTTTTTATGAATTATGATCAAAACCAGTAAACAGTTTCTATCTCTTTGTATATGAAATTTGGTGTGGTCGATTTTCTTAAATGACTTGTATTCCTACATAGTGTTGTTGCTTGAATATTTGATAATATGGATTAAAATTCACTTCTCATGAATCTATTTACAGGCTTTGCCCACTTAAGGAATCGAAATACCCTCTACACAATATGGTATTTCGATGAATAAAAATTCTGAATCCAAGTATCATTGACAGTCATAGTCCAAATTAAAAATTAAGATTGTTAAACCTACTTTCAGAAATTAAAATTTAGGTATGCAAAATAAGAAAATGTTTAGGAAAAACAAGTTGCATATTCTTTTCTATTCAACCAAATTTCTCACAAATCAAATACTTTGCAAGATCAATGATGTTATAACAAGGAAAAAAAAGATATTTATGAATCCAAAATTTTGTAATTGGATCTTAAAATTTACCTACCCGCCTAAACAGATTGCTAGTATTTAAGACTATTAAGGTCGTAACAGTAATGGTGTGATGCAGTCGTGCATAAAAATATGTACTTCGAACCGAATTCAAAGAACTACTACGATTTTCGGGATTCGACAACCAATGTTCTTAATCAAGAACTCACACAAAGAGAAGACTCTTCTCAAAACACACAATTCAATTAACCAATCAACACAAACTTGGCCAAAGACCTACAATTCTTTAAATAGGAAAAACAATCCTTGGAAAACACTTAATGAAAATAGAAACCATAATTCGAAATTAAAATAACTCAAAAATAGAAATCCCCTAAAACACCTAAAAACATTAACTAAAAATATTCTTAAAAATCCCTAATAATTCTAAAAACATATAGTAGCAATCTTAGGACAAATTAAGGGTTTTAAACCCTAGAATGCATCATGTTGTTTCAAATCTTCATTCCCTACCCTGTTATTTTTTTTAGAAACTAAAGAATCTGTAGCGACCATTCCATTGATGACTTTGATAGAATTTAAATGTGAATAAATGGTTCATTTTTATTTAAATTTGAAAGTTTTATCGGTTTCATAAAATACTGTTTATAACAAGGTTTGATTCGATGAAAGTGTTTCCTGATTTTTTTTCTTATTGGCAAAACAAAACATTTAAAATAATGGGTGACTTCCCGAGTACAAAGGATCATAAGGGATCAACGTCATCAATATTCTTGTATGACTTACAATTAAAGTGAATCCGAAAGAACTATTGAGGTGCCATAAAGTTTATATACATTTGATAATACAAAGTTTATATACATACCAGAGTGTCGCCATAATGGACAACCGAGGCAGACTACAATGACTATTGGGGTGCCATTATCAGTAATTGCGTTATCATGTGAACCTAAAAGAAACTATAGGCCCTTAGCAGATTATTCAGTTTGTTTCAAAGATCATGTGTAGTAAGTACCTTTTTCTATGAAATCTTTATCATATTATATCCAATCGTGTAAATCAAATGATATAAAGCAGAGGGCAATAAATTGCAACTGAATCAATAAGTCAAATTATAAAAGAAGTCTCATATTTCCAATCATTTTAAGAATGTTTGCAAATATTAATGTAGACATCAAAGGCTAATTGGTGTTTGGAAGATCTAAAATCTATGAATAATCCAATAAGATGCATATACCATTGACAAGTCCAGTAAAGTTCAGAGAGTACAAAACCTTCAGCTTAAGGTACACGACCATTTAAATTGGATTTGGCACACAACCATTTCTTTCCATAGCATATAAGTGATATACTATGTAATCAGGTACCTATTGTTTTGTGCGCATGCAAAGAAAGCACTAAGAAAGGAAGCCGTATTTTGTAGCACTAAAATTGTAAGGGGTGATATACTCCCTCCGTCCCGCTTTTATAGGCTGATTTGCCCATTTTTTCGTCCCACTATATAGTCCATTTCACATTATTCAAAACAATGAATAAAGTAAGTGAAAAATTAACCCCTTATTAGTTGTGAAAATTTCTTCAAATATAGCCAATAGCATTAAATGTACACAACAAATGAAAAAGGGTATTTTTAGAAATAATATTTACATTAAATGCAAATAAACAATTTTCCACCATTTTCTTAATATGTGTGAAAAACCCCAATCAGCCTATAAAAACGGGACGGAGGGAGTAACTGATTTGTGCCCATTCATACTGCATGTAAGTGTGTAATCCTGAAGAAAGATGCCATAAGATACCTAAGAATTTGAAATCTAGGAATGTGCCCAATTCAAATGGGCATGGTAGGCATTGTGTATAATATAAACGTTTTTTGAGATTTGAAGAATGACTTGAAAAGGAAAATATAAATCATGCAACTTGTAAGTAAATGGATAAAAAGATAGGTATAAATGTAAGTACCTGTAAATACAAAGATATTCAGTTCCAGAAAGCCCAAACAAATACGAACCAATACCCCAACAAAGATGTCGGCCTCATTATCTCCACTTGCACAAAAATGTTAAAAGGGGTAACTATTCACGCACATACCATGGTTTTAGTTGGCCAGTACCATTTTATGATTCATCTGCATGCAAATTCCACATTCTTCTTCTTGTTTAATATCGATATCTGAAAACTGCTTGTACCTTTTAGAACACACTGCCTGTACCTTTCTGTTTTTGTTCACCAGAGAGCATAAAAGACCAGCTTCAGATTTAAGTTTGTATAGCAAATGAAAGCACTAAAAACACACTCATAATAAACCTTGTATGGAAGATTTATCAAGCCAGTAACAGAGCATATAACTAAAGTACTTACATCAATTCATCACAATAGCTCTTGTTCATTCTGAAACCATCTCAAATCAATCTAGAAACATTTAAAACATCACAATTCAATTCGAATTTGGGATTTATCAAACCCCATAGAAATAAAGAAAGAACTAACGTATATAACTCACCTAAACCCATGTGATACATGCATTGGTATAATACTTGGTCTTCATAAAAACTAAGTAGCAAATCTAATAATTTATGCTAGATTGACAGGGTCTTGATATGATATCTGATATTAAACTTTTTTTTTATAAGCAAATATTAAAATCATTTTGATCCATGATATTCAGAAATACGGAGTAATATGGAATATGAGAAAACTTGCGGACAATGCGAGATGTGTGTATGAAAAACTTTATATAAAAATACAATCAGATCTTAAATCTCCAATATTTCTATCTGTGAAAACGTCTGGAAGTCAGGAACTCTGGATCTGTGAACAACTCTTATCTAGATTGTATTCGTCATGAACACACTTGAAATTTGTAGCATCCTTATTCTTGGTAATGGCCTATACACATGCAATTCAAGCATGTATAGCAGTAACCAGTGTACCACTATTAACATACTCTGAAAACAAATTCTGCTCCTTCTATGTGAAACATCCCAAAGGCAATATACTTCACCAAATCCACAATTTCAGAAGTTAAATAGCTTATACAAATTTATTGGACTGCACTACAACCAAAACCTTTAAGGTGATCATGCCCTATTGCAGACCATGAATCCCTGCAAGAAACCCAACTTATCTCTCTGGGTCTAGACTAAATGAAACTCTTCATTTAGAAAAACTCTACAATGGCCTACATCCAACCAACTCTTTAATAAAAGCTTTATGTATCAAATGCATGTTTTCAAATTGAAGCCAACAATACCATATGAATAATTGTTGATGACATTTTCCAAGAAAATGCAAGTAGATTCCCAAACTAGCTTATAATCAGTTTTTGTAGTATTTAGTCCAAACTGCCTTTAGGAAGGTATTTATATGTATGCACGAAAAAAATAGCACAAAGATATAACTCAAATACAAAATGATATTATTAATCTGATCATATATGATATCTCAACAAAAATCTAAAATTTCTTAGGCTTAGAAGATAAAAAACGCAGCGAGATCAGTCCAATGGGAGGATCAAACTGAAAAAACAGGATGCCATTGTTTAATTTTTTTAACCGAAACTTTAATAACCATTTGTTCACTTTAACTGTATTTGGGATTATTGAACACATACACAAAGCATAGGAATGGACGAAATGACGCCAAGAACAAATCAGGATCAATAAAGAAAAAAGAAAAGATATTTACCGGGTTGTTGAGTTCCTTCCAAAAGATATTTTTTGAAAGCAACAATATGTATGCACATCAAGGAGAAACTTCACCTGTTAAGAAAGAAAACAATCAATATATGAGAGAGAAAGCAATGATTACAAAGAAAGAAATGAATAAAATAATATAGAAAGAAAGATGGACGAAGAGTTGACACAGATTAGAAAATATGGCAGTTAGATATATAGAAAATTTACACCATAATTAATACATAAAAAAGAAAAAAAGAAAAAAAAGAACTTGCTTAAGAAGAAACACACATATTCATTTCTATAAATACGCCGTGCATTAGAGCCCCCCACTAGAGCGGATAAAACCGCATATCTCTCCCTTTGCCTCCACGTTCTTTGCGCTAACGACAATCTTTGAGAAATTATTGGATCCGCAACACAATGACTCATCTGATTATAAGGGTACAAATCAACCTACTCCAAATTTAATAAAGATATATGAGAAGTTGTATAATATATAGATCAGGACATGGACAACTATAACAACATCTAACCCGATTTGCCAAAGAAGCAGGCCAGGTCGTAGACCGTTCCAAGTCAGGGACATGGAGAAGAATAGAAAGGCCTTCACCTGGCGGGGTTAACAGAGGTATCGTCTCTTCCATGCCTAAACCCGGTGAACTGCTCAGCATAATGTTATCCACAATAATTTTGGTGGTACCTCCAACAACAGATTCAGGAACCAATGAAGACAAAGGCATTTGTCGCTCTCTTCGAACTCGCTGCGCTGGTACTCCCCTACCTGTTAGAAGTGATAAATCATATTTTTTTCTCTTTTCCTTCAGGCTCTTTGGGTAGTACTCTTCCAGAAAGTAGTGCAGAGGTGACACAATCACTCATTTGAACATGCGAAACCAAAAGGTGGAGCTCGCTACTTTGTCATTTTCATGGATGATTTTTCGAGGAAAGTTTGGGTTTGTCTATTTCATGAAGGAGAAATCCAAAGTTTTCACTAAATTCAAGGAGTGGAAGGCAGAGGTAGAGAATCGAATAGATGAAAAAATCAAGTATCTAAGAACTGACAATGGCGGTGAGTATAAGGATCGGAAGTTTCTACAGTACTACAAACATGAAGGTATTATAAGGCATTTTACCGTGAAGAAGAATCCCCAACAGAATGGAGCTGCAGAAAGGGTGAATAGAACTCGCATGAATAAAGAGAGGTGCATGAGCTTTCATGCAGGTCTACCAGAGATGTTTTGGGTAGAGTCAGTTAACCATGCTTGTCACTTGGTTAATTGCTCACCATCCAAGATGCTTGATTTCAAATGTGCAAAAGAGGTGTGGTCAGGTAAACCGGTAGACTACTTTGAAAGTATTTGGATGTAGTGCATATGCTCTTACTCCTAGTGATGAGCCAACCAAACTTAAACTGAAATCTGTGAATGCATTTTCATCGGCTTCGAAAATGGAGTGAAGGGTTATAAGTTATGGGATCCAGTGAATCGAAAGAAAATCCTTAGTAGAGATGTTGTGTTTGATGAGAAGACTATGCTTATGAATCAAGACATGAAGAATGGTGAGAAAAACACTATTGTTAAAAAAGCAACTACAAAGATATTTCCTCTTACCAAGGTATCTATGGGTGCAAATTCCACAAATCTCCAACCTAGGCTGTACGGGACCTAATTGTGCCAGATGGACTCTGACAAGGTTAGCAGAAGTTGATCCAGATGGCCAGGATTCTGACAAGGAGGGCTTGGCCGCTGCTGAGAAGACCTGCAAGATGAGGGAAAATAGTGAAGGGGATCAGGACACACCTGTGAGGGTGTGACCGTAACCGCTTCGACGCTCAAGTCAGTGAGGGAGCTGAAAGCCTTTGAATAGCTCAAGTGTGGGTGTAGGGCTTAGAGAAGCGTCCCTTTGTTATGTACATTACCTCATACTTATAGTGGAGCAATGCAGCACGTGTGTTGACCATCAGCCCTTCAATCAGTGCATGATTCCAGTTAACTAGCATTTCTGGATGTGTAGAACCTTCCATATTTGGCTTCTGACAACATCTAATGACCATGCATACTTAGCCTGCAAGTAAACATGTTAAAAACATGTAGGAACACATAATAAACGTGGATGAATGTTCCTGGAACGACTTCCATGTCCACGTGGCATGTTCCTATTGAGAGTCTGCACGGATGTTACTTGGCAGCCGCTCAACCTAGCATCCGTGCGTATCAAGCATGGATCTTGCAAGGCATCCATCCAAGAGTGCGGACCCTGCAAGGCAGTTGTCCTTAGTGTGTTTGGACCTCTTACGTTGAGCCTTGTCAGGTCCAAAGCCTTTTGCTAATGTTCTTGGCTGCTCCAATGTCATGAATCCATCGTGTGCTGATGGCACGGAGTGAGCATCCTCATGCACCCACAATGCCCCCTCTCAAATCTTAAGTCGTGGCCACGTGTCTGCTCAGTAAGCATTGGGATTTGAGAACTTTTAAGAGCCAGGATGCATAGGATCGGTTCCTTAGAGTCCATCGTGCTGAAAACACTAAACCGCTGCAACGGCTAGTTGCCAACGGTCATCTTCTCCGTCTATAAGAGAGAAAGAATCCTGAATATCCAGGGATCATACCAAATCTTTGATCCTTTGCGATTTTCTTCTCTTCAACGGATTCTGAAAATATCTTTAACCATCCTTTGAATTTCAAACTCTTCGTTTTCTCCTATAAAAAGATCGAGAGTATTCCGTTCTGATCAACGATTTCTTTGCTTCCTCAGTTCTTGAAGTACCTTTTGAATCCTTCATCAAACTTCGACAAGGATGGTGTATTTCCAAAACTATGATTTCGGCGAGTTCTCTACTATTGACAAGATCAGAGAAGCCTTCTCGTTTCTTGATAAAATCGAAGTCAGGTTCTCTTCAAAAACAGAGTCCACCACAGATCCAAAGGTAGCACTCAGCCACTTGAAAGTTGGACTGAGGTTTCCTCTTTCTCACACTCTCTGTGAGTTTATGAACATGCAAGACCTTGGTGTGGGGCAATTGACTCTGCACAGCTACAGGTTCCTGGTGTATCCGAGCATCCTCGCTAAAAAGCATGAGAAACCGATCTCAGCGGCTATCTTGGCATCCATCTATACCGTGAAGTCTCAAGATGTGGGGATGTACTACATGTCCCAAGTTCAGGGGAAACACTTGGAGCCGCTGCCAAAAGGAAGAGAGAACCACTGGGATGATGTGTACCCTGCGGTCTCTGGGAGTTGGAGTCCCAAAGGTGTGAAGAAACCGAAGACTGTATTCCTTTCCATGGGTGAGCATCTCTGAACTTGCTTTCTATTCTTTTGTTGTTTTCTCTTGATTGGACATTTTCTGACTTGTTGTCTCCTTTTTTGTATGTAGGCAAGGATAGGAAGACTAGTATTCCAAAATTGTCTGAAAAGGAAGAAAGGATACTAAATTTTTACCTTGGCCTCTCCAAGGCAATGAAAAATCCGTCGACTCTGGTTCCATATCCTCAACTGATAAGTGACTACCTGGCGATAAATGCTGAGACGCTGTTCAGGCTCGTGCCTTTGAGGCTTTGAGGCATGCTGCTAGGATCCTGCCAGCCAATGAGGCGGATGCTCTGGAATGGCTTACCAATACCCAAGATGCTGATGAGGAGAATGTTCCCACCTATTATGTTGTGAAGAAGGTGAGTGCCCTTAAGTCCAAGGCAGTGCCCAAAAGTAAGGGTACTCCAACTACAACTGCAGAGGTCACTCCTGCTTCTACAAGGGTCCATCTCACCAGGTCCCGAGGTAAGGAGCTGGCTAAGGCCTCTGAAGAGAGAAGCAAGCAGCTCAAGATCGTTGTTTCTGGTAAGCACAAGGCCATAGACTTGGTCGATTCAGACAAGTCTGGCAAAACTGTGGATGCTGATGCCGAATTGGCCGCTCAACTCCAGGTGGAGTAAGAGAGGCCTCGCAGTAAATCTCAGTCTGGTGTTGTCATCAAGTCTCCAAAGACTTCCCTTGCTCACAAGAAATCGAGATTGGAATCTTTTAGAGAGAAGCTCAAGGGGCCCTTGGTGGCTGATCAACCAGCGTCTTCACCAAGTGTTACCCGTAGGCGGCCGCTGCTTGAAGGAGAAAACACCTCCAAAGGATATGGATCCTCTGCTCAGCACATGTCTAGGGTCCCACTGTTTGGATCCTCAGGCAAGTCTGATGAGAGAAGGGAGCTCCCAGAAAGTATGAAGGATGCTCTTGGCGACAGATCAGGTCCTAAGTGGAGGAGCTCCTTCTCTGTTTGTGGGAACCCTGAGTTAGGTCTTATTCTTGAAAACAATTTTGCCACTAACCCTTATATTACAAAGGGGTTAGTCTCTGGATGTAGGCTCCAAACTGACATGGATGCCTCTGCTTCAATGGATATTTTCACTCCCTATGCCCACCTTTGTGTGGGGTTGAGTCTCGTGAGTACTTCTTTATTCTTTTTGCCTTGTTTCTTACTTCCCAACTGTCAATCTGACAAGCTTTATTCGTATCTGTAGGCAAGCAACCTCGCTGGAGGTGTTGGGGAGCTGTTGGGTGACATCAAAGAGTAGCTAGATGGAATGGCTAAGTTGAACACCGACTTCCTTGCTGCTACTCAGATAGTGGATGAGAAAGTTGGCCGAATAAAGTCCCTTGAGAGCAAGAACGCCAAGCTTGCGAAGAAGATGAAGAAGCTCGAGAAGGTCCAACAGCGTTCGTTCATAGTGTCGGCTTCAGTACAAACTGAGAGAGCTGACGAACTTGAGGCGTTGGAGAATAACCGATCCGCCTGGCCAATGTGGGGGACGAAGATCCCATGGATGAGGAATAGAGTCCCCAACTGCTTGTGAAGCTACTTATCGTTAGTCAATAAGGCATCTGTTTTTTGTATTGTTTCGACCAAACTCAACAAGATGACAGCTTTCTTGTAGAATTTGACCGGATACCCTCAATTGATTGAAATCGATGGAGAAAATGATGAAGAAAGAGATTGTTTATGGTTGATAGACGAGACTGAACCTCTTTTGTTGAAGGTTGCCTACGTACCCTAGTTCTTCAAGAAGCTAAGGATCAAGTCTCTTTTGGCGTAGTTCTTGATGTGTAGAGATTTGTGTATTTGTAGATGTGAAAAACCCTAATTGAGGCTTCCTTGTTGAAGAAGACTTGTGCTTCAAGTTGAATAGCCATATGGAATATGAGTGTAGATGGGTAATAAATATAGGCTATGGATATGGGATTATGGTGTTGGGCTTTAGTGTTTGGCCCAATAGGGGTCCAATACAAGTATCTCCAAGAATTGTAATTTTGTGATTCAACCATTTTTGAATGTATGTACTCCCCTTGATGATGAATGAAAGTAGTCTTGGTAACCACTTGTCTTGAATGTTGATTGCTTTCTAAGTAGCGTATGCACCATACTTTAGTGGCCTTGCAGACTTAGTGTAGAAGATTGATGAAGGACTTGTTGCTTCATCAACACCCTCCTTGAATCAATAGCTTGCAATTGAATGAGGTCCCTTATGTTGAATACTAGTTCCTTCTAACTTTGGTAGGCTAGGAACTTGCTTGATAGGATTCATACACATAAGGAACATTCTTGTCTTCAGCCAAGAGTGAGTGGCTGATGAGGATTTCAAGTGGTTCGGTGTCAGATTCTGTGGCTTCTGAACTATGAAATACCTTTATTGAGTGTCTTTGTCCACGATAAGGCTGACCTTTGAATTGAATCACTGGCGCTGCAACCAACGTGAAGAATCTCAAGCTTGAGCATGCCCTTGAGTGTACAGGATGCATTTCGAGTCGTTTTGCCAACGCCCAAGTATTAAATGTGCTTTGAACCCAACGTCCATTCTCATACTTGGCCTGGGAGCTGATAATGCTTGATGTGGCAATCTGTAAGACTTGACAAATAGTTAAGTACAAAATGTAACTTGACAAGTTTACCTCAGATTTTGCCATTGATAGATTCACATCAACTTGTATGATGTTTTAGTGTCAGCGTCCGAGTAGTATATGTGCTCTGGTTTCAGTGTCCATTAGCATACTCGGCCTGGGAGCTTGGAAGTTTCCATCAACTTTTGGCATTGATGGATTTGCATCAACTTCCCAAATGTTTTGGCAGCTATACACATATACCCCTATATGCCCCCAAAGTTTATGAGGTAGAACATAATTTGCATTTCTTTTCCATGGAATCCTTCAAACTATCAGTCTTACAGAATTTCCGTATCTGCAAAAGAGATTAGGTGTATGTACAAATTGGAATTAGATCAATCGACCAAATTGCACCTTAGGTAAGGAGCGTCCAAGTCAATCGTTACTTGGTGTTTTCCTTTGGAGCATCGTAGCTCCGTTTCGGACATTCTAGTTTTCCATGGGTTGATGTTGTATGTAAGCCTTGTCCCGTTTAGTTGGGATGCTTGCTTTGAGTGAGTGTCCTTGTTCATATCCAGAGGCCTTACGTTTGCCTTGGTATAGGTACAAGGTTTTGGCTCTTGCAATTGGTTAGGAGGCATGAAAATAAATGGGACATCTAAAATTTGTTAAAATTTAGAGTACCTTTACTTTGTTTTACTATCATCCGTACTTAAGAGTGTAGGTTTTAGAGCTACCCCTTACAATGAGGGTCTGGTGTAAGCCTTATTGCCCCCCTCCGGGGTTGCTTGTACCATGTGAGAAGCTTCATGGTTTAAGCACTTATGTTTTTCCAAGATGATGTTTTTGCTTTGAGTGGCCTGACCATTGATTGAGATGTGTGCAAATGCTTACACCCAATGGTTGGGAGGCTTTGGCTAGTTTATGTAACGACGAAAGCAAAAAATAACTAGGAACCTTATAATTCAAAGTACCTTTACTTTCAATTGATCAACGTCCGTTATGAGTTTTGAGCGTCCGTGCAAACTCGTAGGATGTTGAATGCATTTCAGCCTGATACCTCCACTGAGAATATGCTTAAAATTAGTGCAAAGCCTTATACCCACTTTGTTGGGATTCTTTGGCTCCTGATTTGGTGCAAAGGCTTATACTCACAAATCGAGAGGCTTTCGCTTAAGTGCAAAGTCTTACACCCACCTGGTTGGGAGGCTTTGGCTTATGGATTCTTGTAGTAGGTAAAGGACTCTTCATCCTTTCACCCTTCACAAGATTTGGGTATCCGAGGGCACCATCCTTGCAGATCGCAACATATTTCGGACCCTTGAGTAAGGTAAAAGACTTTCAACCTTTCAACCTTCACAAGGTTTTCCAAGGACATTATCCTTGTAGATCCCAACACGTTCCAACCCTTGGGTAAGGTAAAAAACTCTCAAACCTTTCAGCTTTCACAAGGTTTTAGGTATCCAAGGGCACTATCCTTGCAGATCCCAACACGTTCAGACCCTTGAGTAAGGTAAAAGGACTCTCGACCTTTCAACCTTCACAAGATTTTTGGGTATCCAAGGGCACTATCCTTACAAATCCCCCAAGTTATGACGCATATTGGGAGCAACAAAGGGCGTTAGACCTTTTAGTTTTCCCAATGCAGTACCCTGAAGCAACAAAGAACTTCAAACCTTTCAGTTCTTCATGCCGTACTAACCTCAGGCCTTCTTTCTTAACAGGTCTTTGACCCGGGTTAAGGGGATCTTGATGAGGGTTGAACCCCGATTGATGGGACTTCCTGCCCGAGCAGCTAAGAGGCGTAGGACCTGGAACCAACCCAACAACCTAGCCATTCAATGAGTCAATGACTAGCTCCCACTTCAGTGGCATGGCCAGCCGTACTAAGGGGGGTGCTGGAATTGCAAACAGCCGACTACCAATCATTGCGTTCCATGTGTTAGGACTTAGGATATACTTCACCATCCATGTTGGTGATGGTGTAGGATCCGTTTGGTCCAAGCTTCTGATTGACGTAAGGGCCCTCCCAATTGATGCTGCTACGCTGTTTGGCTTTTTAGTGTTGTCGAACACCTTTCTGAGCACAAGATCTCCTGGAGCGAAGGTCATCCGCCTGACTTTCTTGTCACCTCTTGAACGATTGTTGGTAAACGGCTAGCCTTATGGATATCGTGTCTCGCTTTTCTTCAACCAGGTCTAGCTCTATTGCTCTGATATCATCATTTGTCGGATGGTTTACCAGTGATGAACGTGTAGTGGGAGCTAGGATCTCTGTTGGAATCACGACCTCTGAGCCGTACGTGAGTAAGGAGACTCTATCGTAGATCTGCTTGGAGTGGTCTTGTAGGCTCATAGAATTGTCGGGAGCTCATCGACTCAACGTCCTTCAGCAGTGTCCAGGTTCTTCTTGAGGTTGTCTAGGATCACTCTATTGGACCCTTCTGCTTGACCGTTTACTTGTGGATATCTGGGCGAAGCGAAGTAGTGTCGGATCTGGTATCTATCGTACAGTGTCCCAATCTTTTTGCAATCGAACTGAAGTCCATAGTCGGACACTAAGACTTTGGGGATACAAAATTTGTAAATTATGTTCTTGCCTTATGAACTTTTTCACGTTTTCGTCTGTGATTTTCACTAAGGCCTCCGTTTCTATCCACTTTGTGAAGTAGTCCAAAAACCTTTGTCGCTTCTACCTGAGATCAAAGGGACCAAAAATATCCATACCCCACCTAGCAAAGGACCAGGGGCTGCACGGATACAGCTCCTCTACTTGTTGATGGATGGTAGGTGAGTGTCTTTGGCACTTGGCGCACCTCTTTGCAAGGATCTCGGCATCTCAGTGCATCCTTCGCCAGAAGTATTCTTGCCTTATAATTTTGAAGACCAAAAACCTTCCCCAAGAATGATTACCACAATCAACTGAATGGATCTCGTTCAGGACCGAGGAAAGATCTCCTGTATAAGTGCCCATCGATGACCAGGTACCTAGTGGACTGGCCCATAAGATGATCGACCTCTTTGGCAGGGAGCGTCCCATGCAACTAATAGTCCCTGATTGAATCTATCCAGGTTGGTGGACCTCCCATGGAAGTTGGAGCGACGCTAATGCAGTGTTTGAGGATGTTGGGAACGTCCAGGTAGTCAATTCGGACTGTTCGCTTCTGTTCTGCCCCCAACATGGATGCCACGAAACCAAGAGCATCTGCATGGCTATTTTCCGATCTTGGGAGCTGATAGAACTTTATCTCCTGAAAGAGTGTCATCATCTCCTTGACCAGATCCAGGTAGTTAGCCATTCTGTCATCTTTGGCCTCGTACTCACCTGAAATTGGATTTACAATTAGTTGTGAATCACTGAAAACTGTAAGTACCTTGACTTTGAGCTCCAACGCCATTCTTAGACTGGCCAGAGCACCCTAGTACTTTGCCTCGTTATTGGACGCTGGAAAACCCAATCCGATGCTCTTTTCTAGTGTGGTTCCACCTGGAGTTAGTAGTACGATGCCAATGCCTACCCCATTTGTAACGCCCCGGGATTTCGTCCTCGCTCATCCCAGTGCGTCGAGCACCATACCGCTCGCTAATGTCAATATTGTCCCCCTTTAGTCACTGCGGATATCCAGCAGTAGAAGGTTTTGGATCAGGGCCCACCCATGTGGTTTACCCCAAAAGGCCTTGACTGCTGGATATCTGCAGTGACTAAAGGGGGACAATATTGACATTAGCGAGTGGTATGGTGGTCGACACACTGGGATGAGCGAGGACGAAATCCCGGGGCGTTACAGTTGGTATCAGAGCCGACGACGGGTCGCCTGTTGCAGGTGGGAAAGTACGTTGGAAAGGCCCAGGGAGCGCCAGGTACTTGTCTCACTTGGCAGGGAACGTCGGAGATTTGGGGACTGTACTGAGTGTACTGCAGAGCCGAGGACGGCTCTATTTCTAAGGTGGTGAGATTGTAACACCCATGAGTTGGTGTTAGTCCCACATTGCCAAGGAAGTGGTTGTGTTGGTAGTATATAGAGCTTAACCATACTCTAACTAATGTCAAGGCCTTTTGGGGTAAACCACATGGGTGGGCCCAGATCCAAAACCCTCTACTGCTGGATATCCGCAGTGACTAAAGGGGGACAATATTGACATTAGTGAGCGGTATGGTGCTCGACGCACTGGGATGAGCGAAGACGAAATCCTGGGGCGTTACACCATTTCTGTTGGAAGAGCCATCTACAAATAATCTCCAGCCAGTAGCACTATCCCAAGGATCTCCCTCCTTGGGGTCAGCCTCATCAGCGTCCAAACAGTAAACCATGTCAGTTTTGTCATCCTCTGTACACTCAACGGGGAAATCAGTGAGGAAGTCGGCAACTGCCTGACCTTTCTCTGAAACCCTTGGAGCATAGAGGATCTCGAATTCTGAGAGCAGCACGAACCATTTCAACATCCTGTCTGCTTGCTCGATCTTTCCAAGCACAGTTCTGAGCGGCCACTCGGTTATGACCCTGGTGGTATATGCTTGGAAGTAGTGTCTTAGCTTTCTTGCTGCAAAGACCAGGGCCAGGGCCACTCTTTCGATCATGGGGTACCTTGTTTTAGCGTCCGACTGATGAAGTAGACTGGACTCTCGATTTTGTTTTCGACTCTGATCAGGACAACGTTGATTGCATTGTCGTTAGTTGATAAGTACAAGCCTAAGACCTCCCCATTCTTGGGCTTCGAGAGTATGGGGGAAATCCTACTTACTTCTTCAGCATCTGAAAGGCAGTTTCGCACTCCTTTGGCGACTGGAAAGTAGGATTCTTCTTCAACAGCTTGAATAAGGGCCCACACCTATCTAAGGACCTGGAAATGAACCTGTTGAGAGCAGCAATCCCTCTTGTGAGTTTTCAACGTTCTTCTTGCTTTTGGGAGAGGGCATTTCTACGAGGGCTCTGAAACCTCTATTTAATCCTAGGCTACAAATTGTGCTAACTGAACCCTCTATTTAATCCTCCAACCTGGATGTGAAGAAACAATTCAAGTATCAGGTCCTAAGCACAGTCAAGCAAGTATTACGTATACGGTATACACCGCATAAAGGAAGCATTTGCCATTATTTAATATCATATAACAAGAGATATGAGAAAGGAGGAGATGATTGTAATTACATTCTAACTAATTTGCTGTGACATCAATAACAATTAAGCTAGATCATAAATACCATCAAATGACTACCAAGCTTGCCCCATTCAAAATGACAGACCGCAGATACACCCACCTGCCTAATTGATTACAGACCATGGCCAAGTCTGCAAACAACTTGTAACTTAAGGAGTGCTTGTATAGTATACTATACTTGCAACTACAAATGAGAAGAAATAAAAACAAACACGCGGGATTAATCTGCTTTCCATACTATATAAGTATAAATATAATGAACAACATGATAATTAATCACAAACTTCACTCAAACAACAAATTACATTTACTCATTCAAATCAAACAACAAATTTGCCACAATTTAACATCAATAACAACAAAGCCTATATACTCAGATAAACCCATATCATCATCTTCCACTAATTTGCCACAATTTAACATGATAATTACTCATTCACTGGTTTATAAACATCAACAAACCCTATAAGAATGTATAATAACTACAAACAACATGAGTACCAAATTCACAATTTATCAATAACAACATCAAGAACAAAAGAATCAATCACAAACTAGATAGAAACCAGAACCCAACATCAATCTGCCAACTTGTTTTCTAACAACATCAAGAAAGAAAGAATCAAACAAACAAACCCTAATTACCAAACAATGATCAAAATTCAAACAAACCCATATTTTGCCCAAATTCACTGGTCTATAATCATCAATAACAACAGAGAAATATAAAGAACTAAACAATCACAATTCTTCTCAACTTGTTATCTAACAACATCAAGAACGAAACAAATCAGAACCAAACAACAAGCTCTTCGCTCTATAGATCTCATTTCTAACTACACATCTCATTTCTAACTATAGATCTCATTTCTTAAACATAATGTTTAAGAATTTTAGTTGCACTTAATTCAAGCTTGATTCAAGCTATCTAGTTGAAGTGTGACTTAACGTGCACACTATATCGACTAACTAAGGTGGAAAAAACCAGACCTGAGTTTTATGTTGCAATCTTTCTCTATCAGTCCATAGGACATCAAGAGTACCAAACAAGCAGAATTAATCCACTTTCCATGCTCAAATAAAACAAATCCTAACATTACCAAAAACTAAAAACATTTTGGTCATTTTCAGAACATAACTTTTCAACAAGCACAATTATATTGTGCTTTATGAACGTACCCTGCATTTTAGGCTACAAATTGTGCTAACTGAAACCTCTATTTAATCTTCCAACCAGGATGTGAAGAAGCAATTCAAGTATCAGCTCCTAAGCACAGTCATTTAAGCAAGTATTACTTATACGGTATACACCGCATAAAGGAAGCATTTGCTAATTATTCTACAACATATAACAGGAGATATGAGAAAGGAGACGATGATTGTAATTACATTCTAACTAATTTGTTGTGACATCAATAACAATTAAGCTAGATCATAAATACCATCAGATAACTACCAAGCCTGCCACATTCAAAATGACAGACCCCAGTTACACCCCACATGCTTAATTGATTACAGAGTACAGACCATGGCCAAGTCTGCAAACAACTTGTAACTTGAGTAGTGCTTGTACAGTATACTATACTTGCAACTACAAAATGAGAAGAAATAAAAACAAAGACACAGGATTAATCTACTTTCCATACTATATAAGTATAGATCAACATGATAATTAATCACAAACTTCACTCAAACAACAAATTACAATTTACTAGTTCAAATCAAACAACAAATTAACACTCAGATAAACCTAGATATCAGACAAGAATGAGATTGACAATCACAATTCTCAACTTGTTTTCTAACATCAATAACTAGATAGAAACCACAACCAAACATCAATTTGCCAAGTTGTTTTCTAACAACATCAAGAACGAAAGAATCAAACACATAACGACATCAATTTGCCAATCACAATTCTCAACTTGTTTTCTAACATCAATAACAACAAAGCCTATATACTCAGATAAACCCATATCATCATCTTCCACTATAAGAATGTATAAACATCAACAAACCCTTGAAGACAGGAGCTATAAGAATGTATAGTAACTACAAACAACATGAGTACCAAGTTCACAATTCATCAATAACAACATCAAGAACAAAAGAATCAATCACAAAGTAGATAGAAACCAGAACCCAACATCAATCTGCCAACTTCTTCTCTAAGAACATCAAGAAAGAAAGAATTAAACAAATAACAACATCAATTTGTCACAATTTTATTAATCACAAACTAGATAGAAACCAGAACCAAAATCAATCTGCCAACTTATTTTCTAACAACATCAAGAAAGAAAGAATCAAACAAATAACAAAATCAATTTGCCACAATTTAATTACTAGTTTAAGCATCAAACAAGAAAGAAAAATCAAATTTCGAAAAGAAACAAGCAAACCCTAATTACCAAACAATGATCAAAATTCAAACCAACCCTAATTACCAAACAATGATCAAAATTCAAACAAACCCATATTTTGCCCAGATTCACTGGTCTATAATCATCAATAACATCAGAGAAGAACGAAACAATCACAATTCACAATTTGTTTTCTAACAACATCAAGAACGAAACAATCAAAGAAAACCTAATTACCACGAAACAATGATCATATTTCGGCGAAATTCACTGGTTTATAAACATCAATAACAGCAGAGAAACATGAAATTGTTAAGAAAAACTTCAATCAAACAACAAATCACTATTATAATACATATATCACAACATCGCAGAAGTATAGCAGACCTTCGTAGACCCATCCAACCCCATCAATATCGTAGTAGACTCACCTAGACTCATCCAACCGCATCAATATCTAGCGTTCCCAAGTGTGACTTTACATGCACACTACATCGACTAACTAAGGGGGAAAAAACCAGACCTGGCAGACTGACAGTGGGTTATGAAAACTGAGTTTCATAGTATATTAGACATTATCCTGAGATGGCAGCTCAATTAGTGTTGCGACCTTTTCTTTTCTAGATGAGTCCACTACAAACAATATATGAGTATAATATGTTCATAAACCATGGTATGGATTCAACAGTTCAAGAAGTAGTTTCTTAAACAACATGATGTTTAAGAATTTGAGTTGCACTTAACGTGCACACTATATTGACTAACTAAGGGGGAAAAACCAGACCTGACAAAGTGACAGTGGGTTATGAAAACTGAGTTTCATAGTACCATCAAACATTACAATATGTTCATAAACCATGGTATGGATTCAACAGTTCAGGAAGTAGTTTTTCGAACTTGGAAACATATAGGAATGGGATATTTGCAACACTGAGTTTATGTTGCAAACTTTCTGTATCAGTCCATAGGACATCAAGAGTACCGAACACGCAGGATTAATCCATGGTATACAATTGTAGATCAACAACATGATAGTTAATGAAAAACTTGAATCAAACAACAAATTACTATTTACTCAAGCGGATTCAATGAAGACAATCACAATTCAAATCAAATCAACCAAATTCAAACAATTAACTGGTTATGCATCAAACAATAAAGAAAAACCAATGATCAAATAAACCCAAATTTTGCCCAGATTCACTGGTCTAAAATCATGGATAACATGAGAGAACGAAACAATCACAATTCACAACTTGTTTGTTAACAACATCAAGAACAAAAGAATCAAAGAAACCCTAATTACCACCAAACAATGATCATATTTCGGCCAAATTCACTGGTTTATAAACATCAATAACAGCAGATTCAATGAAATTGTTAAGAAAAACTTGAATCAAACAACAAATTACTAATTTACTCAAGCAGATTGAATGAAGACAAACAATAACATCAGAGAAGAACGAAACAATCACAATTCACAACATCAAGAATGAAACAATCACAATTACCACCAACATGATGAAACAAGATATCATATTTCGATCAAATTAATTGGTTTAAAACAAGAGATCGAGAAACATGAATTTGTTAAGAAGAACTAACCTTGAAACCCTAATTTCGCCCGAATTCACTGTTTTTCTTTCAAATTCGAAACCCTGATTTCGCCCACAAATTCACTGCTTTACTTCTCCATCTCTTCTAATTCAAAACCAGAGAAAACTCTTCTTCGAAGAGATAGATTTTATTTGTGTCGGTGAATTGGGCTGGGCTTACCACTAAACGGTTTAATTTAGGGCCCATTAATTAACACAACTGAACATTTCGATGGTCAAGATCTTAGATTAAACAAACCAAATCAACCCTCGATTCTTTTTCTGTTTTTTTTCCTGTACGTGAGTGTGTTACATTAGTTTTTTTCCATAATCTAGTTTTTTTTTTTTTTTTTTTTTTTGCTAAATCTCGACTTCATTCGCAAAACGAACAAACTCAAGCCGAACAAAAAACGAGCAGAGCCCAAGCTGCTCGGCTCTAATTACACCCCCTAAATCCAGGTTCTACTATGAGCTGCATTGATCAATATGATATAAAATAAAGCATATGTAATTTTGTATCCCACATTCACATCATGTTCCCATGTTACTAGGGTAGAAAGGTCTTTTTATTTTTTTTTTATTTTTTTTTGGAAGCTTATATGCTACATGGTTCTGGTCTTTTCTTTGTAATACAAGAATGCATGACCCACAAATAGGGCTGTTAAGCGAATCAAACAGCTCGGGCTCGGCTCGTTAAAAGCTCGGCGCGAGCTAGTTCGTATAGCTAAACGAGCCGAGCTTGAACATAAAATAAAACTCGTATAAAATTTGGGCTCGACTCGTTTAGATAAAATCCTTGTTTTATGTGTAATTTAATCGAGTAGCTCGAGCTCGGCTCAGGCTCGAGCTCGTTCGTATAGCCAAACGAGCTGAGCTTGAACATAAAATAAAACTCGTATAAAATTTGGGATGGGCTCGTTTATAAACGAACCGAACTTGAACATACAAAGCTCGGCTCGTTCGGCTCGTTTAACACCCCTACCCACAAACTGAAATATACTACAGGTGGGCCTGTGCACAAACGGGTTACTCGGTTTTTGTTAATGTGAGGGTATTACTTCACAAATTATTGGGCTGTGTGATTTAGAATTAGTCTAACTGAACATATGTACACAATATATATTAGGGGTTTTTAGACTTTGGTCATAGGTTAATGTGCGTAATTAGGGTTTGGACATAAAAAAGGCTTTTATTAGACTGTGGTCACGATTTCTGAGTCGGACTCAGTTGGGTTTGATAATTTTTGAAAATAGCAAAAATACCCTTTACTTGAAAATGCTCCTCCATTACCGATACCAATTTGCTTCTATTAACAACATTCTTCTTCTTGCTTCGAAACCCTCCTTCATTACCAACACCAAAATGCTCATTTTGTTCTTTAATTGTAACTTATGGGTGAAGAAGTGGGTACGGAAATAGCTAGGAATGGTTCAAGAAAAACCCCACCACCATGAATTGAGCAAACTAACACCATCTTCTTCTTCTCCTCCACGAATAAGAGTTTCTCCTTTTTAAATAAATTTTTATGCAAAAGTATAAATTTTTATAAAAATGGGTTCTTTGCTTCCTTTTCAAGATCTCGATTACTCTCCACTGTCATTTCTTTCTCCCAAAATCGAACTAGGTTGAACCATTGGATGACCAAATTCTGTACAACAACCCAATTTCTCAAACCCAAGTAATTATATTCAAGAACAATTACCTGTACCAAAAATTAACTTTGAAGAGCAACAAGTTTATACAAAACGAAACCAATTCCATGAACTTGTGTTGTTGATGGGTTGATTACAGATAATTAGGAATGTTGATGAGTTTGACAAATAATTGAGAATGTTGGTGGTTGGAATGGAAGAATTGGTGCTGTTGCTGCTGAAGATTAGTGTAAAAGATAGAAATTGTGCTATTGTTGTTGATGAAGAAGGTTGTCATTGTTGTAGAGAGGAGAGAGAAGAAGAAGATAGAGAGATAACATCTCTTTTAACCGTTAGATTTTAGATGTGGTACTAAGATGATGCCATGTGTTCTTATTAGTTTTTAGATGGTTTAAATAGATCATGTGATATTTAAGTAGGGGTAATATTGGTATTGTAACAAAATTTTAGACCCAACTTGGTGGTTCTTGGACTCAGATCGTGACTCAACCAGAAATCGTGACCAAAGCCTAATAACGCCCATTAACCTATGACCAAAGTCTAAAAACCCCTATATATTATAGTGGATTCATTATTACAATGTATCTGTTGTTAGTAGAAATCTACACAACTAAAGTTATTAGAATTTGTAGTTAGTGTATGAAGAATTAGGGGTGGCAGTTTTGACGCAAAAACGACCCGACCATGACTCGTTTTTTTACGTGTTTGGGTTTACATTTACCTATTCTGTGTCACTATTGTGTCTAACTCGCTAATCCTATTTTTTAAGTGGGTCGTGTTCGTGTCTAACGACCGCTGCTATTAACAGCCAAGCATTTTTCTGATCACCCCCATAAAACCTCAAAATATATCCCCACTTAAAATACTATTTCCCAACTAACAAATTTCTATTCACTACCAAGTTCATCTTCTACCTTCCAAATTTGAAGAACATTTTTAAAAGTGAAATCATCCTTGTAATAAAATGAATTTTATTTCACATTCTTTCAATTGATTAATGTGAAATTAGAGGAATTGAAAACCTCTTATCAAGTGTAATCAAGTGTGATAATTAGATTTTGGTTTGGTACCATAGTTACAAGATTTTTTGTTCAACTCGATTTTATCAATCTCACTAGTAAAATTATTGATTAAAAGAAAAAGATTTTACCAAATTCATAATACCCAAAATGTTTTTCTATAAGATATTTGATACATGGGTATCGATTTTTTTCAAGATAAGTCTTTGAACAAACATCAATTACAACATGCTTAAGATGGTTTACTTGTTAATTGATAAACCTCTATTGTTACATACAAAATAACTCGATGTAAAGATACCGATTTCTCTGATAAGAACTCGATTTAATATTCGCGATGCATAAGCTTAAAAGTCGCTGAAGAGATAATGATTAATTTGAAGGTAAGTTTATACCTCCTGGTGGTGAATAGAAAACAACCTAGTGGCTAAAACAATTTGGTGGTGAATAGCAAAAAATCCAGCTGTTAATAGCAACGGTCGTGTCCAACCCTCAAACTCATAAATAACACATTTATACATGAATGTCATTGGATTCTTTAGAGCAATGCCAATACAATGTTTTAGCAAAGGTTTTAACCACTTTTAAGAAAATTCCTAGCCAATGCAAGGTTTTAGTTAGGTTTTAGTGTTGTCAATTTTAACTCGGTGTGTATATATATACACACCGAGTTAAAACTGACAATACTGACAAAGTGTAGGTTATCTGCCAAAAACTATTGCGGATAGGATTATCCGCCAGAAACTATGGCGGATAGGATTATCCAGATATTGTGCAGATACTCTATCCGCCAAAAACTCTGGCGGATAATTATCTGACATGTTCAGTTTTGGCATTGGCTCCTCTAAAATCTATTCGTAACTTTTACTGCTAAAAGCTACTGCCAATGCAGATGTGTCACCTGACTTTTTCTGCTAAAAGTCTAGGTGGCACTTTTAGCATTGGCATTGCTCTTAATTTTTTCTTCCTAACTTTCTTCCACCTCTGTTCTTCTTTAGATCTAACTATCTAATCATGTGGTATTTTACCTGAGGTAATAAGTATTAACAACAACAACAAATATTTCTTCAAATATTGAACCCTTTTTGTGTATTTACAACAGAAAAACAAAGTTCAAACTAAACCCAGTTCTTAAATCTAATCATATTCTCAAATTTCAAAATTTTACTGAGAGAAGAAAGCGAAAGGAATTTTGTTGTTGTTTGTTTTTGTCTCCATGGCAGAATTTCTTCAAATAAGGTGGAAAAGTAGTTTGATTTGCTAGAAAAGTGGTGGTACTTGTGGTGGGGGTGCAGTAAGAGTGTGAGTCTCACATGTCTATTAGACTATTACTAAAGAAGTCTCTCTCTCTCTCTCTCTCTCTCTCTCTCTCTCTCTCTCTCTCTCTCTCTCTCTCTCTCTCTCTCTCTCTCTCATCCAAAGACTACTAGTCATGAAAGAATATATAAAAAAAAATTATTTTTTATTTTTTATTTTTTTAGATTGGCAAGCAGGGTTGAGGGGACCCTTACCCCTTTTAAATTACGTGTGGAAACCTATATCAACAATCAGCTGTTGACGTGTTTCGAACCCACAACCTCTCCACTTTGTGAGAGGGGTGTTACCATTGAGCCACATGCTCATTCACAAAAAAAAAAAAAAAATTATCCATTTGCTAATGCCAATTTAAAAATTATTTTATTAAAATAAAATTAGTTATATGATTTGATTTTCGACATTCTAATTGCAAGTAAAATACAAATTTTGGCATAGAATAGGCTTCTCACACCTTACTACTGTACTAAGTGAATGTACATCTGTTAGACGTGTATCATATTTAGTTTCTTTGTTTTTTGGTAAAAGGTAATATTAGTTTCCTAGTTTGTAGGTAACTACTTGATAAACTTTAATTATTTATATTAAAATTACTTAATAAACCTTTATATTAGAGAAGATATATTTGATTTTAGTGAAAGAGAAATGGACTTTTTTGGTAAAAGTTTTACATCAGGTAAAAAACTCTCCTCATGAGTTATTAAAAGAGATTTATGTGGTTATTATGATACACTAGTAGAAAAACATATATAGATAGCGCTCAAAATAAGCTATTAAAAGTATTCCATAACATTTAAAAAACGCTATTGATGCCACTACTATCCTTTTTTTAATAGCGTTTTCAGCAAGCGCTATTGATCCTATTGCATTTGTAACGACGCTATGCTTTTGAGGATAGCATTTCTTGTAAAATGCAATAGTATTTAATAGCATCCATAGATAACATTTTACAAAACGCTATTAATCAATAGCATATTCTAGATGCTATTAGTAAGTATTTATAGCATTCACAAGTGCTATCTTTTTCTACTGTGCAAATAAACTGCAATTGAGAAATCCAATTTGGTTTGGCTTGTAATTGAATTTCATTGTACAAATTCCACATTCCATTATTATTTTGCAATTGAGAAATCCAATTTGGTTTGGATTGTAATTGAATTTCACCTGTTTTTGGGTAAATTTTAAAACATACACTGCCATAAGATAAAACTAAAAATGCATTGATTGATTGATACCATTTCATTACAAAATGCAAACATCAGCTTTACATTCCAGTGCTTGTTTAGTAGAAATACATTTTTACAAATTCAAGAAGATAAACTGCCATTGTTCCACTGGTATCTCTTGTATAGCTTTTGTGAAGAATTTGTAGCAATATCTTCTCTTGAAGGACACTGAGATTGTTTCGTCAATCCATGTAAAACCTTAGCAACCTCAATCTCAATTTCATCTTGAACTAAAGCTGGCCTATTTGCAATCTTTGGTGGTCTGTTTTTTCTGTCTTATTGGTCTCTACGAAAAACAAATTTCATTCATCAATCCCAAAATCTATCAAAAAGAAAAGGAGAGGAATTATTGAGAAACAATCAAACAAAATATTTTTACCAGATCTGTGATAGATATATGAAGACTCAGATTCTTCTTCGCCGACGAAATCCCTACAAAAAATTTCAAAACTTCAACTCGATCTTCATCAAATAAGCGAGGGTTATCAGATCTGTTTTAATGAGAGAGAGAGAGAGAGAGAGAGAGAGAGAGAGAGAGAGAGAGAGAGAGAGAGAGAGAGAGAGAGAGAGAGAGAGAGAGAAGATGAATTGATTTTCCTTTCGTTGTGGAGCAAATACCTAACAAAGAGATTGAGATGTGGAATTTATAAGCAACAATTAGTGACAAAGGGATTTTGGTACTTACCAGAGAGAGAGAGAAAGAGAGGTGAAAACCTAATTGAAGAAAGGGGGAGAGAATGTTTTTATAAAGAAATAAAAAGCATTAGAGGGAAATCTGAAAACCTAGGCGGTTCTTTTAAATTTTGATTGAAATTTTCGTTTCATGGTTTTGATTTTTCAGTTTTCACTCATGTTGTATACTTCTCTTTTTTTTTTTTTTTTTTTTTTCTAATTTCTTAAATCCTACTCAATAAAATTTTACTTTTTCTTCTCTTACTTCTAGAAATTTGACATTTTTTTCCAATTTCCTTAATATATACCATCTGAATTTTTGGAATATTCACTTTATGACAAAAAAATAAATACCACATGTGAGCTAAATAAAAAATAATGAGTTAAATTAAATTTGAAAAAATTGTAATAATCTAAATATTTTATTTTTTATACGAGGATATCTCACTATTTTTATTATTAAATATAATGTTAGACTTAACATCAAAAACTCTGTTAACAATTAGCTGCTAAAATGTTTCGAAAAACCGTTAGTTAGTATGCAAGACAAGCTCTAAGGTCAATTGACTTGATATGATCAATTTAAATGTGTAATATAATGTCTATATACGAGACAATTGCTAAGGTTTATTGACTCAATATGGCTCGGACATGATGCATTATTAAATCGTGTAACTCAAACTCAGGCTTCACATGTTTTTAGTTGGCTTATTGACATTTGTTTATTTAAATAAAATTTATAATTTTTTTTGGAAATTTTAAACTTACACAAAGAAACTTTCCTCATCATTTTCTCAATTATAACCATCAATACTCATTTGACCAAGTCAAAGAGTAGTTCATATATTCCTACTTCAATCTGCATTAAAATGCTGATAAAATATTTATGTGAAAAATATTATAATAGAAAGTCTCCATTTTGAGTTTGGTTTTGCATCGTTTGTGTCTTTTCGATAGTTTAGATCAACTGGTGTGTGTATATATATCCGATATAGTTTTCATAATTTTTGAACTCCTTATTTGTTTGAATTTTGGAGAATTTCACAAGAAACTATTTGAAAATTTTGATATGTTGGTTAGTAGATATAAATCCATATATTTTATTTGGTTTTGTAAGTTAATAAAAATTATTTAAAAAAAAAAAAAATCTAAACAAATTTATCATCTATCTTTCTCTACTAAGCGGAAATGACCTTAAGAAAAATTTCTCCGCAATACCACAATAATTAATAACCTAATTGATTAGTATGTTTTTAATTAATTAAGATAAATTAGTAATTGCACAACATTATAATAAGTGGACACAACTTAAAAAAACTAGTTAAAAGTATGATAATACTAAAACCCATGATAAACCTACAATTCGGGCCCATGGGCCTAAGGACTACTTATTAACATTATGGTAGATGCTATCTTTAGTGTTACAAGAAAATAGCATAATAGCAAACGTCATCCTTTTATAGCGTTTTAATGATAAATGCTATCTTATTTCAAACTGCTTCTTAATAACGATAGCATTTATATAAAGTGCTATTAAAAAAAAAATCCAATAGCGTTGATTTGCATATGCTATCAATTTAGTGCTATCTTTATCTTTTTTTTTTTTTTTTTTTGTTGAAAACTACTGATTTTATTAAAACTTTAAAAGAGGTTCAACAGACTCGAGGACACAATCAGGATATGGACCCATGGCCAGATGGTTAAACGCCCATTTGGCTATTTCATGTGCCATTCCATTACAATTACGACGAATCCAACAAAAAGAAATAAAAGAAAAATCTTTGGACATAGCCACCACACGAGAGAAATAGTTCTGACAAGACCAATCAATGTCCCCATCACCATCTTGCAAGGCATCTATCATTGTTTTACAATCCGCTTCCACAAAAATTTTCTTCAGCTTCATCATATTAGCAAATTTCATCGCTATTTCCACCCCTTGCAACTCTGCTTCTATAACCGAATTTGCTTTGAACCTCCTGTATGCACATCTTTGAATTTTCCCATCACTATTAATCACTACTGTTGCTGCTCCACTCTTAGTAGCCATTTGAAATGATGCATCAGTTCTGATTTGAACGGTCCCTGCTTGTATATACTGCTATCTTTATCTCATTTTGTAGTAGTGATACATATATTGTTAATGTCAACAATTTTTTTGCCAACAAAAAAAAAAAAAAAAAAAATATGACATCACTAGTGTAAGGAGTTGTTTAAAATACCTGAAAACAAATCATAAAATGAATTTTTTCAGTGTAAGGAGTCTTTTTGGAAGCCTAGAATTGAGGGTGAAATTGAAAATTAATTTTCAAAGCATGCAACTTTGTGCATTTGGAAGGACTATAGTCCATGAAGTGAAAATGAAAATCCTTAAATATCAATGAATCACAAGTTTCTTATAAGGGGTAAAACTCTTGATTCTAGGCTTGATTGAAAATTTATTTTCTATTTAAGGAAACTTTTAATACTGCCATCTATATTATTTTTCTATTATATCACTTATTTAATTTCTTTTCTCATATCAATCTATGTATCCAAACATAGTAAAAATTAACATTAAAAATTTCAATTCTCTAAAATCATAAGTTTTGGAAATATAAACTCAATTCCAATTCCCAATAGAATTAATATTGAAATCCAAAGTGCCTCAAAAAATTAATGTTTTTATGTGTTACTTAATTCATCGCATGCTATAAATTTCAGAGTTATTAATGTGAAATGTCTATGTTTAGTAGATGTCCACTTTTTGTAATCCAGAAGACAAATTGATCTAACACTTTCTTTTGCATTGCAATTTTGAAAAAATTGTTCTATCATTCTTCTTGATAGAAATACTAATCACCTTCTTATCTATTCACAACATATATTTATTAAAGAGCTGACATGGAGGGTCAGATCTATTATTTAGGTCAGCCCTATTGCACTACTGGCTTGTCTTGTCCTCACCATGAGGGAGTTCTTATTTATACCCTGTATTGGCTCAAAGTCTGACAATATATCATCTATAGTCCACTACGCAGTCCACATAAACATCCCCTTACTATAAAGTCCATAGACTCATAATATACTTTTATACTATATGTTTAAATTTGCCTTCAACTTAAATAGGAGAAAGCCAACTTATATCTTACACCTGAGTCTTGAGAAGTGATCCTATAATCTTTGAGTACCAGCTTAGTGATCAGCTGCACACAATACTACATGCTTACCCTATCAAAAAAGAGATAGTTGTTGCAATTTGAAGACATTTAAGACACATGATTTCAGTGTATAAGCTCTACTATAAATACCTGGAAGCATTACACAGACCATAAACTCAAAACCAGTTTATTAGACATTTCCAAAAAACTTATTAAGAGCAAGAAGGACGAATGTTCATAAGATTATTATTGTGTTTATGTCTTGCTTAATTTGTGCCATACTTCAGTTTCCAGACATATTGAGAGCGAGGGGGATGGATGTTCAATAGTTGTGTAGCCTTTGTGATCCTGAAGACTAATAGATCTATCACCATTTTTATTTTGCATTACAACTTTTAAGAAATTGTTTTTAAAGAGGTCTTTGATGAGTTTATTGATACTGCAGAACTCTTTAGCCTTTTACAGACAGTTGGAACTCTCCTCTCAACATGGTAGACACCTCACTACACAACAATTGGAATAAAGACATGATAGATAACTTAACAGGCAAATTTTTGGGCGCTTTGTTAGTTATAAAACAGTTTGTTTTCTTGTGGATGCAACTGAATTTAATTTGATTTTTTTTTTTATAAGAGTCCAACCCTTCCACAAGTAATTACAATACAACATAAATCAGTATCTGGTAACCATAAACATCAACATGTCTCCTATCAGATCTAATGATGCAATCACTTTGTTGAAACATGCTTAAATTGCAGCAAAAGAATATTACAAATTGTGTGTATTGACAAAAATACATGAAAAACTTTGTAGTTGAATACTTGAGTATGGTTTCAGAACAATATATAATAAGAGAGAAAAGCGGTGAAAAGAGGTGCATTGCTCGATCATATGTTTTAGTTTTCACATAAAGATTGAGCATCACAACAGAATTTTGCTTAAGAAATAAGTTCGCTCAACATAGTCCATTAAATTCCTAGTTGTTTGACATGTTTTGTTGTCCAAGGACCTCTTGTGTACATTATCATTTGTTTGTTTCAGTCTACAATCTACTACAGAACCATACATTTCAATTTGTAGCTAATCAATAAGACCATGTACCTTGCTCTTTTGGTTATAGCATGTGATTCATACATGCTTGCACACTGGCTATATAGTAGGTGAAACAATGAGCCACTTCATCATATGATTAAGGGATTTTTAGACTTAACCACCCCTTTATGGTCACGTTTTGAGTAAACCCCTAAATTGTCGAAGTTTGGACTTTACCCCCTCTCCGTCTACTTCTATGAAATTTAACGTTTATTTTTATTTTTCTTCCTAAAATACCCCTCCCTCATCTTTGTAGGGGGTTAAGTCTAAATCAGCAATCGAGGGTATTTTGGAAAGTTATAAACAAAATTGATATTAAATGTGACAGAAACAGGCGAAGAGGGGGGTAAAGTCCAAACTTGGACAAATGAGGGGGTTTACTCAAAACGTGACCATAAAAGGGGGGGTTAAGTCTAAAATCCCTATGATTAAAGACAATGCAAACCCTGCAACACAATACTTTTACATTAGCTTATACTATGTAATGAATTAAGTTACCCAGTGTACCTTGTCTTTAAACATAAGTCCCAACAGGCCAATTAAGCTAAGATAGAAAAAATAAATTTTAAGCAACATAGAAAACCTACAGTCAAGTCTCAACAACTTAAGCTAAAACATCGAAAGCCTAGATTTCAAACCCTAAACCTCTTCTTAAAATTAAACCCGAGCATCTCCAATGGTCTCTTAAATTTAAGATGCCACGTAGGTTGTTTTTATAAACTTAAGATGATGTTTTTTCACCCATCTCCAATGGTTTCTTAAAACATACTACAAAAGTGGGGCCCAAAAAATAAAAATTATTAAAAATGGGGCCCAAAAAATAAAAATTATTAAAAATAATTAGAAAAAGAGTCAACGCACAGGTAATAACTGTGCGCGAGAGTACTGGTTTTTTTCTCTTCCCTACCGTGAAATGTGGGACCCACTTAATAAAAAAAATAAATTCTTTTTCTAAGCACAAGTATTACCTTCGCGCACAGGTAGTACTTTCGCGTATTTAGTAAAACTCAAGTTTGAGAAACTCTCAACTTTAAGAGAAAGCTTAATGAAATGTTAAAATTTTATCAAATTTAAGATACTATTGGAGATGGTTTTTTATGGTTTTTGAGTTTTTTCTCTTAAACTTACAAAGTTAAGAGACCTACCATTGGAGATGCTCTAAGAGTCCAATCTGCTAACCATTTCAATTCTCTATGATCTACACTACGAATACAATAATATGAATGCAATAGGATTCCCCCCTACGGTAGATGATATCTACACTAATTTGTTCAACCAAACAATGTCCAAACCCAACTTACATAGGCTTATAGGATAATTTAACAATTATGTTATTGCACATATTATCATCAGAACTTTCATTCAGTTTTGAGACTGGCTAATTTTGGTCCGGCACTATTACTTCACACTCTTATTGCAACTGCGTCTGCAACCTTAAAGATGATAGTGTATTTTCTGGAGAAGTTCAGAAGATGGTTCTGTTAGAACTTTCGTGGGCAGTATTATCAATACTCAACAAACTGTTTTATTCGCACTTCAAACATGCTTGCATTACTTGGTGGTTTTTAGGTGATGTTAAGTTAGGCCACTATTTAATTGTTGTAGTTTTTTAAGTTATAACTGCATTGGTAAGTGTTACATCAATAAGATGAAAACGATCAAGATATCATTTTAATTTAGTTATGTGTAACGCCCCTGAAATCCGATCCTAGCTGGCCAGGCTAAAACCGGGCAACAGAGTCATAATGATCACCATATGTCCTCCATGGACCGTAGGGTCACATTACTGTCACGTGACATCACACCTCTAGACCACAGAAGAACATAATAAAATAAACAACAAATACTAAACTAACAGTGGAAGACTAAACAGAATACAAACTATATAAATATAAATATAAATCAGAGTCATGCCCGAAGGTTACAACTCATCAAACTCCAACTAGACATATGAGCAACTCAAGACAACCTCCACCAAGCTCTTATCGAACACTTCATCTCTAAAACACTTGTATCCTGAAAAGGGAAAAATGGAAGACGTTAAACGCCAGCAAGTTACAAAACTTGAGGTTCGATCTTAATTCCCAGAAAAGGAATCCGCGCATCCTAGAGATAAACAATTATAAATACTAATCAATTTATTCTAACATTTAAAACAATAATAAATAAATCAACAAGATCAATCTCTGGTAATCCGCAATGTCAATCATGTTTCCAGTTCCAATAATCAAATAATCAAAATCTATCTATCTCAATCAATCAATCAATTTGTAATATCAGATCAAGTCCTTGTCCAGTAATTCCAATCCATCATATTACGTCAATCCAAATCCATGCATCAAGTGCCAAGTTGTGCAGTAGCACCGAGTCGTACGCATCACATCCATACACTCATCAAGCTATGTTATTTGACATAACTTAGGGACGTCTCCCAACGGGTCCTATCTTATAATAATTAACACGCCCAAATCAATCTAATCAATCAAATCCAGTTCATTCCCACAAGGTCCAATCTGATTCATAATCATCATTCAAAATCATTCCAATCTGATCATATAAAAATGCACCAACAATAACAATAATCATCACATCCACTTTAAAAAAAATTAATATCTTAGTCATCTCTGAAGTGTATTTATCCTTCAGTCCACTGTAACTATTTATTGTTCAGTCCACTCAACGGTGTTTCATTCTTTCTAATTCATTCAAAGAAACATTATAAATCAACCCAAATTATGAATTAACTTTTAACCGTAAGTCCACATACGTATATGCTTAATTCACTTCTTCTAATTCTAATTAAACAAATAAACTGTTGGGTTTTTTTGGGAAAAAAAGGACAGATGGAAGTTTTTCTTTCAGGAACGTACGTACGTAGTTAGGGCGTACGTACGTCCTGTATCACAGATAACTTTCAGGAGATAGAACGTACATACGTAGTTAGGGCGTACGTACGTCCTGTATCACAGACGTGACATCCCTTCGTATGCACGTACGTCCTCATTGTGTTTGCTCCATATGGGCCCTGTTTAAGCCCAATTCGTGATCTATTGTAAGGCTATGTTATAAAGCCAATTAGAAGGGGAAAAACAAAAGTTTTTTTTTTTTTTTTTGAGAGAGAGAGAGAGAGAGATTGTGAGAAGCCATTAGAGAGTTTGAGAACTTTTGTGAGGAAGAAGACTTCGGTGTTCTTCGTGAGGGCTTGTACAATTGTCTCGATAAGAAAAACATCATCCTTTCTCCCCGTGGACGTAGGCATATTGCTGAACCACGTATATTTTGTGTCTTGTGTATCATCTTATTTGTGCATTAGTTTCCGCTGCGCACAACAAGTGGTATCAGAGCTTCGGTTAGATCTTGAGCGTCTAGAAGGTGTTTGTTGAAATTGCGGTGTGAATTTCAGATTTGTTTACCTTCGGTTGGTGATTGTTTAGTGCATGAAGGTTGGTGGAAAGATGGCAGAAGAATTGAATTCGAAGGATTCGAAGGGGAAAATTAAGACAATGGTTTTCCATCAAGCAAAGATTGATGTAGAGAAATTTACTGGCACCAATAACTTTGGTATGTGGAGGTGTGAGGTAATGGATGCTCTATGTCAACAAGACCTAGAAGATGTACTGGAGGATAAGCCAAAAGGTGTCGAAGAGAAGGATTGAAAGAAGATGAACAAACGAGCTTGTGGAATCATAAGATCGTGTTTGGCACAAGACATTAAATACCTTGTGATGAATGATACTTCTGCAAAGGAGATTTGGCGAAAATTGGAGGAGAAGTACTTGACAAAGACTATCCACAATAAAAGCTATCTACTTCGAAAGTTTTATCGAATAGATATGAGAAGAGGTATTTCAATGGCGGAGCATCTTAATGATTTTACCAAGTTAATTGCCGACTTGGTGAATCTAGGAGCAGATGTAAGCGATGAAAGCAAGGTAGTGTGGTTCTTAAATTCGTTACCTGACGAATATGAACACTTGGCTATCACACTTAGATATGGGAAAGATAAATTAGTGTATAGTGAGATTTCTGCAGCATTGTTAAATCATGCGTGTATGAAGAAGGACAAAGAAGAGTCCAAGAGCTCTACACCCGAGGTCTTGATGGCAAGAGGAAGGTCTAATGACAGGAAAGGCCAAGTTGGTAGAGGAAAAGGTCGTTCAAAGTCGAGAGGTCGAGTTCTAGCAAAGGACGAATGCTCCTTTTGCCATGAGAAAGGGCATTGGAAGAAAGATTGTCCTAAAGCCAAGGCAAAGGACAAGAAGAAAAACTCTGAGGTAAACGTTGCATGTGATACTAAAGATGATGATGAAGGTTCTGATTATTCTTTATCCGTTTCATCAATGGTTTGTTATACTAGTGGTAATGAATGGATCTTAGATTGTGCTGCTTCTTATCATATATGTCATATAAGGGAATGGTTCACTAATTTTAAGAAACAGGATAGTGGTGTAGTGGTGATGGGGAATGATCAACCCTGTCACATAATGGGTATAGGTACCATTCGTCTGAAGATGTTTGATGGAATTATAAGGAACCTGCAAAATGTTAGATATGTTTCTGACATGAAGAAAAATCTCATCTCGGTTGGTACTCTAGAAGCCAACGGTTACAAGGTGGTACTTGAACATGGCGTTCTAAAGGTTGTGGCTGGTGCAATAATTTTACTCAAGGGTATTCGACAAAAGAACTTGTACTTCCTTCAAGGTAGTACAATTAATGGTGATGTGGCCGTGTCTGAGGTTACATCAAAGATTGCTAGAGAGACTACGCGACTGTGGCATATGCGGTTGGCGCATACTGGTGAAAAATCCTTGCAGAGATTGATAAAGCAAGGGTTATTAAAGGGTGTTATCGCCTGTAAATTAGAATTCTGTGAGCATTGTATTTTGGGCAAGCAGACAAGAGTAAAGTTTGGCACGACTATCCATAATACTAGTGGAACTCTTGATTATGTTCACACGGATGTCTGGGGGCCTACCAAGAATGCATCTTGGGGAGGTAAGCATTACTTTGTGTCTTTTGTTGATGATTTTTCTAGGCGTGTGTGGGTGTACACCATGAAGAGCAAGGATGAAATCCTAGAAATTTTTGTGAAATGGAAGAAGTTAGTTGAAACCCGAATAGGCAGAAAGATCAAGGTACTTCGCTCAGATAATGGTGGAGAGTACAAAAATGATCCTTTCTTGCAAGTATGTCAGGATGAGGGTATTGAACGCCATTTCACTGTAAGAGAGACACCGCAACAAAATGGGGTGGCAGAACGGATGAATCAAACTTTACTGGAGAGGGTTCGATGTATGTTGTCTAATGCTGGGTTAGGCAAAGTGTTTTGGGCTGAGGCTATCGTGTATGCCTGTCACCTTATTAACAGGTTGCCTTCGACTGCGATTGATGGCAAAACTCCTATGGAGGTTTGGTCTGGTAAGCCTGCTTCAGACTATTGTTTTCTTCATGTGTTTGGGTGTCCAGCTTACTATCATGTCCGAGAGAGTAAGTTGGATCCTCGTGCAAATAAGTCTTTATTTATGGGTCTACAAAGTGGAGTAAAAGGTTATAAGCTATGGGATCCAGAATTGAAGAAATTATTCTAAGCAGAGATGTGACTTTTGATGAGGCTTCTATGTTGAAGCCTAAGAGCTCTCAGTAGGCGGAGAGCAAGGCCAAAGAGGTTTCGCAGTGGGTGGAGACTGAGATATCTCCACGTGTTCCAGGTAGTTATGTATCTTTGAAGACGTCTACTATGATGGTTCCAAGTACTGAGGTTCCTAGTATTACAGATTCTAATGACATGGCAGATAATGAGGTTGTTGATGAGACGGTTGATGATACAGTACATGTGGATCCTAATGATGAGGGTCCAATTGCATCCAGATTATCCAAGAGAAATGCCGGTGTTCCTAAACGGCTTGCTGATGATATGGTAGCTTATGCACTTTCTATTGTTGATGAGGGTATTCCAGAAACTTTTCGTGAAACACTGCAAAGTTGTGATTATGAAAGGTGGAAGAAAGCCATGGATGAGGAGATGAAATCTCTTCATAAGAATGAAACTTGGGAACTCATGGAGTTGCCTAAGGGAAAGAAAGCAATCGGGTGCAAATGGGTTTACACTAAGAAAGATGGATCTCTTGGTGAAAATGTACGCTTCAAAACAAGATTGGTGGCAAAAGGCTATGCTCAGAAGGAGGGAATTGATTATAATGAAATTTTTTCTCCGGTTGTGAAACATTCCTCCATTCGCATCCTATTGGCCTTGGTAGCACAATTTGATTTGGAGTTAGCTCAACTTGATGTGAAAACGACTTTTCTACATGGTGAGCTAGATGAGGAGATCTATATGACTCAGCCGAGTGGGTATAAAGATGCGGGTTATGACAAGTTGGTGTGTAAATTGAAGAAATCGTTGTATGGGTTAAAGCAATCTCCAAGACAATGGTACAAGCGGTTTACTCGGTTTATGCTTGGGCAAGGGTACACAAGAAGTCCATATGATCCTTGTGTCTATTTTTGCAAGGTATGTGATGGTTCTTTTATCTATTTGCTTTTATATGTTGATGACATGCTCATAGCCTCTAAAAGCAATGTGGAGATAGACAAGTTGAAAAAAACTATGTCTATGAAGTTTGAGATGAAAGATCTTGGTGATGCGAGAAAGATACTTGGCATGGAAATTCAGAGGGAACGAGATAATGGAAGATTGTGGTTATCTCAAAAGGCCTATCTACAAAAGGTGCTACAGAGATTTAACCAATATGAGATTGGTACAGTTGTGAGTACACCTCTTTCAAAAAAATTTAACTTAAATGCTTCTATGTCTCCTAATTCTGATAGGGAACGTGCTTACATGACACGTTATCCATATGCAAGTGCGGTTGGTAGCTTGATGTATGCGATGGTATGTACAAGGCCCGACATTTCACATGCAGTTGGCACTGTAAGTAGGTACATGCATAATCCTGGTGAGAAACATTGGGAAGCTGTGAAATGGATTTTACGCTACATTCAAGGTAGTGTTGAGGTTGGTTTACTATTTCAGAAGGGAAGGGATTTGAATCAGTTTTGTGTTGGTTATGTGGACGCTGATTATGATGGTCAAATAGAGAGACGTCGGTCTACTACTGGATATGTTTTTACATTGGCAGGTGGTCCTATTAGTTGGCGGTCTACATTACAATCTCTTGTTGTTTTGTCTTCAACAGAAGCTGAATATATGGCTGTGACTAAAGCCTTTAAGGAAGCCATTTAGTTACGAGGTGTGTTGAAGAACTTGGGTATTGTGCAGGATCAGCTTATGGTTCATTAAGTGCCATAAATCTAGCAAAGAACTCAGTTTATCATGCTAGTACAAAGCAATTGATGTGCGACATCACTTTGTCAGAGACATTATTGAAGATGGTGAGATTTTATTGAAGAAGATTCATACTAGCAATAACCCGGCTGACATGTTGACTAAAGTGGTTTCAGGGACTAAGTTCTATCATTGCCTAGATTTGGTCCATATCTTTCCTTCGAGTTGATAGTATATCTTGAAGTGAACTACGATGGCTTGATCGCTTAGAAGAAGGATACGTAGGCAACCATGAGGTGGTGCAGCCGAGGTGGTCTTTCGGGACATGTGTGGGAGTTTGGGACTTATTTTATTCTTGGTGTCGGCTTAGATTTATTGAATCTTCGCCGAGGTGGAGAATTGTTGTGTTTTTTTTGGAAAAAGAGGACAGAGGGAAGTTTTTCTTTCAGGAACGTACATACGTAGTTAGGGCGTACGTACGTCCTGTATCACATATAACTTTCAGGAGATAGAACGTACGTACGTAGTTAGGGCGTACGTACGTCCTGTATCACAGACGTGACATCCCTTCGTATGCACGTACGTCCTCATTGTGTTTGCTCCATATAGGCCCTGTTTAAGCCCAATTCGTGATCTATTGTAAGGCTATGTTATAAAGCCAATTAGAAGGGGAAAAACAAAAGTTTTTTTTTTTAGAGAGAGAGAGAGAGAGAGATTGTGAGAAGCCATTAGAGAGTTTGAGAACTTTTGTGAGGAAGAAGACTTCGGTGTTCTTCATGAGGGCTTGTACAATTGTCTCGATAAGAAAAGCATCATCCTTTCTCCCCGTGGACGTAGGCATATTGCCGAACCACGTATATCTTGTGTCTTGTGTGGTTGCTTGTTTTGATTTTGTCGTTTTGTTTTATTTTCATACATTAGTTCAATCATCTTATTTGTGCATTAGTTTCCGATGCACACAACATAAACTATCTGATATGTAATAGAACATTCTAATTTAATACACATGCTTTGATTCCACATATTAAAAATATTAACATGATCCTAAGATAAATTTCAGCAATATTAATAACTAAATATTAACAAGTTTGCATATTTATCAAATTCTAATTATTAAAACCTGTATTTTCATGAGAATCAATTATAATTCTACTATCTAAACATGATAACCAAACTAACACTTCAACCTAATCTGAAAATTAAGAGAAAACATCAAGTAATATAACTTGCCTCATAAGAAGACCACCAAATACCAAATATACGAAGAACACGACTCAAAACAAGCATACTGCAAATCAGTCACAGTTTTTCAAACCTCCAAAGAATCAGTCGCACAGGTCACGTCCGGAAAATTCACATGCTCTACTTTATATGCTTAGATGCGTATTATCAATAGGGTTCTAATGACATAAGATTCAGGTCATTCCGAGTTATGTAGAGAGAGTTATGGCCAAAATACTAACATCGTGTTATCAAAAACGGGAATCCATATATTTCTCTTCAAGTTTAAAATCTAAGGTTTCTCTTTTTCATTGAATAACTAAGAATATTATATATACTAATATTTATTTATGTGGACCTAAAGATGAGTTTAAAATAAATCCTAAAGGCGTAATATTAAGCCCATTCATAAAACCTATTTATACAATCAAAGAAGTCCAATCTGAAATCCAATTTCTATTAAGCACAAGCCTATCAAAATATCGGGTATTACATTATGTGGGCTAATATTATCTTTTGATAGGGACTGACTTTGTTGAAAGTTGCTACAACCATTCCTAGCATAAAAGTTTGCTTGCAATGATTACCATTGATTACACCAAGCTGTGCATCTAGCCAATGGAGGGCAATTTGGCTATGTTATACGTCACATTTTACAAAATGGCATTAACTGATTGACAGAAATTACCTAATTAATAAAGGCATGTTCGAGTTTATTTTAATTCATAAAATCTATAATTGCATAAGAACGATCATCAGTCTTCTCATTTACAATTTCGGACCTCTATACAACCTTCTATGTATGTATGTCGTATAGATATACATCAAGCTTTAATGATAAAAAGCCTCCTGAGAACAAAAATTATGATGCAAAAATAAAATTTTAATTTGATACCTTTGTTCTTAATTCTTAGGTTTGAAAGTTGAGTTTGCCTTTTTTGTTTGTTGTTTTCTAGCTCTAGCAACAAAGCTTTCCGACCAATAAAACCTATCTACCTGAAGCTTTAATTAAATACCCTTTCTTAATCCACAACAACAATAATGAAAAAGAAACACCACATATGGTTTGACTAAGGGATTTGAAAAATTAAACAAAAAGTCAAAATAAAAAACAACATTCGATAGGTTTCGTATTTGAAGGGATTATGATTTGCTACATATCATATCAAACTATATGTACGTATCATCCTTATTTTCATGATTATATATATTCATTTTTCATAAACTCAAGAGTGTTGTACATTCATATGGCTTTAGGGTCACCCCCAGCGCCCTTAACTACATAACGACATTTGATGACTTGTCACCATGCACGCCTATGATTCCATTTCTCTCTATCTGCTCTGTTAATTACTGATACTTCCTATTGTAATTAGTTGGTTGTGTCCCAACAAAATTAATGTTGACGCTAGACTTGTCAGACCCTCATTTGCTAGCCTACTTTAATCTCCTATTTTCGAGCTTGCCTATGCTAGAAACAACTCAGTCACTATATGTCCCCTCTTCAGTTCAGTTCCCACTTTAAATTAACATTTCTAGCCATGCACATTTGTTGTTGATGAGAAGTTTATTATAATTAATGGTGTTTAAAACTTTTGGGAGATTTGATTTGGATAAGTTGTTCCAAAAGCTTTCAACACTTGGTTTACTAACTTTTATATGATGTCATTGCAAATGCCTAGGAACGGCTGAGAATGGTTGTATCTTCAAGGGGGACAGCTCTGAGGAAGGCCACCAAAGTTACAAAACTACTGCTCAATGTACTCTACTCTGAAAGTATAGTATACTCATTTAAAAACTGGACATAGTAACAAGATTAAAAATGAACTGGATAAAATGTGTACTGCCAATACCTGAATATGTCTATGAAAGGAAAGTAAGAAATAGAAATAATAATTTAGAAAAACAAACTTTAATCCTTCATTGCTTGTATTCTTCAAAATCTGCTCCCTTTCTTTTGATTTTGTATTTTTTTTTGGGGGGGGGGCTTTGTGATTCTATTATTCTCCTTTTATGTTCGGCTTGTTGACCTTTATTTGGAGTCAAATCTTCACAAATAGTGAGATTTTTTGGTTTCTTTGGTTCTCTTTCCCTCCTACCATCACGTTTTTTATTTGGGCGTATATCTTCAAAAACTTTAGAGTTTGTTGTACATTCCATTGTATATAATGATAAATAAAATTATTAGAATATTAGAGTCCAAACAAAGTAAACAATAACATCTTATAAATAAAAAAAAATCAGATCAAGTCTACTGAGGCTTGGCATCTATAACAACATACGCTAACATTCACTACACTCAAATTAATTAATTTCCTCTCTCTCGAGTTAAAGTAGTGGTAGCAGTAACAATAACGAATTAGTCACATATATACGTCTAATTTATTTTTAGTAGTAGTAGCAAGACTCTTTTAGGGGCTGTTCGGATCAGAAGGAAGAAAGGAGAAAGGTGAAAGTCGAAATATTAGTTTCTGTAGCGGAAAAATGGGAGAATGAAGAGGACGACGGAATTAGAATATGGTTCTCCAATTGCGATATCAGATTGTAAAAATTAATTGTCGTAAGCTAAAACAAAAAACTTATTGGAAAGGACTATCAATTCCTTCAAACTCTCGGATTTGTTGAGAAAGAGTTTGAAGTTTTAAAATTTTTTTTCCCAGTTTTAACAACTAAACAACTTTTTCCTTGAGTCCTTTCTACTTCTTCGACATGTTTCCCGAACGGCCCCTTAGTCATATATATGAACTTCAGACAAAAGTAAAAGCTCTGATTATTAAATTGTATAATAAAAGGTTCAAATTAGACACAGGTTGCACATGAATTTCAAGATTTAAGAAAAGCAAGCCCCTTTTTCATGTAAATCTTAGACTAATTAAATTAGAAAAAGTTATACAGTACGTCGGCCCCTTCAATACATTATAGTGCATTTTATTCTCCATCAAGCATTGTGTCTATGTGGCAATTAAGGCAATAAATGTTTGCTTGGCTATTTTACTTTTTCCTTTCTTTTTTGTTTCTCAACCTCTTTCCCCTTTTATTATTTTTTCCTATCATCTTCGTCTGTTAATCTCTCTTTACAAATAGACTATTCATTTGCGGTATCGATTCATCATCCATCACCATTTCATCAACCAAAAAATTCAACAAAGAAAAAAAGAGAAACAAATCTCTTAATAAAAAATCAATCAAAACAAAACAAAGATATCAAAGAATTAAGGATCTAAGAACAACAAAGAACTTGGTGTTGCAGAGAATGGGTAGGCGGAGAAAAAAGAGATTTAAGACTTTGACTTTTTATCATATTAATATGTGGGACCCAAATTTTTTATAAAGAGTTTGAAAAAAAATCATTAGTTTTTGACTTTTGTGTTGTTTGGGCTGAAAATGCTTAATGTTATGGGCTACAACAATATGAAAATACAACATAATTCAAGCCCATCCTGGTTATTGTAAACATGAGTTAGTGGTAGGGTCAGATCTGATTGTACTATAGTGGAAAAACACATATTTGTTGTGGCACCATAAACAATAGTCTTTCATTATGAGCGGTGACAAACACTCAAGTGGTACAATAAAAATACTTAGATTTTTTTATTATTAAAGAAAACAAAGTTTGCTAGTTAATTGACGAGACTATGTGGACATCTAACTATATAGTGGCTCTACCAATTTTAAATTGACCCTTTCATTCAATTGACTATTATACCCTTTAGTGAAAACAAAAGTTTCCCATCCAGTTTTAAGAATTTTGTTGGTAGTGTCGGGCTAAAAGTCGAATAAACAGAAAAGTTTCGCTTCTATTTGAATTGACTATCGGTCAATTCATACGGACTTTAGTATTTTTAGTAAAAAATAGTTTAAGTCAAATATATCAAAATTATAAAATTAAAGAAATCATAAATTTAGTCAACTAAAATCAACTTTTGCAATTTTGTCAAAAGTAGGTTCCAAAATTGTATTGACCCGACCTATAACACCACCGATATTGTCCCCACTTCACCACTGCGATCATCCGACATTGTGAGGTTTAATGGGCAGCAACCTACTTTCCAAGAGGTCACCCATCCTTAGACTACTCCCACTCGAGCACGCTTAACTCTGGAGTTCTCCGGAGCCAAGTGAGCCCAAAAGGTCTCGATGATAATATACGATGAATCTATACATATATTCCAATGTCAGGACTGTAAGACCTACCCCCTCGACAAACCACGTTCGACCTAGGGTGTTACAATCCCACCATCTTAGAGGAGGGCCGTCCTCGGCTCTGGAATATACAACCCCAGATCTCCGACGCCGACAATGTGAGGTTTTATGGGCTGCAACCTGCTTCCCAGGAGGTCACCCATCCTGAGACTACTCCCACCCGAGCACGCTTAACTCCGGAGTTCTTTCGAATTCCGGAGCCAAGTGAGCCCCAAAATCCTCGGTGATAATTGTGTGTACCCTAGGTAAAAAACCCGACAGGTGTCACCGATTGTTGTATAAGAAGCTAAACCGAGAGCACCTGAGAAGTAATTAAACAAGAACTCTATTCAATGAAGAACTCTTTCATCGTCTCTCTCACCGTCTCTGCAAATCTGTAAATCTGCATCTATATATCACCACATCTTATCTCTATCAATTCAATTTCTATTTGTTCTTCTTTATTTTTTTTTCTCTCTCTTACGACGCTCGGTATAAACCTAGATCAGATTTGGGAGATTTGGGTTTCGTTGTCAATTGGTTGGTTTTGATTCAGAACAAATTCAAGTTTTTATCATCACTTTTAAGGTAATTTCGTTTGAATTTAAAAAGAATGTTATCTGTATCGTTAATTTGTTGTTGATATTTGAGATTAAAGAAAAAATTGTGTAAGTTAAGTTCATATTCTGATGATGATAATAGTAGATGTTTATTGTTTGACGACAGTAATTTTGGATCTTTATGAAACTCTAATTCATTGGTTTATAAACTGTAAATTGGTAATCTATTTCATCAATTTGATGTTAAAATTTTTCTGGCAAATTGTGTTCAATGGTCTGGTTTTGAGGGGTTTTTGTATGTTTTAGTGGGCATTTTTTTTTGCTTGACTTGATTAGATAAACAAAACATGGTCAGGTAAACAATTTCTACTGGTTTGTAACTAGGAATTGAAGAATACCCTCACCTGACAGTACCTCGTTTCTCCTTTCTTTTAATTAAACATATCTCAATAAAATCGTTTTTCAGTAATATGGTAGATTACTTGGGTGTTGAAGGTCACTCTCACTTTTAATATATTGTTAAGTCTTTGACACTTAACTCTTTCTTCAGTCATAACAAGTGGGCATTGTACATATTATCTAGTTGTGTGTGTTAGTTCTTATGGGGCTTTCACCTATATTTGGACCTGAACACAAAGTCAGCAACAGATACAATAATGGGTCATTATACTTCATGCTCATATAGATTTTTTTTAATGTGCAAGGAGATTGCAATGTTCTATGGGATAGGGACTTTATAGCAACTTATATTAATAATTAGATCTATAATCCATGTAGATGTAATGTAGCACATGACTTAGATTGATTACACTTAAACTCTATTTCTCTTCATTTGCATTTTTTTTTATACAAGTAGGACTATCCATTAGTCATTAGAATGGTTGAACGTGAATGGCTACTGTTGCTGTTACGTACACATGTAAAAGTAGTAAAACCTTGACTTCTATGTTGGACCTAATGAAGAAAGTAGGTCTTGCCTCACTACTTCACTTGGGTGACATTAGTATGCAGGACTTGTTTGTGTTGATTTTTATCGATGTCACCTTTGTGATCTTCTTCAGTTGTCATATATTTAGGTGTTCCCTTTTATTCTTTTGGCAAAATGATCTCGCAAGTTGTTAATTCTTGGATTATTTTATTTTTTAATGTTGCAGGAAAGCTAGGATCAAGGAGGCATTAAACTAATTTCCAAGAGACAATTCATATTTTAGTGTATTTTGTTTTTCGGTGAGTCATATGACACACTATTTTTTTCACTTGTGGTATCCATCATATGACACTGTATGCTTAGGAAGGACTTAAAAGTGGAATAAGTAGACAATTAGGATACTCTGTGTAATCTGGCAGCTACCATTCACTCTTGTTATGTATGTCTTTATATTTTCTGAAAAACTTGTTTTTTTTTTCAGATTTCATTATACTTTGTAATATTTGTTATAGTTACATGAAAATCTAGCTAAACTAAATCTGAAATGAATTAAATAATACTATTATTTTCATAGTTTTTGGAATATTAGTTCTAGAGCCAGACTATCACATGTTACTTCTAATGGATCATTACGCTAAGTCATTACATGGCTTGGTGACGTGGACCGAACAATGAAAAAAAACAATTACGAATTGTTATTCCTCTCTACTCTCTTCTTCCTCTCCTAAACACACACCTTAATTTACAAACAAATTAATAATCATTTAATCCTCTATTTTTTCTGTTCTCTTAATCGTCCTTTGCAAACATATTTTTACTGAATGAAATAAGTTCGATTCGATTTTTACTGATGTTTAATGCTTTTTATAGACCTCAAATCATTGTGTTTACTATTCATGTATGGATATTTAAACCAATCAAAATGTTTGTTTTTGGTAGATTATTATGGATATTTCTGTATTGGTCTATTATAGTTTTTATGATATGACAACGGGTGGGGATTCATAAAGAATTTATGGCAGAAGCTACTTTATTGGTTTGTTATAATTGAACTGATATGACAACAGGTGAGGATTCATAAAGAATTTATGGAAGAAGTTACAGTATGATACATATATGTAGGGGCACCGAAACATTGTATGTGTTTTTTTTTTATTTTTAATTGATTTAACCCCTTTTTAACTCCGCCAAAGCAAACTTATGAAAACCTTTGCTTTGCCGGTCCCAAGCCCGGATAAAGGAAGAGGGAAAAGGGTAATATTGTTAAGTAAGTATTAAGTTGAATTGTAATATTGTACCTTAACTGTATCAATAATTAACTTGGTTTTGTTTATTACAGAGACTGCATAGGGTACGAGATACAAGCTTGAGCAATGGACGATAGTAATTCATTCAATGCATGTATAGTGTTCTACATTACAGGATTATTTTCAGGTATGGTCATATCTGGAGGTGTTGAACTTTTTTTTACCTTTGATAATTACGTATCAAGTTACTACTTATGCTACTCGACATTGTCCTTGCAGAACCTGGTCTAAGTGTTGTGCTACCAAGCTTAGCTATTTATTAAAAGATGATGGAATACACAGTACCAAAGTGTGCAGCACAACATTAGAGCCATCAGTAGATTTTCAGTTCTGTTGTCATAAATTTAGATTACCTTTTCTCAATGTATAGAGACTTTTCTTGTCTGCTGCTTGAGAGATCTCTGTGAGTCAGTTGTTTCACATGCTAAGTGAAAGCAGCTTAATTTTGAAAATTCCCAACATTGTGCATGGGATGTTTTGTGGAGATTAGAATAGGCTAATTTCATACAAAATGCAAGATGATTATGTTGTTTCTGCCCTCTTTTGTCTCATTCTCTGTGTTAACGTGTGCTTGATGCATGTTATTTGTGAAGATGTCTGAACTAGGATAATCCTATTTCCAGCATTTCATAGAAGGCACGAACATATATAGCTTCTGTTTTTATTATTTATTTTGTTGTATATGCTTATTTCTTGAGTCATCTTCTTTGCAGACAGCTCTATGTGCTCTTGCTGAGGTCCGGAGCATGCGTTTTGTAAATGGCACAGAATCATGTGTTGGAATTTCGGGAATTGACTACCCCAAAGCATTATGGCTATACAAGTATGTTAATGCAACCAAACATACCTTCTCTATTCGTTAATGAAGAAACAGAAGTTTGCAGCCTCCTTGGAATGCTATTTATCATCTTTCGGTCCAAGTTATATAAATTGATATGATTACAGTATTGGGCAGCACTTTTCTCAACTCTGAAATGTGCTTGATGTTTTCCATGTATTTTTTATAGTGATTTGGGCAACAAAGCATACAGTATTAAGTCAGTTGACGATCTCCATAACCCTTTTGTCTCTATCTACTTCGCTGCAGCTTATTTGGTTTGGTTATCACAATATGAAGGAAGGTGATTTAATTAGTATTGACAATACTAGCACTAGATTTGTTTCTTTGAACAAGTAGACTTGGTCTGATCACCTGCTTTCTGGCTGCAAACAGGGAAAGAACTCCACAGTTTGTTGTTCAAGCTTATCTTGGAAGACCAGACAATGTTAATCTTGCAGAGACTGGTCCTCTCTGGCTAAAGTTCGAAGAAGCCTTGAGTTATTGTGGTGACCTTCGCAGGAGAAGGTATATCTCATTCCTTGTCTTGCGAATGTTATAGCATTTATACACATTTCCTGACTAATCACTTGATCAACCCTTTATAGGGACCAACAGAGGATTTTGGAAAGGCTGTTGATCTCCTTCGATTGGCTGGGAAGGAGTTCGGCACTACTATTGGTCGTCCTCTAAAGTAACTAAAGGCAAGCCTTTCTATTTTATTCTTTTCAAAATCATTTTAAAAGTGCGCTAAGTTATGTCTAAAAAAGTTTGACAAATGCATGTTGAAATGATGCACTTGTATTGAAGTGAATCCTTGGTGAAGGATGACACTCTTTGAATGTTAAAGTCCTCTAGAGTAACCCACTAACCACATCCACTCCCACTCTTGTGTTGTACGTGTTAACTATATATACTCGTATTATTTATTTATTTATAATAGTCGGTAAATTTTTCCACCTTAGTGCTCAAAACTTGTAATCTTTGTTTTGCATATATTATTTAAGTCGGATAAGTATCAAGCTAATGCTTCAAACCTAGATTTGGCATTGCTGTAAATTTTAAGCTTCTCTAACTTTGAATGTATAGTATAACGTAGATGATTAGAGCACATTAAACCACATGAATAAATGACTCTCCAAAGTGACTAGAAGGAGTTTCCAGCATTAATGCTTTTTTTTACCATATTTTTGGGGTGCAATTTACATGTAGAAGAGTTTGATAATGAAATGGTACACTTTTCATGTTGAATAGATTCTTCATAGAAAAACAGTGTCTCATTTTCAGCAATGCCTAACAAATTCTAAAACTCTTAATGAATCAGGTTTTACTTGGAACGAAATTATTTACGATTGTCACTCACATACTAGTTTATTTGTTGCAGGAGAACAAATTCTTGAAATTTCTTGGGTTTATGTGGAATTCTTTGCCGTGGGTTATGGAAGCTGCAGCAATCATGGCAATCGTCCTTGCCAATGGTGGAGTAAGTATTTAATTTACATACTTAACATGCTGTGAATGCTATGAAAATGTTGGATTGTAGTGGCATTGTTCAATGTCAAATTTGGAATATGTATATGTAGTGGCTGTAGAAATTATATATTGCACAGGAGGGGAGAATTTTTTTTTAATTAATTTTAAAGTTTCTAACGGTAAAATACTGTTAGTAAATATATAAGTGTTACCACTTCCTAACGTTAGCGAACTGTTAGAACTGACTCGATGTTAAAAATTACTAACAAACACTACTAACGCTTTACTGTCGTTAGTATTTACTAACACCGTACTGCTGTTAGAACTGACTCGATGTTACAAATTACTAACAAATAATCCTAACAGTACTATGCCGTTAGAAATGTTTTTATACTAACGGCTAATTACCGTTACAATAGGACCTGTTACTAAATACTAACGTCGATTTGCTAACGGAGAAAAACCGTTAGTAAAAATTCTACTAACAGCATTTTGCCGTTAGAAAACACCTGTTCTGGTGTTGTGCCCACCATCTTAGAGGAGGGCCGTCCTCGGCTCTGGAATATACAACCCCAGATCTCCGACGCCGACAATGTGAGGTTTTATGGGCTGCAACCTGCTTCCCAGGAGGTCACCCATCCTGAGACTACTCCCACCCGAGCACGCTTAACTCCGGAGTTCTTTCGAATTCCGGAGCCAAGTGAGCCCAAAAATCCTCGGTGATAATTGTGTGTACCCTAGGTAAAAAACCCGACAGGTGTCACCGATTGTTGTATAAGAAGCTAAACCGAGAGCACCTGAGAAGTAGCCAACCAAGCCTGGGCTATCGGGTAGGGCCCAACCCGGTTTCAAGAGATCCGCATACGCTCTGTGGACCTTGACTCACCGGATAGTCCACTATCGATGGGTGGAACCCCGGTTACTGTATAAGAAGTTGAACCGTGGGCTCCCATACATCAACCAGGCCCACCTCAGTCAAGTAGGCCAGGTCCGGCCCAGTAAGGTCCAACAGCGATAAGGGCCCATCCAAAGGCTTAGCACAGAAGTCCAGAGGACCTGGCCAGGGAGTATGCAGTACAGATTGGGCTTCCGGTCAGAGGAGTCAAGCCCATGTCTTTGCTTTCAGGCTTGGTCAATCTAAGCCCCAACCAACTGGATAAGTCCAACGAGATTCCAGGCCAACAGAACCCATGGTTCTAGCCGTTGGAGAAGATAAAGGAAACCCAGGTTGAACCAGGACCTATCAGAGGATGCCACGTGGCAGTCATCCTGGTCAGGGGATTCAAACCAAGGGGATAACCGCTCGACAGCATGCAAGCTATCTCCACGAAAAACATCTTCACATTTGAACTACCTGAGTTCGTGGAGTTAAAACCGGAGGAGTGGTTGAGCCAGCCTCCTTCGGCCTACTACAAATACAGGAGTTCTAAACCTCCTGAACTACGAGTCTTTCACTGAGCAACTCCATTAGAGCTTAGTGGAAGCAGAGACTTGATTCCAAGTTCATCATCTTGGATACGTAGGCAGCCTGATCCCGATCAGGTCCAGTCTCACTATATACCCCCCATCCTATCTCTGTCTATACAAGGCATTCATTGTAACTGTACGATCAATCTATACATATCTCGAGTTTGTGGATTAAATTTTTGCACCCACACTCTTTGGCGCCCACCGTGGGGCTGAATCTCCCATCAGTTCCAGAGCCTTGCAAGGGATCTTAATCCAATCATACCGGAGTTGCTGTAGCAATGGCTGGAAGTAAGAGACGCCCAACTCGTTCTAACAATGGAATAAGTCAAGTTACTGAAAGTCAGACAGAGAACCTTTCTCCTCTGTCTCCGGTTCTCGAAGCAACAAAACCAGTGAATCAAGAATCAGTCCTCGGGAGTGAGGGCCACGATCAGGGCTCGCAACACTGAAAGTGGACAGCCGGGGGAAGAGAACTTAGTGGTACAAATCACTAACAATCCTGGTGATCCTAATGCGATCAACTGGACCGTCAAGATACCAACATCCAAGATCCTGAACCTTCCAGGGCAGCCACTGCAAGAAGAGACCAAGAAATCTCTCCCTTGACAACGGAAGGAGGTTATACCGAGCAACAGAAGGGAAAAGGACCACTTCGCTTATCCAAGTCACCTGAATAATCGGAATCAACGTAACCACATACTTGATATTTATCCACCTTTTGGTACACTAATCCCACATCCAAGGAACCTTGAAGATACCGCAAAATCCATTTGACCGCATAGCAGTGTTGTTTGCCGGGATTCGCCATGTACCTGCTTACCATACTAACAGCATGAGTTATATCTGGTGGAGTACACACCATAGCATACATCAGGCTGCCAACCGCACTCGCATATGGAACTTGAGCCATAAACTCTCGTTCTTCCTCAGTGGATGGAGACATAGTTAGGGGTGGCAATCAGGTCAGGTCGGGTCAGGTTCAGGTCGGGTCAGTTAGGTTTTCAGGTCTTAACCCTCAAACCTGAACCTGACCTGATGAAAGGTTTTTCTTGTAAAAGTGAAACCTGAACCTGACCTGTCAGGTTATCAGGTCAGGTTCGGGTCGACCTGAAAACCTGGAAAAAATAAAAAAATTTTAAGCAAATTTTATTTATAAAAATACATGAATACACGATAACTTAATATAATTAAAGTATACAACTAAAACTTATCAAACAAATAAAATGAATCATAAAAAATTAAAAATATTACATCATGAATTCATCGTATGTTATCTATAATTAATAACATAAGTTGTTAAAATCGATCCGTAAACAATAGGAGCAAGATATTAAATACTATTTTCAATGGAACTAAACAAGAAAACCACAATTATTGATGCTTCATTCCATTGGATTCTTCATGACAATCAACCAAAATTTCTTTGCAATATTTTTGTAGTGAAACTAAAATCAAAATAAAAAAGAATTTGAAGTGGATTTTGCTCAAAACGCCATGAAACACTAATTAATCAAAGTATAACTTAACCCAAAATGAACTTTTAACAGAAAATCAAATGGGTCTTACTTAAAATTAAACAAATTCAGTCGAGTCGAATAAAAATAAATCGGAAGTGAGTTTGTTGGTGTACGAAGTAGACAATAGACGAAGAAGAAGAACCAGAGGAGTGAAATTCGATCCACCACAATTAATTAATTTATTGATTAATTGAAATCCAAGAGAGAGAAAGAGCCGCAGAGTATATAGAAAGATAAATGTGTAAAAACACAAAAAAAAAAAAAAAAAAAATTTTTTTTTTCAGGTTCGGGTCGACCTGACGGGTCTGCAAGGAAAACCTGAACCTGACGTGATTACAATCAGGTCAGGTTCAGGTCGACCTGATCAGCCAAAAATCTTCAAATATCTAAACCCAAACCTGACCCAGATCAGGTCAGGTTCAGGTCGGGTTTCGGGTCGCCAGGTCTGATTGCCACCCTTAGACATAGTCGTTGAAAGCTTGAAATGTGCAGCTAGTGGTGTCGACACAGGTTTTGAGTTTTGCATCCCAAAACGTGTTACCCCCTTCTTTAAATATTGTTTCTGGGAAAGACTTAACTTGTCATGTTGTCTTTCCCTAACAATCTCCATCCCAAGCATCTTCTTGGCTCCACCCAAGTCTTTCATCTCAAATTCACTACTCAATTGATATTTTAGCTTATCAATCTCCACCATGTTCCTTGCAACGATGAGCATATCATCCACATAGAGTAGAAGATGGATGAAAGACCCGTCTTTCAACTTCTTGAAATACACACAGTGATCAAATTCACTTCGTGTGTAATTCTGACCCAACATGAATGTGTCAAACCTTTTATACCATTGTCTAGGTGATTGCTTTAACCCATACAATGATTTAATTAGTTTCCACACATGATTTTCTTTGCCAACAACCTTAAATCCTTCAGGCTGTGATATGTAAATGTCCTCCTCCAAGTTTCAAAACAAGAAAGCAGTTTTGATGTCTAGTTGCTCGAGCTCTAAATCAAACTGCGCCACCATAGCTAACAGGACCCGGATGGAAGTGTGTTTAACAACCGGAGAGAAAACTTCATTGTAATCCACACCTTCCAATTGTGCATATCCTTTAGCTACCAATCTTGCTTTATAACGAACACCACTTCCATTTGAACTTGAAGAACCATCCTCCTTCTTTGTGAAAACCCATTTGCATCCAATAGGTTTCTTCCCCTTAGGAACTTTTACAAGCTCCCATGTGTTATTCTTGTGAAGAGATTGCATTTCTTCACCCATAGCCGACTTCCAATTATCAGAGTGATAATCGGACATTGCTTCTTGATAAGTAGTAGGATCATCACCAAATGTTGACAATGCATATGCTACACTATCTTCGAAGTTGAAATGTTGTGGCGCTCTTTTTATTCTTGGTTCTCTACCGCTTGCTAAGGATGGTTGTTGTTGTTGTTGTTGTTGTTGTTGTTGTTGTTGTTGTTGTTGTTGTTGTTGTTGTTGTTTGGAACCTCCTCGTCCATATCTTCTGTCACATCATCTGCAACCTCTGTGGAGTCATTTGGAGTTGTAAACTCCACCTGCAAGAAATCACTACCATTGCTGCTATCGTCTTTAGGAGACTCCAAAATCTTCTTAGTAGAGTCTAGCATAGCAGATTCATTGAATCTCACATCTCTACTGATAACAAATTTCTTCCATTCGGGGCACCATAATCTGTATCCAATAAGACCTGTTTGGTAACCCAAGAAAATTGCTTTCTTGGCTCGAGGATCTATTTTATCTTCACTAACATGAAAATAAGCTGGACAACCAAACACTTTGAGAGAACTGTAATTAGCAGGTTTACCAGACCCTACCTCAATAGGTGTCTTGAAACCGATCGCTGTAGATGGTGATCTATTCACGAGATAGCACGTCGTGTTCACACACTTAGCCCAAAACTCCTTACCCAATACAGAATTGGATAACATGCACCGTGCTCTCTCCAATAAGGTGCGGTTCAAACGTTCCGCAACGCCATTCTATTGAGGTGTTCCTTTCACAGTGAAGTGTCGAACAATGCCATGTAATTGACAAAACTCCTTTAGTGGGTCACAAGTGTACTCCCCACCGTTATCAGAACGAACCCGTTTCACACTTCTGCCAGTCTGTTTTTCGACTATTGCTTTCTATTCTTTGAACACATTTGTAACTTCATCTTTATGCTTCATGGTGTACAACCAAACTCTCTGCGAGAAGTCATCGATGAAGGTAACAAAATACCTCGCTTCCCCTATAGAAACAACTCTAGAGGGTCCCCATACATCTGAATGGATGTAATCCAAAGTGCCTTTGGTGTGATGAACAGCTGTGCCAAACTTCACTCTACATTGCTTTCTGAAAACACAATGCTCATAGAAATCTAGCTTGCTTATTTTATCGCCACCAAGCAAGTCACGCTTGCTCAGTATTGTCAACCCCTTATCACTCATGTGGCCTAATGGCATATGCCACAATCGTGTAGGGATTGAATCTGTCTCCTCTACTTGAGAAAGCGCAGCTCCACCAGAAATGGTATTCCCTATAAGGAAATACAAGTTACCATGTCATTGCCCTGTCATGATTATCCGTCCACCAGTACACACGCTTAGAGTTCCATGTTCGGCTACAATTTTGTAACCATTTGCCTCCAAGACTCCCAAAGAAATCAAGCTCTTCCGAAGATCAGGAACATGTCTAACTTCCGCCAGTGTTCTGATAGCTCTATCAAACAAAGCGATTCGAATTGTACCAACACCAACTGTCTTGCAAGCAATGTTATTGCCCATCAAGACATTCCCGCCGTCTACTTCTCTGTAAGTAGTAAACCAGTCCCTATTGGGACACATGTGATATGAAGCACCCGAATCAAGTAACCAGCCTTCAGACAAGTAATTATCTGAAGTAACTGATAATACCTCTTGATTATCTTCTTTGTCTGTTGTTGAAACCTCCACAACTGAATCCGTATCTGATTTCTCCACGCTCTTCTCTTTCTTAGCTTTGAACTTAGGACAATCCCACTTAATGAGGCATTGTTCATGACACCAATAACATTCGACATTCTTCTTTCTAGATTTAGAGCTTCCTCTATATTTTCCTGGTTTCCTTTCGTTTGTTCTTCCCCTCGCAAATAGGCCAACAGCTTGCACATCCTCACTAGCTTCTTTCTTTCAAAAGTCACTAGAGATAAGTGTTGATGTAACATCTTCGAAAGATATAAAATCTTTCCCATACAATAGTGTATCAACAAGATGATCATATGAGTCAGGTAAAGAACATAACAACAACAAAGCTTTATCTTTATCTTCAATTTTCTTATCCCTATTTAACAGATCAGTAATCAACTTATTGAAATTGTTAATATGATCGTTCATGGATTTACCTGGCTCCATTCGGAATTTATAGAGCCTCTTCTTCAGATAAAGTTTGCTTGTGAGAGTTTTTGTCAAATAAAGCTTCTCCAACTTATCCCACAAAGTTTTCGCCGAAGTCTCCTTTTGAACGTTATACGTGATTTCTCGAGACAAACACAATCGAATTGTGCTACATGCCTCTAAGTCATAATCCTCCAATCACCTTCCTTCATATCTTCAGGTTTACCCCTTAATGCCTTGTGTAGCCTGTCTTTAACAAGCAAATCTCGGACTTGGGTTTGCCAAATACCGAAATTGATTTTGCTATCAAACTTCTCAATATCGAACCTAGATGTTGTCGATCCTTTCGTACCCTTTGAATTCAAAGAACTCCCTTCCATCTTACTTTAACAATCAACGTCACCAAAGTTTAAAAAAAAAAGTTATAGACTTTTCTTTTTCTAGCACCTTTAAAGCAAAAACACCATTAATTTGAAACCAAAGCTCTGATGCCAATTGTTGAGAAAAAGGACTAGCTCATAAGCTTATTCAATCCCATTCACAGTGGGATCTAGGTTGATTGAAAGATATGGAATATGCTAAATAGTTATGCAATAATAAGAACATGCACAAAACACTCACACACACAAGACAAAGATATACGTGGTTCGGCAAGAGAGCCTACTCCACGGTGATGATGGGTTCTTCACCACTGATCAAGAATAATAAGGATTACAATCACACACTTTGGCTCACCAACTCTCTCAAAAGGTAAAAACAATAACTCTCTCCAAGAAAGAAGGAAACAACTCCTTTGCTTTTCTTCTTTTTGGATGATTACTTCAACACACATTCACTCCCTATTTATACAAGAGCTTCCAACTATTTACTTTCTTTCAAAGTCAATAATGTGGAGAGCAAACAAGGAGAGTGAAACATGGAGAGTAAAACATGGAGTCACCAAATAAACTTAAGCCACAATTGTGCTTTCAATAACAAGTCAACAATGTGTAGCTTTTTGTGTGAAAACAATCTGCCGAAATGCAAGCCAAAATCTCACAGTCGAAAGTGTAATATATAAATTGTGTTCGAAGTGGTCGCTTAAGTGAGCTCGAATATATGGGTATATACAATTTCTATAGAAATATGTGCAGTGTCTCTGGTCTGATCTGTGCATGTATCTCATATCCAACAAAGAAGTACAATATTCCATCTTAGAATTAGAAGTTCCAACCGAGGTATATATGATGAAATATGGTGTATGTAATACAAAACTTGCTCTTAATAAAAATGTGAAATTACTCTTGTTCACCTTTACCAAAAAGGAAAAATAGTAGTCTATGGTATAAAAGGAAAAAGGGGTCGATTTTCGTTTGTCACACCAAACGAGAAAATTTTAATTCATACATATGTTCCTAATAAAAACATGAAATTGCTCTTGTTCACCTTTACCAAAAATGGATTTGTACTTGTCACCCAATTTTAACTCCTCGATTTGCCCTCCTCTTTCGTGAAACTTTGCCTATAAAACGTTAACCCCTTATTTCTTCTATTCCAATCATTGACAATATTTTTATAACTCGGAAGAAACTAGAAAAACCAGTTTCTGAAGAGTGAGAACGCAAGCAGACCTGTAATCTTCTTTAACTCTATCTTTCTGTAATATGGCAACCATGAAGTCAAATTTATTTTTTTATTATTATTTGCATCTTTTAACCCTTAATAGGTTTTTTTTTTTATCAATGTGCTACCTATGCTGCCAATCTGATGCAGTGGCTAAAGTTGCAGCCGATGAAGTAAGCATGTCGGCAGCTGAATTAACCTCTGAAATACCACCTTTGTATATATTTGTAAGACAACTAACTATGGTCAAGCGAAGACTGACCTCAAGGTATGGTGCAACCAATGCTTCACAAACTGTGAATCAACTTCAATTTCCAGTGGGTGTAGATTAAGTTCACTTGCAACAATTAAATCCAACAGGAGTACGTGTATCAAATTCAATCGAATTAACTGATCCATAGGCCATCACCCCATTAAATGGACTGGCCACCGCCACAACAACCTAACCAAAATGATCTCTGATAATGGCCACCTGAATCTGCAGCACCAGTCTCCCTAGTACGTACATGAAGCGGTATACATTACCAGAAAACCAAGTAATTGCCACTGTAAGCAGTGGCTAAAGGCTTTTTGGCACTGCTATGGGCTGTTGCAGGGCAGTAGCAACAAGTGGGGTGGGGGAAAATCGGGCAGTGGCAGTGGCAAAAGCTCAAATCCGCCATTGGCAAATGTTGATTATTTGCTACTGCCTAAGACAATGGCAAATAGTATTTTTGAATTAAAAAAAAAAAATTGATTCATATTTTCAATATTAAGATTATTTTCACATTCTCAATAGCACTACACTTAATCTCATCTTACAACCCATGCTTACTAGCCTGACACAAAGGAAATTATATTGATTTTTCTTCTAAGTATATCTTTTTATTCATTTTCTCGCACAAATCCAGATTATTTTATTCATAGTAAGACACGTACAACCTTTTTCCAATGCTTAATCCTCAACATTCATTCATAGATTTTTATCTATACAATACCCAAAACTTGACAAATATGTCCCTAGACTTACTCATCATCCTTACTCTTTACCCATCCAAACACCCTTTTTTCTCTTACCACATGGATGATCTTTCAGCAGCTATCAAAGAAAACTTAACCATTATTCCCAAGAAAGTGATGTATATCTCTCGCCAGGAACTGGAAGATAATGATGCTGCTTGGGTGGATGCTTGGATCTTCACCCTGTGGCATGGTGACAATCTAAACTCAAACCACGTCATTAATACTATGAAATCCAGGTGGAAAATTACTGGGCTACTTGATATGGTTAGTTTGGGACGAAACAGATTTGTGTGTAAGCTTTATGATGACAAATATATTGAAAGGGTCGAAAACGGACAACCTTGGCTTGTCTTGGGATGCATTGTCCTTATGGAAAAATTTTCTACCCCAATTGATCCGACAACTGTGGTTTTTAAAAGAACCCCATTGTGGATGTCTTTCAAAGGATTGTTGCTTCAACACTTTAGTTCTAAAACAGTTAAGTCAATTGCTTCGGCTGTGGGAAGAGTTCAAGAAGTGCTGCCAAAACGTTACTTGCCACGTGCCTCTGATGGTTTCAGAGCTCAAGTTCGAGTTGATATCTATAAACTTTTGGTCTGGAAAACTGATGTTAACACTTTGGAAGGTGATGATGTTACCATATCTTTCAACTACACACTTCTTCATCAAGTGCCTTATTGCCAAAAATGTTTACGTGTGGGGCATGATCACAACAACTGCAACTTCGACTATGAAGTAGAAATCATCGATCCTGCCTTGATTGTGCCTGATGATGATGATGAAGATGAACACCTGAAGATGCATGTTTGGCCTCATCAGAATATGGATGCACAGGATCATATTCTAGGAATTGATACTAATGTTGGGATAGTTGGGCAGGTCCATGGGCCCTTATTGCAAAGTGAAGATGAGGTAACTTCAGGCCTGCGTTGCACAACAACAATTCATATGTGGGTAGATAATGAGCTTATCGACGAATCAGAACTGGTCCGTTTCCCTAAGGTTCAGGTTGGGGTCAATGGGTCTCTAACACAGATGGGTAGTAGCTTAAATACTACCCAACCTATGTATGTTGAGGCCTTGGCCCAAAATGGCTCTCCTTTATCACTACCTCTTCCTCCCGACGAGCCAACTCCACCAGCTCCTCAAACATCTCTGAAAATCTCTGTTGACTCAACATCTATTACTCTTCCAATAAGGAAAGGAAGGGGAAGGCCTCTGGGTGCAAGAAACAAGAAAGGGAAAGGGATAAAACAAGATCTGGTTATCCTTACTGATGAGGATTTGATCATTGCATCTAAGAAACGGAAGATTGAGGAAATTCTTGCTATTGAGTACAATATGATTCCATTCATCTCTGACCCCCCACCAGTGCAACCTTGCTTTCAAATGGTACAACCAAATTTAGCAAAATTTCAATCATCCATGATTAGTGATCAAGATGCTCTTGATCTGGTCATAAACTTCATGGTTAGGCCATCGGTTGCAAACCTGTTAGTTACAAGTGGACTTGTTACACCATCCATCCTTAATTTCATACCATTACAAGCTGATTCACCCCATCCCATTTCAACTCTATTAGCTGATGTTGGCCCTCAATCAGAGTTTGGTAATGTGTTGCAACATGCTCTGGGTCAGAATAGCTTGAATTTTGCGACATTTGATCCCTCTGGTGCATCAGAATTCCGCAGTAGCTTCTATGGAATTAATCAAAATGATAATAGCTCCTTGGACTGCAGCTTGTTGTCTGCCTCAACTAGTGGAAATCATAACGAGCTTTGTTCTCGAACTCATCTCAATTTCCCTTCTACTGCCCTGCATATTCATAAATTCAATTCCTCAATTACATTTACCTTTTAGTTTTACCATTGCCTATACTCTTGTGCTAGTAGCAAATCTATTTTAAATTTTTTACACTATAATTTAAATCTCTTCTATTTATCTTCAGTTGAACACTATATCATCCAATGCCTTTCTTTTAAAGTGAGATCTTTGTTTTGTCTACTTGTTAACTTTGTGTTGCTGGTGAACTTACTTCCAATTAGAGACACTTGGTGTTTTGGTGTTTGTTTGATTAGTTATAATCTGCAGTTTATGATCATGTCTACTTTAGTGTGGAACTTAAGAGGACTAGGAAGCAATCATACTCAAATAGCTCTAAAGAATCTTATTAATGAACTACGACCTGAAATCATCTTCTTATCTGAGACTAAATGTAGTTCTACTATTACTTTAGACTTTATTAACTCTCTAGCTTATCAAAATTACCATTTTGTGGAACCGATCCACCGAGCTGGTGGTCTGTTGCTCTTGTGGACCTTGAATGTGGATCTTCATGTCGTCTCCTCTAATAAGTATATCATAAACACCATTATCACTCACAACAGAGCTAGTCAACCTTCCGCTACCTCTTTCTTCTATGGAATCCCCTATCCCCCTCTCAAAGCTCATAGTTGGAGCTTCCTTTCCAAAGCTTGTGAGTCCTCTCCATCCCCCTGGATGGTTATTGGTGATCTAAACATTACTATCCACCCCTCTGAAAAATGTGGCAGCACACCCTTTGTTGAGAAAGAGTGTGAATTTGCTTGTGAAGCTATTCCTGGCTTAGGTCTTAAAGAAGTGGGGTTCATAATATTAGGAAAAGGCTTGACAGAAGCCTTATGACCTACACCTGGCAACTTCTTTTTCCTAACGCCAAACTTCTTCATCTTAGTGCTATAGCTTCTGACCATTGTTCGCTTCTGCTTCAGCTCCATCCTTCTGAAAGGTCTGGGCCCACCTTTAAGTTTCAAAGTATGTGGACCAGAGATGAAAACTACAATTCTATTGTAGATATGGCCTGGAAGAGAGTGCCTAACCTGACATGTGATAATCAGATTCTCTCTCACCTTAAATCCACTAAAAAAGCCCTTTCTCGTTGGAATAAAAAAGTGTTTGGAAATATTTTCTCCCAAATTTCTGCCCTCAAGAAAAAAAATTCTCAAATTCAAACCTCCCTCCCTTCTCAAGCTAACAAAGAATGGGAGCAAAGACTTATTCTTCACCTGGATGAAATCTTTAAAAGAGAAGAGATGATCTGGAAACAAAAATCCAGTGACAGGATTATAAGTGAAGGTGATAAAAATACTAAGTATTTCCATATCTCGGCCAGCTCTCATTCAGAAGAACTTCAATAAAATTGAATCCATTCTGGACTTTAACTAAACCTGGATCTTAAGAAAAGAGGACATTGCCAGGATCTTTGTCCATCACTTTGAATCCTTGTTATGCCCTCTTATAACTCCTCTAACTAGAGCCCAAAAACTCACTATCCTTGAACTCTTTCCTACTTGTGTGGACCAGCTTGATAATGAGAACCTCCTTAGGACTGTTTCTGTTGAGGAAATCAAAAACTTTGTGTTCAGCATTGGGCTTTTAAATCTCCTGGACCTGATGGTTTTTCTAGTATGTTCTATCAAAAGTCTTGGAACATTGTCCATGTTGAAATCCATCGCTTGGTTCATGATTTTTTTTGAAAAAGACATATCCATAGGGCATATAAACCATACTAATATTGCCCTCATCCCAAAGGTTTAATCTCCCTTGTATCCTTCACACTTCAGACCCATTAGTCTCTGTAATGTGACTTACAAAATTCTCTCCAAAATTCTAGCTGATAAGATAAAAGATGTTCTGCCTAAAATCATCTCCCCTCTCCAATGTGCCTTTGTGCCTCAGAGACAAATCTCTGACAACATCATCATTACTCATGAAATCATCCACATCCTCAAGAGAAAACAAGGGCGTGTTGGGCTAATGGCGCTAAAAATTGACATGTCTAAAGCCTTTGACAGAGTCAACTGGGAATCCATGATGGAAATTCTTTCATGTTGGGATTCCATGGGAAATTCACCAATCTTCTCTATAACTGCATATCTTCTATTCAATCCTCTGTTATAATCAATGGTACACCTCATGGGCTCTTTAAACCGACTAATGGTCTTAGACAAGGGGACCCCATCTCCCCCTCTCTCTTCATTATCTGCATGGAGCTCCTCTCTCGTTTAATTCATCAAAAGTGCTCCTTAAAGAAAATTAAGGGCATCAAAGTGTCTCGGGCATAGCCCGGCTATCTCTCACCTTCTGTTTGCCGATGACATTTTCATCTTCTGTAATGCTAAAACTGATGAAGCCCTTGAAATTCTCCAAACTCTCCAAACCTTTAGTTCTATCTCTGGTCAACAAATAAATTTCTCGAAATCTGGGGTCTTGTTCAGCAACAATACCCCACAAAATATTAAAGATGACATTCTAAGTATCCTGAACATGAGCAATCTTAATAAAAAAGATCTATACTTAGGTACTCCTCTCTTTTTAGGGCAAAAGAAATATATCCTCTTTAAAAGCCTTATTCAAAGAGTTGAAAAGAGACTTGCTGGCTGGAAAAGCAAAGTCCTGTCCCAAGCTGGGAAAACTATTCTCATAAACTACGTGACTTCGACCATTCCTTCTTATCAAATGTCTTGCTTCAAAATCCCTTTATCCATCTTGGTCGGGATAAACAAACTTCAGAGGGACTTTTGGTGGGGGATAAAACCAAATAATAAGAGAACCATGCATCTCACAAACTGGAATCATATCTGCCTTCCTAAAAGGCTTGGTGGGATAGGTATAAAAGACCTCAAAGCTCAAAATGTGGCTCTGCTTTCTAGGGTTGCTTGGAGGGTTATAACTAAACCCCAAAATCTTTGTTCTCAACTGTTAAAATCCAAATATTTTAGGAATTCTCATGTTTTTATGAATCATAAAAACCTCTCTCCATCTTGGACTTGGCATTCTATCTCCTCCTCCATCTCTAAAATGATTCCTGGTTGGGATATTGGGAATGGATCCTCAGTTAAAATTTGGGAAGATAACTGGATCCCTTCCATCCCAAACCATAAACCTACACCCTCTCTTTCATTAGTTGATGCTAACTTTGTTCAACCCATTACTGTTAATCAACTCATCATTCCTAATTCAACCTTGTGGGATCTTGGGTTATTAAACAGTCTCTTCCACCCTGACATGGTTCATCACATTAAAAACACCACCATTAGAAACACTCATGTCCCAGACACCTTAAAATGGATGGGGACTAAAAAAGGCCTTTTCACAGTTAAGTCTATGTATCATCTTCTCACAAAAAATGAAACTTTGGTTCAAAATGCTCTTAAGACTAAATTAAACCTTAGACTCTGGAAGACTTTAGCTCCTCCGAGAGCTATTCTCTTTCATTGGAAATGCCTCCATAATGTTGTTCCTACTAGAGAAAGATTAGGGCTCCACATTGGTATTATTGATAAAAAGTGTCCCTTGTGTGGTGCAAGTCTTGAAACTCTTAAGCACATGCTTCTTGAATGCCCCTTTACCCAAGCGGTTTGGTTCACTAGCATATGGAATTTTAGAATTGCCCATTATATTAACATGAACACTAAACAATGGTTAAGAACTTGGATTAATCCACCAAATCATTGGTTAGTTAATAAAACTGAATGGAGCTCTTATTGTGTGATTGCTACTTGGGAAATATGGAAGCATAGGTGTTCATTGATTTTCAGGAACCCGTCTCAGATTATTCATACTGGCCAGATTGCACAGAGTTCTATGCTTGCAACAAGAATCGACAACTTGGTTCTCAGGTTTATTCAGGGTACAATAAGAGGAAAGGATAAACAAAAATTGGCTACTGATCCTTCTCCGTGCCCAGTATGGATTCCTCTTGAGTTTGGTAGAACTAAAATAAATGTGGACATCACATTTACTGCTCCTGATAAGCCTATAGGAATTGGATTCCTAATGAGATCAGATTCTGGGTTATTCATCTTTGCAGGAACAGATTCAAGCAGTACAGGCAATGCAGCTGAAGCAGAATGCAGAGGCATCCTTGCAGCTATCAAAGGTGGAGTCAAACTCCGGCTGAAAACAGTTGAACTAGAGACCGACAACAAGGGTGCTGCTGACTACTTAAACGGCCATCCTGCGAACCTGACATGGTTGGCAACAAACATGTTAGATGAAGCAAAACTTATCTGTAACTCATATTTTAATTCAGTAAATTTTAGTTTCTGTAATATATCGGGCAATGAGTGTGCTCATATTCTGGCACATCATGCAGATATGGGCTCTCCATTACCTGTTTCTTTTTATTCTCCTCCTACTTGGCTTATAAACCAGATAAAGAGCGACCAACTTTTCTGTAACTCTGATGACTTTTAGTTACTTTTTAACGAAGTAATGATTATTAAAAAAAAAAAAAAATAGCACTACACTTTTTGATAACACGTAGAATTATATAGTTAATATTTTGAAAGAATCAATTACATCATGATCCACGTGCTTTTGGCACCGTCACATCTAAAATATAGACTTTCAAGACACACACATAACAAGATTTGCCTACGACTGTTACCCAACATGTTACCCAACATGACTCAGTCATAGACCATTCCCTTGCATCGACAAATAGACACCGACTTAAAGTAGTAACATCTGTAAGACAGAAAACTTGAGTTCGCTGTTGTCACTGCTGCCAAACACTCCCATGTCTGCAAGCTTCATTAGTTCTTTGGCTTGCATGAGGACAAGCCATTTTTAATACTGCCTGTTGATGCCAAATTACAAATCCCTACTCAATTTGTCCCAAAGTCGTACACCATTCATCAAGAGGGCATGGCAACATGGCGTGTGGTACAAACGTACACTCAATGAAAACTAAAAAATTTCCTTGCATCTTGCACCCCACTTGGAGTTTGGATTAACATATGTCACCCTTCCCTTTGCGACGACTTAGAAGGACAACCACCAAACAAACTAACCTCCTGAAACAATATTGTGGTAGTTTCTTTACTGAACAATCATCGCCATCGAAAACTAATAATATTAACAAATTTGTACAAATAACTTACAAACAGTTATTATCCATGATCTAGTGAACTCTATTGCATGGGATAAGGATAACTTGGTGGCATCAAATAATATTACAATTTAAAAGTGTACCGTGTTAACTTCCACTTGCATTTGTGAACTTAACCAACAGGTATGGGAGGTCTCCCACCTGATCTTGTTTGACTGCACGGTTGAGTTGCACTATTTGAGCTTGAAGGCTATCAAACTTCCCATCTACTTGTTGTTTCCATTCAGCAATCACCTGAGCCTCTTTTTCATACCTTTTCAGCAGTGGAGTTATGGCCTTTAGAGAGGTTTTGCTGACACCTGCACCCATCGCCTTTATGCAACCCCTACTATCTTTCCCGAGAATCTATATTATAACTAGCACTTATAAAACTTGGTAAAAAGACAAACAAAGGTCAAGATTTGCACAGGAGATTATAGAGATTTGGTTTTAATGAGATTTGGAAATAAGTGGTCAGGATTAATCATATCATAACAGATTAAAATTTTATCAAAAAATAACAAATTAAAATAAAAATAAAACCCTATTCCATTGTCTTCCCCCCTTTCTCTCTACACGAATTTTTGCTTCAACCAAACCTTAATTCCTTTCTCTGCGAATCTCCTATATATATTCTTCAATATCTCCAATCTAAAGTACGAATCTATTCTTCAATCTCCAATATCTATTCTTCCATTAACATAAGACACTAGAAATTCCATCGGAGAAGGCGTTGGTTGGTTTATTTTTGCTACTTGCGCAGGTTAGTGATTTTTCTTCTTCTTTTTCTTACAAAGTGTTTTAAGAAATTGAAATTGATTTTCAAAAAAACCCAAAAATAATAATGAACAAAAGCTCTAATTGTATATCTTCTTACCAAAACTCAGTTTATATTTATGGGGATATAAATTTCCAGGTTCTCTTTGTGTCGCCAGGTACTGATTACTGTATATAAGTGGTGAGCTTATATACAGGTTTCTATATTATAGGATCCGTCTGACTGATACAATACCAGGAGAAATTATAGTCAGTTAGTAGGAGGGTTCCAATTCCTCTTCTTTTTAGTGGAGGCAACCTGAATTCAGTAATCAGTAATTTCTTTAAGTCATTTAATAATTAATACAAATATATACATCACATATAAATGTAAAAGGGAAGAGATGATTGATTGATGTAGTTGGCAAAACCTTAACCTAAATTCATGGTAATCTGGTATGATCGACTCAACTCTTTTAATTTGTCTTTTAATCCCTAGCTACATACATCATCTTTTATAAAAAAAAAAATTATATATATGTTATCAGTACTGTATTAGTATTTATTAATAGTATATATATGACCTTTTAATTTATACAACAATTCTTGATGTGTTTGATAAATTGCTTGAATGAAAGAAATAATTTCTTCTCTTCTTCAACTTAATCCTCATAAAACATATAATATTGTATGTTAAAAAAAATTGAGCAAAAGGATTTGAGTTGTGTTGCAATTACACGTCAGTCACGGCTATTCTCCCTTTCAGTGGATTCCACCAGTCTGCGACAATGTACATAGGTAGATTCTACGAAAAACAGTTTGGATTACATTAGTGCCCTGGAATGGGAATGCTAATTAATTAGGCAATGCTGAAATGATGAGTTGAATGTATACCGACGTATTACTAAAAGGCGAACTTAAATTTTGTAATCCTAACCAACTTACACGCCGATATATGGATTATATTCAGTTACATTGTCTTGAAAACTAACCACAAAACGTTTGTTCTTTCAGTTACTCAAAATAGATAGGCCTTCTTACTAAAAATACAACCTGAAGTCGTGTACAAATTAAGGTGCCCGTTTGTATATCCCAATGTAAACTGGAAGTGCCAGTGCCTAGCTACTACACATAGTTGCACGTCACCCTCCTACACCTTCTCTAGATCAACCTTGAAGTCTACTGGCCACTGCGGTGCCACACATAATACCATGAGTTGTTAATCCTCTTGAGTTTCTATTGTAGCTGATGGACATTGTCCATTAATATCTTACTTGCAAATTTTGTATTTGCAAGTGAATTTTCTTCTCACATAACATAAATTAGCTTGGTTAGTGCTTACTAAGAAGTAAGAAGTCATTCTACCTGCTTGGATTGTTTTTATAATTTTCTCGCTATGTAAGTTACTATGTCTTAATATATACAAAAAACAACAGGGTTGTACTACAAAGCTTCTTTTGCCTCCAATTGACGACTCCCCTTGGGCTCTTACTGTACATCCCTTTGAATGGTGACTTCCCAGGCAACGGTCCGATTCACATAGTTTTTATAGGCAAAATCTGAAGTTGGAAGAACTTATTCCCACTCGGGGTCCCCCTTGCACTGAGCTCCTCAGCAAGTCTCCCACTGACTGATGACTGGAGTCTCCGACTCTTCGTCCTGAGTGATAAGCACTGCTAAACCTGCTCAGTTGGATCAGTGCCTATGACCTGTAATATATCTCATTAGGCACCTTGATGCCTTTGATATAGGCATATAGCCATAAGGGTTTCAGATTGCATTCTTCACTCACATTGTCACTATGACGAGCTGTCCTCAATCTTAGCTACCCGATCTGCCACAAAATTTGCTTTTCTCCATGTGTGAGAAAGAAACAAAAATTCCATTTTAACTGTGCAAAAGACCATCTCAACAAAGAAGAAGAATACCTCGAGAAAAAGTGTTGAGATTAAGAAGCACTCATGTACAAAGGATGGGGTTACTCAATATCAAAACAACCGACCATCTGGATTTCAAATAGCTACTGTATCAAAACCAGGTTCAGAGATTGTCTTTTTGTTCGGCTCATCATTTGGTCAATGCACTACAAACAGGAAATGAACCAACCACTTCCACACCAGCCCACCCTCTTCCTGACAAAAAAAGAGTCCTTGACACTTGACAGAGACAAAAGACAGTTGTTTGGTACTGACTCAGACAAGAAAACTCACAGGTAACCTCTACAAAAAAAAAATTTCATTGAGCTTCATTTTTCTTGAGAGCTCAAACATTAGAAACGACTAAACTTGACTCTACTACCATTTATATACGCAATTAAACCACTCAAATCTATCCAGGTGAGTATGATATACACTACATATATTTTAATATCATGTTATCCCGTTATCTAGTCATAATGCCCAATATTTTGATTGCACTTTATCACCTGATATTTATTTGCTTAAAAAGTGGTGTTTATGAAATTGAAATATATCATAAATATAAAGTCGTACAATATTGTCTTATTGGCAAGAATACTTGGCTGGATTAGTGAACTGGAATTCATCTCCATCATGCACACTAAAGTTGGCTGATTCTTTAGCTAAAAACATACCATTTCCAAATTGTACTGTGATTACCCTTTCAAGCAAAGATCTTATCATTTTCAGACTAGTATGTAGCTCTTCATACACTCATAGAGTTGCAACTTTTAAGCACTTTCTTTGGGGTTGTGATAAACAATTCAAAAGCTTCTACCATGACTCCCCACTAGCATCTAACCGAGTACGAGTACGGACAGTTAGTGAGTTAACAGTGAGAATTCATTAATTAGGCTTGATTCTTTTCAACTCCTTACTGCGAAAAATTGATCAAATGCCTCCCTATACCTACATTTGTTACATACCTTCCTGAAGTCCTCATATCAACAGTACAGCTGTACAGATAACATCTATATTATAATTTGCAGTGAGTGTACAGTTTGGTAGATACTGATGTGCAACGGAAGCTTTAATCCAAGGATTGGTTGTAATACCGATAATCTAGATAATAGCAAATAACAGAGAAAGTAATCGAAAAAACGCAATCACACACAATAACACCAATATTAACGTGCTTCGGCAAACCCGCCTACTCCACCCGGCAACCGATCAAGAAGATTTTATTAATCAGAGAAAAGAAACAACCTAATTACAAATCTATAATTCCTTGTCTCTTTCTCTTTCACACTAGAACCTGAGAAACCCTATTATGAAAACCCTCATAAATTTGTCTCTCCCTATCTAGTAATGTTTTCACCTTTGGTTCACTCTCTCTTCTCTTTACCACCCTTTTACAATAGCCAACTAGTTGAGTATATATAATACCCAAGAGTTCCTAATCCATACAAGGATTCTAATTGAATAACAATATCAATTAGAATACCAAGTACACAAGAGTTCCTAATCCATACAAGGATTCTAATTGAATATCAATACCAATTACCAATTAGAATACCAAGTACTTATGGGAGTAGAATTCCTACCTATATTGTTTCTAGAAACAAACATAAGGTATGATCCTATAGACCTCACTTAATATAAGCTATTATCCTGCGCAATGCGAGCCAATACACAACAATCTCCACCTTGGCGAGCGAATGAACTTGATTATTGTTGACTCCACCCGCGCCCGTGAAACCTTCTTGATCCATGTTGCCGCCTCCACCCTTTTGGGTGCCCAATCAATTATGATTGGCTGACAAGTTTGAGATACCCTCAAACTTGCCCACAGGAATCCACTTGCTGACCATCTTTCCCTTTCTTGAGTTCCTTCCTTCTGCAGCCACCTTGTTCATAACAGAACCCTGTGATTTAAACATCACCTTACCTACCTTAGGACCAACTCTAGATCTTACTATTGTTTGACCCAATAGTATATACAAGCCACTACTACTCGCGACTCCTTTCATGATCACATTGGAATCTCTGCAAACCTCTACAACTCCACCTTTGCCAGTGAACTTGTAACCCAACAAATCTAACTTGAAAAGAGAAATTAGTTCTTTTTGCAAACTCGGCACATGTCAAACACCTTCAAGAGTATGTATCCTCCCGTCATACATCTTGATGTGAATATTACCGACTCCCACTATCGACTTCTTGGAGCCATCACACATCGACATTCAGCCACCCTCACATCTTTTATATTTGTCGAACCATGACCTATGTGAACAAACATGTTTTGTGGCACCGCTATCAAGTACCCATTCCCGATGTAAATTTTCTTCTTGAGTAGTCACCAAGAGTAATTCATCATCAAACTCTACTTGATTAGCTTGTCTGCCAGAATTAGCAATATGCTTGCCTTTTCCTGACCTGGAGCTATTTGCCGAAACCGCTCCACCTTTTTCCTCACAATCCCGTTTAAAGTGCCCTGTTTTTCAGCACTTCCAATATTCTATGTGAGCCTTGTTACTCTTGTTAAATCCTTTCCGTGATCCCCCATTAATCACCAATCCCTCACCATGAGATTCATCGTCTCTGCTTTTATTTCTGATTTCATGAGATAAAAGAGCACTGACAACCTCATCCAATTCCAGAGTTTCCTTTCCATAGAGCAACGTGGTAATAATATGCTCATAGGATTGGGGCATGGAGTTCAGAAGTAGATGTGTTTTATCTTCATCTTCTAACTTCACTCCAACATGAACTAATTCAAAAAGCATGTTATTGAAGACACTGAGATGTTCATTAATACATGTACCTTCTGCCATCCCCAACCTGTAAAGTTGCTGCTTGCGGTATAATCGATTTGATAACGACTTAGTCATATACAAACTTTCAAGCTTTAACCAAAGTTTTACTGAAGAACTTTCTGTGAGAACGTTTGACAAGACCTCCTTCGTTAAACACAATCGAATCGCACTAGTAGCCTTCAAATCAAATTCTTCCCAATCATCATCTGACATATCCGCCGGTTTTCCCTTTAATGTTTTGTGTAGCCCGGATTGTACCAAGAGATCTTGGACTTGTACTTTCCACAAACCAAAATTCATCTTTCCATCGAACTTCTCTACATCAAACTTCAAACCTGAATTTGAAACCCTTTGCGCCATCTCGAAAATCCCTACAACCTAGAACCTTGCTCTGATACCACTTGATGTGCAACGGAAGCTTTAACCCAAGGATTGGTTGTAATACCGATAATCTAGATAATAGCAAATAACAGAGAAAGTAATCGAAAAAACACAATCACACACAATAACACCAATATTAACGTGGTTCGGCAAACCCGCCTACTCCACCCGGCAACCGATCAAGAAGATTTTATTAATCAGAGAAAAGAAACAACCTAATTACAAATCTAAAATTCCTTGTCTCTTTCTTTCTCACACTAGAACCTGAGAAACCCTATTATGAAAACTCTCATAAATTTGTCTCTCCCTATCTAGTAATGTTTTCACCTTTGGTTCACTCTCTCTTCTTTTTACCACCATTTTACAATAGCCAACTAGTTGAGTATATATAATACCCAAGAGTTCCTAATCCATACAAGGATTCTAATTGAATAACAATACCAATTAGAATACCAAGTACACAAGAGTTCCTAATCCATACAAGGATTCTAATTGAATATCAATACCAATTACCAATTAGAATACCAAGTACTTATGGGAGTAGAATTCCTACCTACATTGTTTCTAGAAACAAACATAAGGTTTGATCCTATAGACCTCACTTAATATAAGCTATTATCCTGCGCATTGCGAGCCAATACACAATAGATACTCTACAGATATGGTGGACGAATAGAATTTTGGGACAGCTGCCAACACTCCAAAAGAAAAAGAGATATTATCAAAAATATTGACAATATTAACCCTCCAAAAATATTAAAACACTACAGCCCAAAAGTATAAGTTTATGTGGAAATCTGACAGTTTAGATTTAATCTAAATCAAAAACTAAAGTCCAAATATTTAGGGCAATGTGTGATGAAAAGATGAGGTCTATGTATACAAAATTCTATCCAAAGAATTGGGCCAAAAGGCCAAATTCCGAGCCCATTTGGTCAAAAGGACATTTCTAAAAAAGTGGCTTTCAAAAGGACAAACTTATTGATCTTATGTCAAGGACATAAGATTTTCTTAGGCCCAAGGACATGGCCGTAATATCTGCCCGACATATGATCCAACAAGATTTTATAATAACCTTTTTACCCCTACATAGATATAGTAAATAGATGATCGAATTTGAAAAGTTCCATTTATTTGAAATTCTATTTCCTTTTTTATCTCTTTGTTTCTAGATCTCTTGGAGATTTTTTCTACTTTTGTTTATCATCTCTCTCTATTCGTTTGAAAAATCGAAGAAGTTTGATTTTGCTATTCAAATTTGATTTTTCGAATTGAAGAATTTCATTTGAAATCTCTTTAGGAGTTTAATTCATTTGGTTGTTCGATGTACAAAACTAATTATTAGTGGAGAACAACCTGTGGGTATTGAAACAAACACATATATGTATTGAAGAAATGATTACTAATGGAGAACTATTGTAGTTATTAATTGTGATCAATTGTGATTGTAACGAATGGAGAACTATTGTAATTATTAATGGTGACTAATGGAGAACTATTCTAATTAATAATTGTGATTGAAACTTTTTAATTGTCAACAAAGTACGAATTTTACAGTTCTCATAGAGAAGAAGATTGAGTCAACTCAGTTTCTTGAGTCAACTCAGTTATCTTGTGATCACATCATGTTATCACTGTAGGACTCTTTGAAAATTAAATATGTGTGATAATATGATGTTATCAGTAGACTTCCTTGATAACATCATGTTATCAGAGTAATGTTTCAGAATTCCAATAAAAGTTTACTATTGAAAATTGGTTTCATGTAGTGACAAAAAGGATGAAGAAGAAAAGAACCTAACAAAAAAAACTGGAGTAGAGGATAAAGGAACTTACTTCTTTGTTGTTGATTATATGTGATCAGAGAGTATGTAATGTTATCAGATATATGATAACATGATGTTATCAGTTTCAGATTTATGATAACATTATGTTATCACTGAAAATGTGTGATAACATGATGATATCACTACATTCGTCCTTGATAACATGAGCTCCAAATATATGATAACATGATGTTATCACTGCACTTGTACTTGACAACATTATTTTATTATCTTTATTTAGGCTTTAGGGTTTTTATTTAATGTTAATGGTCGATAACTTGTACAAATCCTACTAGGGTTAACAACACCCATATGTGGTAGTGTTTTAGATGTATCATATGTGTACGTAAAATTAGTTCCATTAGGGTTAATAGCACCATACGTGGTAGTGTTTTAGATGTGTCATACGTGTGCGTAAAATACTGGGAAAAAAAAGTGATGCCAAGATTTGAATGTAGAAGAAATTTAACATTTATGAACTTGGCAATAGCTAAAATAATTTATAACAAACAGTACATGTTTGTACTTATCAAAAGATTTGAATGTAACATACATGTACTTAGCAATAGGAAAGTAAATCTTTTATCCACAATTTATAACAAGCAAAGTTCTTATCAAACACTACTACTTTTCGAAAGTAAGTATTCTATCCACAAGATTTAGATATTCTTCAGTCTAATTCCTTGGGGAATCATTCAAGATTGAAACTGCCCATTGAACACGTATTCTTTGTCCCAATTTCCCATCTACATTATCTAACCTAGTACAAGATTCATAAAGGTCAAACCTTCCATGATCTAGCCAACATAAATAGCACAATCACCATTTTGGCCTTGTTGTGTGTTGTAGCTTCTTCCAATGGCAGATCCAACTTTAATGATCCCTTTTGCAGCTCCATCCTAAATTTTTTGTTCATTAGGACAACAAGATGGCGTTTCTGATTTTCAAGCAAAATTAATTTGCTATCAGCTTTTGTTTTCTTAGAAAAAAAAATATAAACAAAATTAATATATTATCAACATAAACCTATACTGGCCATAGTGATAACATGATGTTATCAGAGATACCAAAACTGATAACATCATGTTATTAGGGAAACCTACACTGGCCATAGTGATAACATGATGTTATTAGAGATACCAAAACTGATAACATCATGTTATTAGGGAAACCTACACTGGCCATAGTGATAACATGATGTTATCAGGGATACCAAAACTGATAACATCATGTTATCAGGCAAAGTCACGAATGATAACAAGCCAAGTCTTACCTCCCCAGTTAGTTTCACATCATGTTATCACAGTACAACATGATGTTATCACCTTCAGTTTCATTCCAAAGTAAAATAATAATAAAAAGAAAAGTGATAACATCATGTTATCACAGTACAAACCCACTGATAACATGATGTTATCACCTTCAGTTTTATTCCAAAGTAAAAAAAAGTAAAAAAAGAAAAGAAAAAAGTGATAACATCATGTTATCACGGGACAAGCTCACTGATAACATGGTGTTATCACCTTTAGTTTAATTTCATCAAGTAAAATAAAAGTAATGAACAGGTGATAACATCATGTTATTAAAGGACAAGCCCATTAATAACATGATGTTATCACCTTCAGTTTCACTCCAAAGTAAAAAGAAATAAGATAACATCATGTTATCACAGTATAAGCCCACTGATAACATGATGTTATCACCTTCAGTTTCATTCCAAAGTAAGAAAAAAATGATAACATCATGTTATTATATCACAGGACAAACCCACTGATAACATGATGTTATCAAAGTAACTTGTTCAAATCCTACTAGGGTTAACATCAGCCAAACGTGGAGTTTTTTATTTTTCCCATACGTGTCTATAAAATTAGTTGGGTAACTTGTTCAAATCTCATTAGGGTTTACAGTACCCATACGTGGTAGTTTTCTATTTGTCCCACAAATCCTACAAAAAAAAAAAAAATGATGTTATTAGCTGTAAGTTTCTTACAAATAAAAGAGGAGACTGATAACATGATGTTATGAAAGACAAGTACAGTGATAACATGATGTTATCAGCTTTAATTTTCTTACAAATAAAAAAGAAGGTTGATAACATGATGGTATGAAAAATAACTATAATGATAACATCATGTTATCACCTTTAAGTTTATGTTATCAAAGACTACCATAGTGATACCATCACGTTATCACATTTAAGTCTTTATAAATTAAACCCAACACTGATAACATCATGTTATAACATTTAAATTTTTTAGGGGTATTTTGTATTTGGTCCTTCTAGAACATTTGTATTTAGCAAGTGGTATAGAGTTTTTCATTTATTAGTATTTAGTCCCTTTTCCGTTACTTGACTAACAGTCAACTCAATTGACTGTAGTCAAACCACCCAATTTTTCAAAATGCCTAGACTACTTATGCACGTGCGAGACACATGTTTTAGTGAGAAGAAAAATATATTTTTAAACTCTACCTTGACAAAAGAATAAGTTTTATCACTTAAATTTGCAAATGAAGAACTACCCATTAATGAGTTTGAAAAACCCAATACCCATTGTTCTTCATCCTTCAAAGTTTATTGCTCTTGGTCTATGAATCACTTTTGTAAATCATTTTTATGAATTGGCTTATAAAATAAAATAATTTTTAAGTTTTTTTCCCATCTTCTTCATCTTTGAGGTATAGAGAATGTTTTGGTTTTGTTGGGTATTGGGTTTCAATTTCTATTACTTGACAAGAACAATGGATGGGTATTAGGTTTCCAAATTGGAAGAGAAGAAAAATGGGTATTTGGTTTTCAATTTTAATTGTTTGGCAAGAACTATGGGTATTAAGTATTTATAGAAGAACAATAAGTGTTGGGTTTTTCAATTGCTTGACAAAAAGAATGACTTTTCAATTTCAATTGCTTTAAAAGAAAATTGGGTTTCAATCTTGATAATTTTTGGGGTTGGTTTTTTTGATTTTGTATTGAGGGTTGTTAGATTGATGGGATATTACTTTGCAAGATTTTGTTATTGTTGTTTATCACTATCTTTGTTTTTTTATTTCTATTATTTTGTTTAGTTTATTTCTATTTATTGGTTTATTTTTGGACCATTGGATGAAGCATAGAATGATATTTGTTGTTCATAAAAATGCACATGATTAACATGTGCATGGGTAGTTTAGGTATTTTAAAAACTTGGATGGTTTGACTACAGTCAACAGAGTTGACTACCAGTCAAATAACGGAAAAAGGACCAACTGTTAATAATTGAAAAACTCTATACCACTTGCTAAATATGAATATTCTAGAGGGATCAAATACAAAATAACCCAATTTTTTACAACTAAATCCAACACTGATAACATGATGTTGTCAAAGACTACAACAGTTAGAACATCACATTATGACCTTTAAGTTTTTTACAAATCAAGGATATTACTGATAACATGATGTTATTAAATAGTAATACAGTGATAACATCATGTTATCACCTTGAAAGAACTGAGTTGACTCAATCTTAGTAACTAGGTTATAAAAGAACTGAGTTGACTCAATCTTCTTCAATGAAAGATTTGTAAGATAGTTTCGTTTTCAATTGAAAATATCAAAATTAATAATTACAATAGTTTCCAACTTCATATCTGCAATCGAAGATCAGATGGTTCTCCATTACTAATCATTTCTTTATATTTGGAACATTTTCACAACCCGAATCTGTGTTTTTTTCAATACCATATATTGGTCTTCATTAATTATCATTTCTTCAGCCATTGATGAACCTTTAAACACTTACCCACTTCAATAATTAGTTATGGGTTTAACTCAAGTTTTTTCCATGTTGTTTGATTTTGAAGTTTATTCTTGGATTTAAAAGTGGAGAAGAGAGCAAAGGAGAGTAGTTTTTAAAAGCAAAATGCACAAAGAGAAAGAGAAAAAAGACGTACAAAAAAAATTAACATGGGGGTATTTTTGTCCTTTGGTTCGGGCATGTTACTTGGGCAGCCTGTGTCCTGCATACTAATGCGAAATTGATTTTTTCCTTACCATTTAACGGTTTTAGAATTTTGTCCTGGAGCCCAATTCGCTGAATTCTATCTACATCAAAAAGCCCTAACTGAAAACAAAATAATACACTCCCATCAAACACAACAGCTACAATCCCATATAGATCCACCACCTCACTTTATAAAAGCAAAACTTCATTATCATTCCTTCAAATAAACTTCACATCTTAATCTTCAGCATGGTATCAAACACTAACCACCTCATTTTCGATCATTCTCCTTCAAATCAAAGATATGGTTTTATAGTTTTGCTTCAAACTTTTAATAGAAGATATGGACTGACAAAGGGAGATTCTTTGATTGTGTTTCAATGTTCGTAAAAAGTAGTACAAGGTAAAATTAGAAATGGTGAAGAACTAGCCTATTTCGTTCTAATTCCAAATAAAGCAAAGTTTTTTGTTTATATTCCATTTATTCCAAGAATGCCTTCACCAATGGGTTTGCTACCAAAAAGTATATTTGTTATTTGTACACCACTAATCTAGATCTACTATAACTTCATTTTTTTTTTAAATGTTTGATACTGAATATATTGTTATGGTTCTTTGTAGGAAGTTCTATCTACGGTCCATAATTGGTTGTAGAATTGATGTTAATATATGTGCCTCAGTGAGAGCCTTGAAGTATATACACAAGTATATTTACAGATCAAATGACAAAAGGACAAGGGTTGCTTCCGGAACGTTTTACCATCACCATGATGTTACTTCCTCATTCAACCACCTATTCAAATTGTTGTCACTATGTCTAATGATATCTTAGCAACAAGGCTATAGTTCAAACTACTATGTGAATAAGAAGTTTATAATTTTGTTAGGTTTTTGGGTATTATTCCAGTTTTCAATTAATTGTCAAGTTTTAAGTCAATAAACAATAAATTACTCAAATACACAATCTGAAATTTTTGGGGTTTTGGTCTCATATTTTGGGCACCACAACAACATAACTAGTATATGTGGCTACAAGAAGTCCACCAGATTCTGTAATTCCACAGTCAAATTTTTATGTTGCCACATAAATATTTATTTTGATATTGATAACTATAAAATGGTTATCAATATTTTGTTCAACTCTTCAAATTTAATTCTTTTAAATTGATTGTATTATTAACAATTTAACAGTCAACTGTATATTTTCATCTTTATAATTGCGTACGGAGTTCAAAATTAGTATTTTAAATATAATTAAAAATAAACGTCCCGGAGGGACGGGTCATACCTAGTCTATTTAATAAATCAAAATTAAACTAATGTATAATAAAGGGGTTATTTTGTATTTGGTCCCTCTAGAAGATGGGTAATTAACGTTTGGTCCATTTTTATCATTTATTAGTAAATGGTCCCATGGGTGGTGGTTACATGTTCAAGTTCAATCCGATAAGATAACTTGCATGATTATTTCCATTACTATTTAGAGGGACTATATTTTAAACGAAATATGAGAAAAGAGGACCATAAACTAATTTTGCATATCTACAAACAAATTAATTTTCTAGTTTTTGAGTTTTCAGTCACGTGCTAGTCACATGAAAGGGTAATCTGGTCATTAAAAAATATGGATGCTTTGACTCTAGTCAACTGGGTTGACTGACACTCAAGTGAAGGAAAAAATACGATTTACTAATAAACGATAAAGATTGGACCAAATGCTAAATACCCATTTTCTAGAGGGACCAAGTACAAGATAACCCAATAAAATAATATTCCCACATATAGAAAAATTGAATAAAATGAGATAATATTGCATCCGCACCTCAACCACAATATAATCAATGGTTGCCTATAAGTGTGGGTTTGACAAGATAGAATGATTAACTCTGTCCTATTAAAGTATTCAATGAAAGATGTGTACATGAATATCCTTAAAGAATATCATTAACCACAAGAAAGCTAAGAATATAAAAAGGAAAAAAATATCTATGGGAAACACTTACAAGCAAACCAGGCCTCTTTGGAACTTTCTTTTTAGACTTATGCATTCCAAGATAAATCGAACTCCGGGGGACTTGAGAGTTGAGTATACACATCTCTTTCGCTATTGAATGTCGAATAACTTGTTCAGAGGTCCTTCCACTACAGTTGGGAGCCTTTATCATGGAACAATTTGTATAGCAAACAAATGAGCACAATGTCTTCCAAATTGAAGGGAAAGGAGGTCTACATACATATATGGTTTATGCATAGAAGTTTCATTTCTCTAAGCCCAACCAAGTTGTATATAATCAGTTTGACAGAGGATCAAATTTAAGTAAACACTAATCACTACTCTAAATTTTTTTGAAACGAACAGGTTTGTGATATTGGTTTTAAATTGAAAACTACCGAAAACACAATAAAAAAAAATATGGTCCAAGTCGAGCGACACATCAATCAGCAGTGAATAGTAGGATAAGCCCAAGTCGAGTGATGTAACATCGATCAGCCAGCCTGTAATACCCAAGATCTGCAGATTCAGATGGAGAAGAAGGTTCAGTCGGTTGAATCAAATGGGCCGAACCGACCCGTTTCATTTTTGACCCATTTTCTGTTTTTGACCCGTTTTACGGTTTTGACCCGTTTTCATGTTATAAAAACCAGATCTGATTTTTAGCACGAATTTTCTTATTAAGGATCAATTAAAAATCTTAAGAAGAAGAAGAAGAAAAACCTTCTAAAACCTAGGGTTTTGATTGGGTATTGCTTGCTTACATTGTTTTGATTAATTGGTGGCTTGGAATTGGATTTTCTTTCTTGTTTGTGCATCTTGGTTGTGTTCATCTTCAAAGGTAAGTTATATTACTTGATGTTTTCTCTTACTTTCTAGATTAGGTTGAAGTAACCCCTTGTTAGCATGTTTAATTTCGTTTATTATAATTGAATTGCATGATAAAGTATGATTTAGTAAGTAGAACTCAATAAAGTTACAATCTTGTTGATGTTTAACTATGTATTAATGCTGAAATTTAACTTTAAGAACATATTAATGTAGGAATTAGTGATTTAAAACATGCTTAATGTTAATTCAATGTCCCAAAGCATAATAGATGATTATATTGCTTACTTTGTACTTTGTATGATGAATAAAGCATGATTATATTGAATTTATTAATGATCAAATTTATATTTTAAAATATGTTATTATTGGGCTTGAAGATTTGACTTGGTATTGTAGTGTTTGATTGAACCCATTGGTTATGGACTTTCGTACTTTAGAATTTTCTGAACTTGACATCATACTTGTTTATGTTGTTCGTCATATATATTTATATGCACAATGAATGGAATAGAATGGTTGGATTGAACCATGTGTTGGATTAGATTTGGGCGTGTTAAACAAATTAACATAGGACCCGTATGATGGGGAGACGTCCCGGAGTGTTATCACATGACATAGCTCGATGAGTGTATGGCTATGATGTGTACGACTCGGTGCTACTGCACAACTTTGTATATGAATTTCATGGATTGAAATTGATGGATTTGGATGGACTTGATGATTTGGTTTGAGATTGTAATTGATGGACTTTGATTGATTAGATTGATTTGGGCGTGTTAGTAACACAGGACCCGTTGGGAGACATCCCTAAGTTATGTCAAATGACCTAGCTTGATGAGTGTATGGCTGCGATGCGTACGACTCGGTGCTACTGCACAACTTGGCACTTGATGCATGGATTTGAATTGACGTAATATGATGGATTGAAATTACTGGATAAGGACTTGATCTGATATTGTAGATTGATTGAAACATGATTGACATTGCGGATTACCAGATAATGATCTTGTTGATTTATTTATCATTGTGTTAAATGTTAGAATGAATTGATTAGTATTTATAATTGTTTATCTTTAGGATGCGCGGATTCCTTTTCTGGGAATTAAGATCGAACCTTAAGTTCTGTAACTTGTTGGCGTTTAACGTCTTCCCTTTTCCCTTTTCCCTTTTCAGGATACAAGTGTTTTAGAGATGAAGTGTTCGATAAGAGCTTGGTGGAGTTTGTCTTGAGTTGCTCATATAGTTGGAGTTTGATGAGTTGTAACCTTCGGGCATGACTCTGATGTATATTTATATAGTTTGTATTTTGTTTAGTCTTCCGCTGTTAGTTTAGTATTTGTTGTTTATTTTATTATGTTCTTCTGTGGTCTAGAGATGTGATGTCACGTGACAGTAGTGTGACCCTACAGTCCATGGAGGACATATGGAGATCATTATGACTCTGTTGCCCGGTTTTGGCATGGCCAGCTAGGATCGGATTTCAGGGGCGTTACAGTTGGTATTAGAGCTTAGAGTTCATTTGTTCTTTAGGGAGTACCTGTGGAGTCTTTAGGAGTATGAGCAACCATTGGTAGAGTTTACTTTAAACTCCAATTGAGTGAGGATCGTTTTGATTGAATGAAGTTGTGTTTTATTGATACCTTTGTGTTCGGTTGAGTTTTTATATATGTATAGATATATTATTTTGTTTGTGGTGAGGAAGTGCTTCTAGATATTATTGCATTATTATCATATGATTTGGAAATATACAGTCTGGATAGTTACCTTCTGGAAAGAATGGTTGAAGTAGATCCTTGTGAGGATAGTTTGGTTGATGCCCATGTTCTTTTGGGATGGTATTCCAGATGGAATGAGGATTAGTTGCAATCATGTTGGCGAACGTTGTTGAGAGATTTGATTTATTTTGTTGCTTATGATTGTTTAAGTATAATTGAAGCATGTAGCATTTGAGATTATAAGATGTTTGAATGAGCTTTATATCACTTTTGATATTACTGATTAAGTGTATATTTTTTTTCTTTGAAATGGAAAATACTTGATGATTTTATGTTTTAAAAAAAATTTAAAACTTGAAAGATAAGTTTTTACTTTGTAAGCTTAATGTTTTTAAAAACATTTGAGATTTGTTGCTTTGATTTTAAAGCATTGATTGTCATGTTATATGAAAATATGGGTATTTTTTTTTAAAATAAACAAATTATATTTGAATTTGGAAGATAGATGATTGATAAATGTTCTTCATGTGATCATGTTTATTGATGAGATATATGTAGCATACATAGGTTGATTTGATTGAAAAATTCTTTACATAGGGATTTTGGAATAAATATATTCTTAAGATCATTAAGCATAATGGTATAAATTGCTTATGTTATTGATATATAGGATGTTTGAGGGTGATTACATATCTTAATTCAAAGATATATGTTGTATTACATGTGGAATTAATAATAAAGATAAATTGAATTTATATGATATGTTTATTGCATTCTTTAGAATGACTTGATTAAGTTGAAGCGAGATTAAAATTCTAAAAGAATAAAGTTTTGATTGCATGTTGTAAGATTTGGCTAAGGTAGAGTTAAATCTATAAAGCATGCTAGTATATATATTTTTGGTAAAAAATATGAAAAAAGTATTCATTTTGCGTGTTATTGTTACTGTTCATGCTTTTTTCAGAGTTTTCCATTATGAATTTTTGAAAACTTTCTTTTGATGATCTATAGATAATTTAAATACGGTCGTTTTAATATATAGTATGAATCATTTTGATATTTGGCTGGAAAGTTATGATTTTTCTCGTAAAACTTATGTAGATTTTACTGATTACAATTTTCATTAAAATTGATTATGAATTTAGAAAACGTTTCTTCTGATGAACTGTAGGCTTTATTGCTACAAAGATTTTGACATATTGTACATGTCGTTTGGATTAGCAGTTATTAAGATATGAATTTCTGATTGAAATCGGTTGGATTTTAGTTATTGCTTGTTTCAGAAAAGTCCGTCAGTCTTTTGGAAAAACTTTATTCTGACAGATTGTAGATTATTTAATTATGAGCATTTTGATATACTACATGTCTATTTTGGATCAGTCAGTAAAAAAATATGATTTTTCTTGTATACTTTTAATCTAATTCAAGTATTTCAGCTTTTCTGCTTGATTTTAAAGCATTGATTGTCATGTTATATGGAAATATGGGTATAATGTTTTTTTAGATAAACAAATTATATTTGAATTTGGAAGATGGAAGCATGATAAATGTTCTTTATGAGATCATGTTTATTGATGAGATATGTGTAGCATACACAGGTTTATTTGATTGGAAAATTCTTTGCATAAGAATTTTGGAATATATATATTCTTGAGATGATTAAGCATAATGGTATAAATTGCTTATGCTATTGATAAGATTGAGGGTGATTACATATCTTAGTTAAAAGATATATGTTGCTTTGCATACGGAATTAATGATAAAGATTAATTGGATTTATATGATATGTTTATTGCATTCTTTAGAATTACTTGATTAAGTGGAAGCGAGATTAAAATTTGAAGAGAATAAAGTTTTGATTGCATGTTGTAAGATTTGGATAAGTTCGAGTTAAATCTATAAAACATGCTAGTATATATTAATTGCGATATATATATTTTTGGTAGAAAGTATGAAAGAATTATTCGTTTTGCGTGTTACTGTTACTGTTCATACATGTTACAGAGTTTTCCATTAGGAATTTTCGAAAACCTTCTTGTGGTGGTCTGTCGATAATTCGTACGGTCGTTTTAATATATAGTATGCATCGTTTCGATATTTCGTTGGAAAGTTATGATTTTTCTTGTAAAACTTATGTAGATTTTACTGATTACAATTTTTATTAAAATTGGTTATGAATTTTGAAAATATTTCTTCTGATGAACTGTAGGCTTTATCTCTACAAAGTATTTGACATATTGTACATGTCGTTTGTATTAGCAGTTATTAAGATATGAATTTTTGATTGAGTCGGTTGGATTTTAGTTATTGTTTTTTCAGAAAATAAATTCGTCAGTCTTTTGGAAAAACCTTTTTCTGATAGATTGTAGAATATTTAATTATGAGCATTTTGATATACTACATGTCTTGTTTGGATCAGTCAGTAAAAAGATATGATTTTTCTTGTATACATTTAATGTAATTCGAGTATTTCAGCTTTTCTGCTCGAAACTATCCGAAATTTTCAAAACTTTGTCTTAGATTGTGTGGAGTTCTTTAATACGATCGTTTGGACATATAATTCGCTTTATTTGGAATTTTGGTTAGAGAGTTATGAATTTTTGAATATTATGCCACGTTTAAAATAAAATTGGTTATATGCATGTTAAAGCATCGTGAAGCTTGGAATATTATAACATCATCCCATTCATGACAATAATAATGTAAAACTTCGAATAGTGTCTAGTTTGTTTATTTATAATAAATTTTATCACAACATAACATGATTTTGATTGTATAAAATATTTAATAGTTATGTCATATAATTAAATAAATGTTGTATTATATTTGTTTTATGCATAAGTAGATATTTTGATAATTGCGGATAATTATTTAGATAACATGTTCCATGTTTTGTGTAGAAGCATGAGTAAAGTTTGATTAGTTAGCTTAACATGTTAATAGCAAATTGTATTGTTAATGATTCAATTCAAATCATGATTTGAGAATTTGATTTATTGAAAGAAATATGTTTCTGCATTGTATTTCGGTAGTTGGATTTACAAGCAAATTGGATATTTTGAAAGTATTTTAATCGCAAGAATGATATAATTAACTGAAAGCTCTTAATTTGTAATCCATTTTTGTATACATGAATAACCAGGTTGGAGGATTCTTTTCAAATACAAATTATTGTATGTTTTTAGTTGTGCCGATGCACCTTATACACATGTTATAGATGAATATAAATGTATTAGTCTTTCTTTATAAATTTGTCACGGAAATTTTTTCTGGATAGTATATAATAATACTATGTACTGGTACGATGCATTTTAACTGGATAAGAATTCGAACTTAGTTAGAAGAATAATTTTTTTTATTATTATGCCAAAAAGGTTTATTAGTTTGGTAATGTGTACAGAAATCTTATAGTGGATATATTTATATTGAGGTTTTGAACTTGATACCGTATTTGGGTTATGCTAGTATGTTTGCGATGTTATGATAAATACACAGGATCTTGATATGATTAATGAAGAAACAAACACAAAAGATGTAAATTAAAGCAGAAATACGGAAACACAACAATATACGTGGTTCGACAATATGCCTACATCCACGGGACAAAGAGAGATAGCTTTATTGATAATTGAGAAGTGAACTACACAATAACTAATGAAACCTTAGTTTAGGTTTCCTCACAAATCTCCCTCACTCCTACTTTCTTATGTGCTCCTCTTTGCTCAAATTCTTATGGTTACACAACACCAATATTTATAACCTCTTTGGTTAATCAAATTGGTAACCCAATTTCTAAATCAACAACAACTTAGATTTCTAATAGATTAGAAAGTCTTATTGAATCCTAATAGAATTCCACCACACTTGTTGCCAAATAAGAAAACCGATTCCTAATAGGAATCCATTACTTGTAACCTCCACATGTCACTTTTCTACAATTCTCCACCTCGGCGAAGATTGTAAAAAACTGAGCCGACCATAATGAACCCATACGTACTTCTTCTGTACCACACAAGTATCATCTTATCTTTGCCCCCACACGCCCATAAGAGCCACTATCCCGAAGGGCCTCAACATTTGGAGAGATTGATCAAGTTAAGGTAATGCCTAAACTTGACCCCGAAAACCACCTTAGTGAACAACTCTCCTAAAACTTTCTTCTCAAACTCTTTACTCAATTGTTTGTTCAAAGAAACAATACATGACTTGCTCTTTGCAGCTACAAGCATGTCATCCACACAGAGTAAGAGAAAAATATAACGGACCCATCTCAAAGCTTTATGAAATAGACACACAAATCATATTCACTTCTAGAGTACCCCTGCTTCAACATAAATGTGTCAAACTTCTTATAACACTGTCGTGGTGTTTGCCTCAATCCATATAAGGACTTAATCAGTTTGCACACATAGTCTTCTTTACCAGCAACTTTATAACCGTCGGGCTGTAACATATATATGTCCTCCTCTAAATCTCCATGCAAGAAAGCAGTTTTGACATCTAATTGCTCGAGCTCTAAATCAAACTGCGTCACCAAAGCTAACAAGACTCGGATGGAAGTGTGTTTAACAACCGGAGAGAAAACTTCACTATAATCCACACCTTCCGTTTGTGCATATCCCTTAGCCACTAATCTTGCCTTGTAACGTACACCACTAGTTGTACCCTTGGAGTCTAGAATACCATTTTTCACTGTGAAAACCCACTTGCAACCAATCGACTTCTGACCCTTAGGCAACTTTACAAGTTCCCAAGTATTGTTCTTGTGAAGAGATTTCATCTTTTCATCCATCGTTGAGTTCCATTCATGAGAATGAGAACTCCTCATTGCCCTCTTAAAGGTAGAAGGCTCATCATCACAAAATACTGATAATGCAAAAGATGCACTATCCTCAAAACCAAGTCGAACTGGTGCTTTTCTCAAACGTGGTTCACGTTGAGATGCTAAAGATGGCCACTCATAATGCTGCTCTAATTGTTGTTGCTGTAAAGTATCTTCAAGAGGAACCTCCTCTTTAATCTAATCATCTACACTCTTTGTGTCTGTAGTTACCTGTGAATCTATAGTAACCTCTGAACTTGTAGGTACCTGTACAACAGTCACCTCTTTATCTATTGTAGATGAATATGGAACATTATGCTCCACCTGCATGGTATCGTCACCATCACTGTCATTATCATCACCCTCATGTTGAGAGTCCCAACCTGTGAACTTTTTTGAATCAAGTATTGCCTTCTCATTAAAGGTCACATCACGACTGATCTGGAATTTATTCAACTCTGGGCACCATAAACGATAACCCTTAATACCTTGTGGATATCCCAAGAAAATAACTTTCTTTGCCCTGACTCCTAACTTATCTTCTCTGATATGAAAATAAGCAGGACAACTAAACACCTTCAAATCTGAATAATCAGGAGGTGTACCAGACCAAACTTCCATAGGTGTCTTACAATCAATGGTTGTAGATGGTGATCGATTCACGAGATAGCACGCCGTATTTACTGCTTCAGCCCACCATACCTTACCCAAACCTACATTGGATAACATGCACCGTGCTTTCTCTAGTAGTGTGTGATTCATACGCTCAGCTACCCCATTCTGTTGTGGTGTAACTTTCACTGTGAAGTGTCTAACGATACCTTGTTCTGCACAATAAACTTTCAATGGGTCTTCAATGTATTCTCCACCATTGTCAGAACGTATCCTTTTCATAACACGGCCAGTCTATTTTTCAACCATAACTTTCCACTTCTTAAACAAATCGGTGACTTCGTTTTTGTGCTTCATGGTGTACAACCAAACTCTCCGCGAGAAATCATCGATAAAGGTCACAAACCACCTTGCTCCTCCCTTAGAAACTGTTCTAGAAGGACCCCATACATCTGAATGTATATAATCTAAAGTACCCGTAGTACGGTGAACAGCGGTATCAAAACGAACTCTGCACTGCTTGCCAAATACACAATGCTCACAAAAATCGAGCTTGCAAGTTTTCTGGCCACCAAGCAAACCCTTTTTACTCAATATAGACAAACCTTTTTCACTCATATGCCCTAGCCGCATATGCCATAACTGAGTAAAAGTTAATTGTTTCTTATCAACCGCTTGAGAAACCATAGCCATAGCTCCATCTGAAACTATATCTCCAATAAGAAAATATAAGTTTCCATGTCTTTCGCCCATCAAATATAACCTGTCATTATAGTAAACCTTCAAAAGACCATTCTCATCGGTAAACTTGAAACCACTATCTTCAAGTACACCTAACGAAATCAAACCCTTTCTCAAATCAGGAACATGCCTGACTTCTGTCAAGGTTCTTACAGCTCCATCATGTGCCTTGATCCGTACTGTACCAACACCAACTGTCTTGCAGGTATTCGAATTGCCCATAAAGACTTTACCACCATTTACTTCTCTGTAAGTTGTGAAAGACTCCCAATCGGGACACATATGATATGAAGCAGATGAATCAAGACACCATCCTTCAGCTAAATAGCTATTTGATGTAACTGTTAACACCTCATCCTCATTGTCTCCAATAGACTTTGCTACCTCATCACTACTTTGAGCAATGTTAGCAACTTTAGTGTTCAGATTAGATTTCTTCTTCTTCTCTTCTTTAGCCTTAACCTTAGGACAATCTTTACTATAATGACCCATGTTATGACAATAATAACACTCAACCTCCTTCAAATCTCTTTTCCGAGATTTAGAGCGACTTTTAGAACTCGACGAACCTCTATGTGATGATCTACCTCTAACATACATACCCTCAGCCTGAACTTCATCATCAGCTTCATTTTTTCTAATGGCTTTGGATTGTAACATCGAAACAACATCATCATAGACCAACTGATTGGTGGTCTTTTTGTTTGCAATAAAATAATCAACTGTTGTTTCCCACGAAGATGGTAATGAACATAATAAAATTATAGTTTTCTCACCATCAGGTAGTATCACATCAATGTTTGCTAAATCAGAACAGATTTTATTAAAATCATTAATATGATCAATCATAGACTTACCAGGTGTAAATCTTGTCGAATACAAACGCCTCTTTAGATAGAGTTCTGACGTCAAGTCCTTACTAAGATAGAGCTTCTCTAACTTCTCCCATAACTCCTTTGCCGAGGTTTCACCGGCAAAATTGTGTGTGATATCCCTCGTCAAACATAACCTAATCGTACTGCAGGCATGTTGATCAAACTCTTCCCAATCATCATTCGTCCAACCTGTTGGCAACTTTGCCGTTTCAGGTTTCCCCTTTAGGGCTTTGATCAGCTTCATACTAACAAGAATATCTTTCACATCCGTTTGCCACGATGTGAAGTTATTCTTCCCATTGAATTTGATAATATCAAATCCATGCACCTTTGTGTACTTACTGCTGGAATTCGAAGAATTCGAATCAGCCATCTTCTCTTCAATAATCAATACCACTAAAAAAAAACCCAAGATTGGATTTTCAACAAACTAAGAAAATCGGAACCGTCAACTTCAACGAAGTACTGAGAACAGAATACTTCGAACCACATAATGTACCATATACTGTTAGAAAGCCTGAAGAGTCTACTTTTGAACCCCCAAAATCGGATCGACGTTTCAATATCCGAGCACAAAGCTATGGCCGTTTTACTACAGGGTGTCAAATCTGGACAGATTCCTAAAACCCAACAAAACCGTTCCGAAATCCCGTCTTCAACCCAAAGGAATAACCTTCGGCTCTTGATACCAATTGTTATGATAAATACACAGGATCTTGATATGATTAATGAAGAAACAAACACAAAAGATGTAAACTAAAGCAGAAATACGGAAACACAATATACGTGGTTCGGCAATATGCCTACATCCACGGGACAAAGAGAGATAGCTTTATTGATAATTGAGAAGTGAACTACACAATAACTAATGAAACCTTAGTTTAGGTTTCCTCACAAATCTCCCTCACTCCTACTTTTTTATGTGCTCCTCTTTGCTCAAATTCTTATGGTTACACAACACCAATATTTATAACCTCTTTGGTTAATCCAATTGGTAACCCAATTCCTAAATCAACAACAACTTAGATTTCTAATAGATTAGAAAGTCTTATTGAATCCTAATAGAATTCCACCACACTTGTTGCCAAATAAGAAAACCGATTCCTAATAGGAATCCATTACTTGTAACCTCCACATGTCACTTTTCTACATGCGATACGTTTTGAATCTTACTTTGAAAAGTTCATTTATCTGAGAAAATAAAATAAGATATATCTATGCTAGACGGTTAATGTATGTATGATTATTTTTATAATCAATTTAGAATTTAAAAAAAAATTAAAATTCAGATATGTATTATTATTATAATAAGGTTGTTTTGATCGATATGGCTCATGCATGAGTAAATGGTTTGGTGGTGTTCCTGGTTTGGAAGTGACAAAATTGAATATTTATGTTATATTGAAAAATATTAATAAATGTATATTTAGTGTGGTTTATGGTATCCTTTTGAATATTAAATTAACGATGTAACTTGATGTTACTTGTCTTTCTATTGATTCGAAGTGTTGTAAACCCTTTTACTTAGGGCCGACTTTGAGATTTGGAGGGCCATTTGTAATTGCACACATTGCACTCCCCCGAGCTGACACTGCTTTTACTAGGAGCTAGTTGACTCTAGCATGACTATATGATATATTAGAGATGTATGTTGTTTATCCATGTTTATTTTTTTAGGATTGAGGTTATACGTTTTGATAATAACATTTACATTCTCTTACGATTGGCAGAGCTTGACCCCATGAGTTGGGTAGAGATTTCTACTATTTGTTATCGGTTTATCTATTAAACGTTGATGTATTTTAGATAAGAGTGATGAATGCTCTAGCATGATTGGATACGTAACCTGTGTACTGGGATGGTTTTTGATAAGGTAGTGTCATATTATGATATTTAATTTTGTTTGGATACTCTTATGAGTTGTTGGCTATGTGTGGCTATTCGGTGTGTGCGGGTTGCGTACCCAAGGAAACACAAGAGATGATTGGAGTCATATTATGATAATTATTTTTTTTTAGTCAATATATTGTTTACCTAGCTTTTTTATGTTTGATTTGAATCTCGAGAACGAGATTCCCTTTTTTAGGGGGGTAGAATGTAATACCCAAGATCTGCAGAATCAGATGGAGAAGAAGGTTCAGTCGGTTGAACCAAATGGGCCGAATCGACCCGTTTCATGTTTTTTAACACGTTTTCTGTTTTTTACCCGTTTTACGGTTTTGACCCTTTTTCATGTTATAAAAACCAGATCTGATTTTCAGCACGAATATTCTTATTCAAAATCAATTAAGAAGCTTAAGAAGAAGAAGAAGAAAAACCTTCTAAAACCTAGGGTTTTGATTGGGTATTGCTTGCTTACATTGTTTTGATTAATTGGTGGCTTGGAATTGGATTTTCTTTCTTGTTTGTGCATCTTGGTTGTGTTCATCTTCAAAGGTAAGTTATATTACTTGATATTTTCTCTTACTTTCTAGATTAGGTTGAAGTAACCCCTTGTTAACATGTTTAATTCGTTTATTATAATTGAATTGCATGATAAAGTATGATTTAATAAGTAGAACTCAATAAAGTTACAATCTTGTTGATGTTTAACTATGTATTAATGCTGAAGTTTAACTTTAAGAACATATTAATGTAGGAATTGGTGATTTAAAACATGCTTAATGTTAATTCAATGTCCCAAAGCATAATAGATGATTATATTGCTTACTTTGTACTTTGTACTTTGTATGATGAATAAAGCATGATTATATTGAATTTATTAATGCTCAAATTTATATTTTAAAATATGTTATTATTGGGCTTGAATATTTGACTTGGTATTGTAGTGTTTGATTGAACCCATTGGTTATGGACTTTCTTACTTTAGAATTTCCTGAACTTGACATCATACTTGTTTATGTTGTTCGTCATATATATTTATATGGACAATGAATGGAATAGAATGGTTGGATTGAACCATGCGTTGGATTAGATTTGGGGTGTTAAACAAATTAACACAGGACCCGTATGATGGGGAGACGTCCCGGAGTGTTGTCACATGACATAGCTCGATGAGTGTATGGCTATGATGTGTACGACTCGGTGCAACTGCACAACTTTGCATATGAATTTCATGGATTGAAATTGATGGATTTGGATGGACTTGATGATTTGGTTTGAAATTGTAATTGATGGACTTTGATTGATTAGATTGATTTGGGCGTGTTAGTTATACTAACACAGGACCCGTGGATTTTGGACGTGTTAATTCTTGTAACAAAGGACCCGTTGGGAGACGTCCCTAAGTTATGTCAAATGACCTAGCTTGATGAGTGTATGGATGTGATGCGTACGACTCGGTGCTATTGCACAACTTGGCACTTGATGCATGGATTTGGATTGACGTAATATGATGGATTGGAATTACTGGATAAGGACTTGATCTGATATTGCAGATTGATTGAAACATGATTGACATTGCGGATTACCAGAGAATGATCTTGTTGATTTATTTATTATTGTGTTAAATGTTAGAATGAATTGATTAGTATTTATAATTGTTTATCTTTAGGATGCGTGGATTCCTTTTCTGGGAATTAAGATCGAACCTCAAGTTCTGTAACTTGCTGGCGTTTAACGTCTTCCCTTTTCCTTTTTCAGGATACAAGTGTTTTAGAGATGAAGTGTTCGATAAGAGCTTGGTGGAGGTTGTCTTGAGTTGCTCATTTGTCTAGTTGGAGTTTGATGAGTTGTAACCTTCGGGCATGACTCTGATGTATATTTATATTTATATAGTTTGTATTTTGTTTAGTCTTCCGCTGTTAGTTTAGTATTTGTTGTTTATTTTATTATGTTCTTCTGTGGTCTAGAGGTGTGATGTCACGTGACAGTAGTGTGACCCTACGGTCCATGGAGGACATATGGAGATCATTATGACTCTGTTGCCCGGTTTTGGCCTGGCCAGCTAGGATCGGATTTCAGGGGCGTTTTACACAGCCCGACCTGACGGGGGCTAATGTGGTGGTCTACTATAAGAACAAAATATTGAAAATGGCCAAATTATTTGGTCCAAACTGATGTTATAAAAGTGCGAGGAAATACATTTTATATTGGGATTTCTAATAGTATATATTCAGTAGGCATTTCTTGAGACGCTGATGACCACCATGATCAGTCCAAGGTATGTATATAATATGCAGACTTTCTAAGTAAAAGCTGCAAAGTGGAAAGGAAATGAACTCGACCTGACATGCAATTCACAACTAAAGTTAAAACATGCTATAGTATAATTAAAATGTGAAAAGTGATAGTTTGACAAGTTTCGTTAATTTGCAGTAGAATCTCTACATCACTTTGAGGATCAAAGAAACCTGAAAATCTAACCTTTTCTAAAACCTGGTTTACCACCACCACTGAAACGGCTTCATCCTGAATCGTCTTCTTCCATTTGTAGCTCCACTCTTCTCCACCAAATATACTTCTGTAAAGGATATAAATAAGTATTTTAGTGAAATAAAGGATCGACAAAAAGATAAAACACCAAGTCAAGAACAAAGAAACTAACTGATTTGACACAAAAAAAATCAATAAGGGGTAACAAGTTACATCAATAAAATATTCCAGGCATTACATTAAACATGTGAATTGATCTCACACATAAAAAAACATTTATACTAATCAATAAGGCATGATCAACTCATCACAAAAAGTGCAAACCTTTTTCAATTTTTTAGAGATCTCTTGTATGACCTTTTAACTTCAACAACCTCAACCATGTCTTTTGGGTCATCAAATTAAATATCAATTTGTTCTCCAAAACTGGTTCAAAGGGTCTTGCATAAGAGTCATCTACAACACCTTCAATATAACGCGAGTCATTGATATCTAATGGTATCCAACTTTTATCAACATAATTAAAGTCTCTCCACGATGAATCTACATGCATATAAATAATGTCAACTTTAAATATGAGGTATACTTGTAGTTTTTACTACGTAAGACCAATATTCAAACAAACAAAATACTCTACAAAATAAATAAGAAATAGTCATACATGCAAAAATTCTTATACTCGTGTACATTGAAATGAATACAATACACTTCTACCATACATAGTTTAACATCCGAGGGAGTGGAAGGGAAATCACATTTAGGGATGAGAGCAATATTGGTATGGTTAATATGCTCTATGTTAGCATTTCCATACCAAAATTGGAAATGCCCATCAACCTATGTAATGTGACTTATAAGATTTTGTCCAAGCTCCTTGCTGATAGATGTAGGGAGATCCTCCCTACTATCATCTCCCCCCTCCAATGTACCTTCGTTCCTCAAAGACAATTATCTGATAACATCATCTTGACTCATGAGATCATCCATACCTTGAAAAGAAAACAAGGAAGGGAAGGACTCATGGCCCTCAAAATTGACATGTTTAAAGCATTTAACAGAGTCAATTAGGAAGCTCTTTTAGAGATTCTAAAATCCTTAGGCATCCATGATAAATTTATCCATCTCATCCAAACTTGCATCTCTACCATTCACTCATCCATCATCATAAATGGTTCCCCTCAAGGTTTCTTCAAACCTACTAATGGTTTGAGACAAGGATATCCCATCTCTCCTTCACTCTTCATAATTTGTATGGAACTCCTCTCTAGGATTCTAAATGAAAAATGCACTCAAGGAAAATTACATGGCATAAAGGTCACTAGAAATAGCCCCTCTATTTCCCACCTGCTATTTGCGGATGACATTTTCATTTTTGGTAGTGCAACCCTTGTTGAAGCTCATGAAATTCTTGAATCATTAAATCTCTTTTGCTCAATCTCTGGCCAACAAATCAATTTCTCTAAATCTGGAGTTCTTTTTAGCAACAATACTCCTCATAATCTCCAAATCCAAATTCTTAATACCTTGAATATGAGCCCTCTAAAAAAATATCTTTATCTTGGTACCCCCCCCCCTTGTTCCTAGGTCAGAAAAAATCCATTCTTTTTAAAAGCCTCACCCATAGGATTGAAAAAAGACTTGCTGGTTGGAAAACCAAGGTCCTCTCTCAAGCTGGGAGAACAATCTTGATAAACTCTGTTACCTCTAATATTCCCTCATTCCAAATGACTTGCTTCAAAATACCAAAAATCATAACTGAAAAGATAAATCAACTTCAAAGGGACTTTTGGTGGGGGCCTTCTGAAAACATAAAAGGAAAATGCATCTTATGGGTTGGAAACACATCTGCTTACCTGAGAGATTGGGAGGTCTAGGAATTAAAGACTTAAATGACCAAAACATTGCTCTCCTATCCAGAATTGCTTGGAGAATAATAAAGAAACCTGATAACTCGTGTTCTCAAATTCTCAAATCTAAATACTTTAGGACCTCTTCTCCTCCCCAAATCCATCACAACTCTGCTCCCTCTTGGACTTGGCAATCCATTTCTTCTGCCTTCTCAAAACTCTTACCCCATGCTTGTTGGGATGTGGGAAATGGAGTTTCTATAAATCTCTGGAAAGAGAACTGGATTCCTTCTCTTCCTGGACATAAGCCTTCACCAAACCAAAGTCCAAACAACTCTCTCACCAACATCACTCTAGTTAATCAGTTATGCTCCCTAACTCTAGTTCGTGGAATGTGCACATTCTAAATCAATTATTTGAACATGTCACTGTGCAACACATTAAAAACACCAATATTAGATAGAGGCACTCACACCACTTACCACTTAAAATGGATGGGAAACAAACAAGGTCTCTTCACTGTTAAATCCATGTATCAACTAATTGCTGTCAATGCCCCTACTACTCATCCTATACCTTTAGCTATAAAGTCTAATCTTAAGCTTTGGAAAATTGCGGCACCACCTAGAGTCATCCTTTTCTACTAGAAATGCATCCATCATGTTGTGGCTACTAGAGAGAAACTGGGCAGGCATATCCCAATCCCTGTCCTCAATTGTCCCCTTTGTAATTCTTCCACAGAAAATGTGAGGCACATGTTAATGGACTGTAAGTCATTGGAGCTTTAGATTAACTCACTTCCAAAATATGACTGTTGAACAATGGCAAAATGCCTGTCTTGAACCACCAAAACTTTGGCTAATAGATAAAGATAAGTGGAGAGCTTTTTGTGTCATAGCTACTTGGGAAATTTGGAAAGTTAGATGCTCAAAAATATTCCAAGACAAATATGTTGAACCTCTTGTTCTAGCAAGGAAAATTGATCAGATTGTTGTGAAATACCAACCCAGTTACTGCAGCAGCCAAAAAGCTCAGAATACTATCTCACCTTGTTCTATCTGGATCCCACCAGAAAATGACAAACTAAAGCTTAATGTGGACATTTGCTTTTAAAACTCATGTTCAGCCTATTAGAATTGGATATGTAATCTGAGATCACAATGGCATGTTTATAGTTGCAGGCAATGCAGCAGACACAACAGGTTCAGCTGAAGATGCAGAAAGCAAAGGAATTCTGGCAGAAGTTAGAGCAGGAATCCAGCAGCGAGTAAAACTGATTATTGAGATAGATAACAAGACTATTGCAGACTACATGAATGGCCGCCCAAACAACCTTTCTTGGATTGCTGCAAACATCTTGGATTCTGCCAAAACCCTATTTATCTACTTTGATTATGTTTTATTTAATTTCAGTCTTAGGTCAGGGAACTGTGCTGCTCATATCCTTGCTCATCAGGTGGATACAAGCCTCTTGGTTCCCTGCACCTTCTTTTCCCCTCCAAGCTGGCTTTCTGAACAGCTGGAGAAAGACTCTTTGTTCTGTAATATGGGATATCCTTAATTCTCGTTTATCTATAAAATGACTATTTAAAAAAAAAAAAAAAAAAAATAGTTTAACATCCATTATTTTCTTTGACTGGTTCCATTAACTCATACATTTATTTAAGCAAAGTGAACATTTGTTTTATTTGGCAACAATCATTCCAAGAAAAAAATAGAATTATTGGAGTTCCACCACTTTTTTCTACCGAATTCCAATACTAGCAATTTGATGAAATGACCGAAAAAGGTTAACAATAAACAAATCAATATATAGTTGCACTCTACAGGTTTGACAACGTACATATACTCCACAAGTTAACAATGAAATTATCACTAATCAATACATTAATTACTATTTAACTCCAAAAAATTTACCTAACTGCTTAATGCATCTATCTCTTTGTCTACTTTCAATAACTAGTTTGCATTTTGCAGGTTCAATTAATTCAATTCTAGTATTCTACTAACACAAAGTTTGCACTTTGAAAGAAAACAATGAGGGAGGGCTTAAGTATATCGGATTAAACACCAGAACACCAATGGTGAAAATCCAATTTCTTCTTACTAATTGATGAGGAATAAGAAGAAGATGGTGAGAGAGAAGTGAATCGGATTGAAACACCAATCGATTTGATTCTTAGTTTATTGCCCACGGACCAATTATTATTACCCACGGTCCATTGCAGAAGCAAATCAGCCACTGGTATGGGCCATGGCAAAAAAGCCGGGTGCAATGGCAAAAACTCAATTTTTTGGTAGTACCCCTTCATCATCCTTTTAGTTCATTTATGGCCATTTGCCCAAGCACAAGCACTTTGGCTTGCCGATGATCTTGCTCAGGTGGTCAATGACGCGAAAAGAAATGTATCTAACATGGAGTCGTATATAGTCTCCAAGCTAGGTACAGGGTATTCCTGATGCTTTTATCTAATTTTGCCATTTCTATATCATGTCTGGATTGTGAGGAATGAAACTAGATTTCAAAGGATAAAACCAGACCCTCAGAAATCTTAGATATTAGACAAAGAGAATGGTACAGGATTTTGGTATAGCTTTTCAATCTTGGTGAACGGTGATAGAAAGGTAAATACCTCGGTTGGTTAAATTAATTAAAAGATATTCAGTAGAACCTCTTTAAATTAATAACGTCGGGACCTATACACTTTTATTAAAATTTATTAACTTAGAGAGATTATTAACTTACCGAATGTTGATTTAGCTACTTTACCATGTGCATCGGACCAGAGAATTTCATTAACTTAGAGAGATATTAACCAATCAAGTATTAATTTAAAAATGTTCTACTGTATGTGCAAAAAAAAAAAAAAAAATTTGATTCGATTTTTTCCAATATTCCAAAATTAAAATAAATTTTGGTTTTCCAAAAAAATTGGAATAGAAATTGGAAGATTTTTCTTTTTTTGAACATGCTATTTCCAATCCCTTCTGTCCTAGTTCCGCACCTAACTCCTGACTATGAAGTATGAACATTGGTTTTCATCTTATTCTAAAATTAAAGGTGGTTTGAAGTACAATCGTGCATCTGCGTCAACAAGTAATATGCAGGTTGGAAGGAAAGATGTAATATATAGCATTTTGCAACTGTTATACACACAAATACAACCCATCATCTAACATTACTTACAGGCAAAACTTCGACGTCAAAAACTAAAAGATATCAAATCTATTCCCAAATAACATTAAATTAGGATATCATTGCACATCAAAATTGACGATCATCTGAAATTCTGCTCCAAAATATTGTGACTCCACCTGCCAATTGACTTTTTTTGTCAGAATGTGTGATTTTCTTCTTACTTGACCTATGCCTTAAATAGTAGAAAAGTAGCAACTAGAAACCTACAGATAAACTTATTGTCTAAAGTAAAAAAGTTAAAACATGCACAGTGCATGATTATCCATAATGACATTTTTGAAGTAGGGTGATTCGAAAAAAAATTAAGAGAAAAGGAACATTTTGTGTGTGTGTGTGAAAGAGAGAGAGAGAGAGAAACATGTGGTGGAATCCTTTGTCATTGAATAACTGTGCCTATAAAATCTCACGATCTCACATTGGTCAAAATCGAGTAGTGGAATTTACAACTCACAAATCATGCATACTTTTTTATAACATAGGCTAGCCAATGGTACGTTCATATATTTTTCCAGGAAAAAATGAGTATATATTCAGAATATGATAGTAAAGAAGATACCAGTTTGCTTTTAAAAATCCATTCCGATCAGTTGCAGAAGTTTGGTAGTAGAAAAGGGAGATGACAAAACTCCCTATCTAACGTGGCTAGCAATTGTCGTTTCAATTGCGTACCTCAAGTGTGTATTTGAGTCATGGAGCACCCATATTAACTCAAAATTTGTAAAGAATTCAAATCATTTCTCACAAGCCCAATGTAACTATATCAAGGACCTCTGAACCCATGTGCAATACGAACGACCATATGCATCACAATGTCAGAGATAGCTATCTCTACTCTGTGAAACTGATTCCTGTCTTCTCGCAAATAATATTTCCAAATCTGTCACTTCTTGTAAAGAAGTATCCCCTTAATTAAACAGAACAAAGAAAAGGCTGATCAATTTTGCAACACACCTTCCATTGTCTTTCCTGACTACCCCTTCAAAGCACCTTCTCCATAACTAGGCCCTGCAAAGGCCCACACGATCAAAAGTCCCTGTATTATGGACAGGATTCAGAGGTTCTGTTGGCAGGATTTTGACCTAATGGTTAACCACATCGCAAAAACATGGCCATCATATTTCAAATTAAGCAGCAGTTACCTGGTTTGGACAGGGAGGTTGGCATTTAGAGCTGCGCAAGTGCTTGGCTGTGCATCACCAGTAACTGACAGGGAAAAAATAAATATAGCAAATTATTCTCAACTCCCCTCCCCCTCTCCAACACACACACACAAACACACCAACCCTCAGTAATGCCTTTATTTTGGACAATTATTTAAAGTAGAGACTTCCAGACTAAACTAGAAACAAGCATAACCAATATACAACTGGTCGTAAAAAGGATTCAAGGAAAATCGTTATACAGGTGTACTGGTCTTACAGTTTAGTCAAACTATCTTTCATATCATTATATAGTGCAAGGATGGACGCAATAAGACTTAGAAGAAACACGAATATTTAAACTGTCACGACCCTAATATCCAAAAATTGGCAAAAAGAGAGAATTTACAAAATTACCCTCAATAAGCCAATAAAAGGACAAAGGATCGGGACAGTAATCTAAATAAACATTTGCACAAGGTAAAATCCATAACCATTAAAAACAAATACTTCAACACAAATAAATTGAACTCCCAATAATTTTCATATATAATCCAAAAACTCCAAATATCAAATTACACAACTCCAATAATAAAATTCAACAACTTCTACGGAGGTATTGTCTTCCCCAATCAATAATAATCCAATAAATGAAATAAACTTGAGAAATCAGCTAACGACAAATCAAAGAACTAAACCTACTGTGAAAGATAACTCCTGCAAATCTCAAACTCCCTCTCGAACAACTGGATCTACACGAGCCTCCTGATGTTGTCCCTGATCGTACTCAACTTGCTGCTCTCCAGTATGAGAACAATCCATTAATCGAAAATTTAATATCTTATTCCTTAAAACCCAATCATCATCAATATAATGAACAGTTAAACACATATACGAATCTCTTGTGCACTGTGCAGTCCACAAATCAGTTGTCAAACTAACCCGACTTGAAAGTTTTCCCAAAATACTATAAAGTGCATTTTTCTCTTCCTTGTATAATTTCACAATATCACCTCGAACTGTATTTCGATGCTTTAAATCAAATTGTGGTTGAAGATTGTTCACAAACTTTCTAAAATACTCATGCTCAACCATCGAAAACGGGTAATTATGTTTAACAATCATCTCAGAAAGATCTTTTCTACTCCGTTCTTGACAAAATTTGATCATCTTAGTCGAAGGAGTTCCCTCATCTTTTCTACTCCGTTCTTGACCTGATTCATTTTGTTTTTTCATAAAACATCTATTCAAATGATTTCGCAAGCTAGAAGTTCCATTGACCCTAAAGGTTTCTTTACAATGTTTACAAATAGCACTTTGCTTATCTTTACTTCTCTCGAACTCTAACCATACATTAGACCTCAAAGTGTTTTGTGATCCACTAAGTTTTTTTCTCTTCGATGAATTACTAACCCCGTCAATAGAATCCATCGACGAAGGGACCGACATCTTACAATAAATCAGTGTAATTACCTAATATATATATTTTTTTTCTATTCAAAAGCGAACATATGAAACACTCAACCAAAACAACACAAGTTTCATCTAAAATATTAGAGCAGGAAGAGCAGAAGAAAAGAGTTAGTTAAATATACCATTCTTCCAGATTTTTCCAACCCATTATTTAATTTCATTGATTTAACAGACCCTTTAAAGGATTGAATCGAATTCTTGCTAGATACTACTGAGCTAATTGGAGATTTGAAATGGGTTTTTGCAGAAAAAAGAGGAGAAGTGTATACCTGAAGTACTTTATCGTTGTTTGACTTCGATGCACTTAGTTCAAGTAATCTCTTCGATGGCAGCAGTGAGCCAGTGACGAACAAAAGAGAGATCGAAGTTGATGATGATGAAGAGATCGAAATTGATGATGATGAAGAGATCGAAATTGATGATGATGAAGAGATCGAAATTGATGATGATGAAGAGATCGAAATTGATGATGATGATGATTATCAACAGTAATAGTAGAGATCGGATTGAGAAGATGAAGAGAGACGTTGAGAAGGTAAAGTTAGGGAAAGAGAGAGAGATCGAGTGAAATTTGTTGTTTTTTTGATATTGGATCGGATTGGTTTTCTCTCTATTATTATCCAAACCGATCCAAAAACATAATGGATATCCAAAAACCATTTCATGTGATCCAATTATCCAAATGGATATCCAAAACAGAAAAGTAATGGATTGGATCGGTTTTGGATCGGTTTGGATCATGGATCAGTTTGGATAGTTGACAGGCCTAGGTACAGGGTATTCCTGATGCTTTTATCTAATTTTGCCATTTCTATATCATGTCTGGATTGTGAGGAATGAAACTAGATTTCAAAGGATAAAACCAGACCCTCAGAAATCTTAGATATTAGACAAAGAGAATGGTACAGGATTTTGGGTATAGCTTTTCAATCTTGGTGAACGGTGATAGAAAGGTAAATACCTCGGTTGGTTAAACTAATTAAAAGATATTCAGTAGAACCTCTTTAAATTAATAACGTCGGGACCTATACACTTTTATTAAAATTTATTAACTTAGAGAGATTATTAACTTACCGAATGTTGATTTAGCTACTTTACCATGTGCATCGGACCAGAGAATTTCATTAACTTAGAGAGATATTAACCAATCAAGTATTAATTTAAAAATGTTCTACTGTATGTGCAAAAAAAAAAAAAAAAAATTTGATTCGATTTTTTCCAATATTCCAAAATTAAAATAAATTTTGGTTTTCCAAAAAAATTGGAATAGAAATTGGAAGATTTTTCTTTTTTTGAACATGCTATTTCCAATCCCTTCTGTCCTAGTTCCGCACCTAACTCCTGACTATGAAGTATGAACATTGGTTTTCATCTTATTCTAAAATTAAAGGTGGTTTGAAGTACAATCGTGCATCTGCGTCAACAAGTAATATGCAGGTTGGAAGGAAAGATGTAATATATAGCATTTTGCAACTGTTATACACACAAATACAACCCATCATCTAACATTACTTACAGGCAAAACTTCGACGTCAAAAACTAAAAGATATCAAATCTATTCCCAAATAACATTAAATTAGGATATCATTGCACATCAAAATTGACGATCATCTGAAATTCTGCTCCAAAATATTGTGACTCCACCTGCCAATTGACTTTTTTTGTCAGAATGTGTGATTTTCTTCTTACTAGACCTATGCCTTAAATAGTAGAAAAGTAGCAACTAGAAACCTACAGATAAACTTATTGTCTAAAGTAAAAAAGTTAAAACATGCACAGTGCATGATTATCCATAATGACATTTTTGAAGTAGGGTGATTCGAAAAAAAATTAAGAGAAAAGGAACATTTTGTGTGTGTGTGTGAAAGAGAGAGAGAGAGAGAAACATGTGGTGGAATCCTTTGTCATTGAATAACTGTGCCTATAAAATCTCACGATCTCACATTGGTCAAAATCGAGTAGTGGAATTTACAACTCACAAATCATGCATACTTTTTTATAACATAGGCTAGCCAATGGTACGTTCATATATTTTTCCAGGAAAAAATGAGTATATATTCAGAATATGATAGTAAAGAAGATACCAGTTTGCTTTTAAAAATCCATTCCGATCAGTTGCAGAAGTTTGGTAGTAGAAAAGGGAGATGACAAAACTCCCTATCTAACGTGGCTAGCAATTGTCGTTTCAATTGCGTACCTCAAGTGTGTATTTGAGTCATGGAGCACCCATATTAACTCAAAATTTGTAAAGAATTCAAATCATTTCTCACAAGCCCAATGTAACTATATCAAGGACCTCTGAACCCATGTGCAATACGAACGACCATATGCATCACAATGTCAGAGATAGCTATCTCTACTCTGTGAAACTGATTCCTGTCTTCTCGCAAATAATATTTCCAAATCTGTCACTTCTTGTAAAGAAGTATCCCCTTAATTAAACAGAACAAAGAAAAGGCTGATCAATTTTGCAACACACCTTCCATTGTCTTTCCTGACTACCCCTTCAAAGCACCTTCTCCATAACTAGGCCCTGCAAAGGCCCACACGATCAAAAGTCCCTGTATTATGGACAGGATTCAGAGGTTCTGTTGGCAGGATTTTGACCTAATGGTTAACCACATCGCAAAAACATGGCCATCATATTTCAAATTAAGCAGCAGTTACCTGGGTTGGACAGGGAGGTTGGCATTTAGAGCTGCGCAAGTGCTTGGCTGTGCATCACCAGTAACTGACAGGGAAAAAATAAATATAGCAAATTATTCTCAACTCCCCTCCCCCTCTCCAACACACACACACAAACACACCAACCCTCAGTAATGCCTTTATTTTGGACAATTATTTAAAGTAGAGACTTCCAGACTAAACTAGAAACAAGCATAACCAATATACAACTGGTCGTAAAAAGGATTCAAGGAAAATCGTTATACAGGTGTACTGGTCTTACAGTTTAGTCAAACTATCTTTCATATCATTATATAGTGCAAGGATGGACGCAATAAGACTTAGAAGAAACACGAATATTTAAACTGTCACGACCCTAATATCCAAAAATTGGCAAAAAGAGAGAATTTACAAAATTACCCTCAATAAGCCAATAAAAGGACAAAGGATCGGGACAGTAATCTAAATAAACATTTGCACAAGGTAAAATCCATAACCATTAAAAACAAATACTTCAACACAAATAAATTGAACTCCCAATAATTTTCATATATAATCCAAAAACTCCAAATATCAAATTACACAACTCCAATAATAAAATTCAACAACTTCTACGGAGGTATTGTCTTCCCCAATCAATAATAATCCAATAAATGAAATAAACTTGAGAAATCAGCTAACGACAAATCAAAGAACTAAACCTACTGTGAAAGATAACTCCTGCAAATCTCAAACTCCCTCTCGAACAACTGGATCTACACGAGCCTCCTGATGTTGTCCCTGATCGTACTCAACTTGCTGCTCTCCTCCGCCTACGCTCCATAAGGATACGTACCCACGTGCAAAACAAGCAACATGGGTCAGCAAATTATGCTGGTATGAGTGGACAAGGGTAGGGAACTCCATTCCCAAAAACAATAAAATAACAGACTCCGCGGTCTTTCTATATTTATCTCGTTTACTAAATAAATATTATATGTTATAATAATACATTACCTGAGCTGCACCTCCTATTAGGATAGGTCGAGCCCTGCAAGAAATGTTAATTGACCTATCCTCCTGCAAAACTGTGTTAGTACAATAATATATAATTCATGGCATCTCAAGTCTCGACACTATATCTCAATCACTACAAATCAATCATTACACACAAACAACACTTCACAACCTATACCCAATAACTAGTACACCTCCCACAGGATGCACTCCACACATTTGCCATACCCACACTGCACCAGTGTGCCTTGACCATGGTTAAGACCCTCTACGCGGAAACCAAAACCCAAGTGGGTGCTCACCTGCAAGCTTTGGCTAGCCTCGACGTATGCCTAACTCATGGCCTCTACTAGCTCCCTTGAGCTTTCTAAAGTGGCGCCCAGACCAACCCCGAAGGCTATGAAGGTCTGTAGGGTCAGTTCCGCAGGCTAAGCCGTCTAGGAAATACCCCTCAAAAATATATTCCAAATGTCAACCCGCAGGCTAAGCCGTCTAGGGTGATGTCTAATTTTCCTTAATCCTAATTCCACAGGTGCGGCAAATGTACTAATGGTTGGGCGACTATCAAACATCTAAACTATCAATCAATCAAGTAACACTCGACCATAAATTTCACATCAAAATCACATCAAATCCAATTTTGTATTCCTTCCGTACTTTCTAAATTAATCAAATACCGTCCATGGTATATAAAGCCATTCCAAGGCATTCATTAACAAACTACTCAAATTTAATCCGAAACGGAAATTTTATCTACTGTACACCCACAAAGAGAACACATTCGGTGGTGGCAACAATTATGTACATACTGTACTATTAAATTCCCAAACTTTTTGCATTAATTCAAATAACCCCAAGCATGCTAATTAAATTCCAATTACATGTATATACTGCATATAACAAAACAACCAGAACAAGGCCAACTAAATACTCTCTACATCAGTTCAGCACACATCAAATAACCCATACCCATACACATCAAATTCCTACTCTCTACCCATACCTTCAGTAGCCATATTAACATCATGTCATGCATATCAATTTGGTTCTCGTTGGACGTGCACCTCATATATATTCAGTATTCATGCTATTTCAGTTATCATGTAGAACAAAATTAATCTAATTCATACCATATCTAATTCCATGTATATATAAAAAAAAATAACATATATCATATATATCCACTCACAGTTATACCCACGTCTGAAATCAAAAGAACAACAGCAAACATATCTTACCCCACCACTAGAGTCAACTCATAGTTTAATTAAATTAAACTAATCTAATAAAACATCATCCACTCACCTGTTCTACTGTTGATCTTCTTCTCCCTGTACAGGTCTGCAACTCCCAAGACAAAACAACGACACCAAACACTGCTGCCACACTCAGCAGCTTCCGGTCAGCAGTCGCTGCAAATTCTCTTCTTCCACTTTGCTGTTTCTTCTTCCTTTTTCCCACTTCTTCTTCTTCCAAAAATTCTGATCGCCGCCACTCTCTCTTCTTTTTTTTTTCTTTTTTTATCGCAAACAACTTTAAGATCTTTGCTCCCATAAATAAAGAACGCATAACCTAAGCTAATTGATCGTGTTTCCACATCTAACGGTTCGCAATAACTCCACATCTGATCGTGAGTTGTTTTCTCCAAGTTTGAGTTATTTAAACCATAGTCCACTACTTTATAGTAATTATGCTTAAACCCTTGGTCCAGGGACTTATACCCAATTACTCTTAATCTCAAATTAAACTTAAATACAATTTCCATTAATTAAAATAGGGGGGTTTACATAAACTATCTTGTAGTAACAATAGAACGACGTGTTAAACTTAAAAACATAAGCAAACATTATAACAAGATGTTAAATAGAGCATAGAAAGATTTAAAAAAAGGTATTAGTTTAGGCATGAAATTAAAAGCCAATAATACTTCATCGTACAAATATAACGTCCGTAAACAGTTACCTGTCTTATGGTCATTTGTTGTTACGCATTATGCACTTGACAGTGTCTAGAACTCGCCAGAAGTCATAGAAAAGAATCGATTCCTTCCCTGCAAGTCCATCTCTATGATGTAGGTTGCTCCCAGTAAGGTTAGTACATGGACTACCTCCAACAATTAGATCAAATCCACCATATGTGTTGATATACTTCTGGAGCTGATCTGTACTCAGCTTTTGTACATCTTCTAGTTCAATGAGATTACCCCTTTGATTTGTTTGTTCCCACCAATCACGAAAAATACTTCTGCTAACCTCTGAAATTTCTACAGAAATGACAGTCTTCAATGGAATACCAAGTCTGTGCAGTGCAATTTCAGCACCTCCGATTCCAGAAAAGAGAGATAATACCGTAATGCCAGTAGGAAACATGCTTTTCAAAACAGAGAAATGATAAGCCACGGTATCAACCTGCACCAAGTTTGTTTGTAGCTAAGTAGATGATTAATATTAGTACAAAACATAACATAGGAAGAGGGAAGCACAAACCTGAAATGCATTACCGACAGCTTTATATCTCTCTGTTGTACTGAATCCCCTAGTATGATCCTTTGGGTATCCCATTATAAACTCGTACTCGTCAGGTTCAAGAGGTGCTGCAATATTTTTCCCACTCCACACTAAATTCCATTTCTTACACTCATACATAACTCTTTTCTGAGTCTTTGTAGGAGGATTACCGCCCCAGCATTCAAGAGCTTCTTTAATTCTTTGTGTAAGCTTTGCACTACCAATGCAAGTACGCATGCAGTTGAACTTCTCTCTTTGGTCCCATGTAGGCCACCATTTTCTAGTCATTGGTAACGCTTCATAAATGGTGAGTGGTGGAATTGGTTGGAGTAGGTATCTGTTCTGGACTGGGAGGTTGTGAACATACCCTCTCTTCCTTGCAGCGGCGCAAAAATGCAGTGAGTCTACAAATTCAGGTTCAATCTCATATAAGAAGCGAGATATTGTATCCCAAACCCCAGTTGGAGTATAAGCCACATTTTCAAAATAAAAGTAAGGTGGACCAATTGCTTCCTCAGGGAGCTTCCGCTGGAACGTTGGCCTTGGCTCATTTGGGATCCCAAAGCCAATCATGTGCCTTGGAATACGAATTCTATCATGTTCCTCTACACTTTCCTTGCGATTCTTCTTGGATTCCTTGCTGTCACTTCTTCCCATTTCAAATTTTCGTTTGAATTTTTCCGCAAAAAGCTTTTTCCTTTTCTGGTCTGTTGGAGGAAAGCCACATCTCTGACCAGGACGCATCTACAACAGAACAGTACAAAGAAAAATTTAGATTATATCTACTTGGTACATTGTCTACATACACTGTATTATCTCTATCTGTTCCAAAATAGGTTAAACCCTACCAATCATAGATTGCACTGGAATAATTAAAAATAAGCATCTCTGAACCACCAAACTTTTCAATGCAATGGTAAAAATACAACTATAGAAGACAGACAAGGCTGACTACTCATAGGAGAAATAAATATATGGTTATAGCAAGTACTAAATTATGAAAGGAAAGCAGTGAATCAAACATTATTTTAGAAAGAATATACACAGCATCCATATTAAACACAAGCATGTCTAACAAGCACACCTCATCATCATTGGGAATCTGATGAAGAGGTTTACGTAGAGGGAAATCATCTGTTTTTCCTATTTGAGAAGCATATATAAAATCTATAAGGTCTGCAATTGATGTGTCAGGACCTGCAAAATATGAAAAATATAGATAGTATGAGAATTGTGAAGGAAACAGCTATATAGTTGTAGTAAAACAACTATCAAAACATGGATAACTGACAGTAAGTTTGTCACATTGACTGGAGAATACCAACATCACCCGAGATTGTGTTCATGCAAGTTAAAAATACATATTGATCAACACAATAGGTGTTGAATACACACCACATGCATTAATGGCTGATGAAGCCTCGTCTTCCAGGAAATTCATATCAATTAAGTGTAACAACTTTGTCTCCTTTTCTCGCTGTACGGCATCCCCCTGCACAAAATTCTGATAATTTGAACACAGTAGATGAACTCTCTTGTATTTGCATTATTCCTCTTTAAATCAAGTTAAAAAGGAGATCAAGAACCTATGGGGTGTCTTTCTCAAACTTTCTTTTTTTATATATAAGCAAACAATAAAGTTCAGTAATGAATTACTAGAGAATTTAGGATATCTTTGTCCGAACAACATCAGGTTAGTAGACAAATAAATAATTGTGAACAAGACATTACATTCATTCTTATATTAATAATGGACAAATTGCTAAGCATGAGAAGCTGTATTATGAACTTGAATTCCATTGCAAAGTGCAAAAAAGTAGTAGAACTTTCACCAAGTATTGACATGTATGCATCTATGATATAACTATAACAGTGCCTAATCCAAAATATCGTAGCTCGTAAATTGTGTTATTTCCATGAGAACTTTGCCAAGTATTCAGAACTCAAGAAAGCCAAGTTGTCAGTCGTGGAGATCAATGAACATTTGAAACCCTACATGCATATCGTGGTGAAAATACTAGGACATAAAAGGGTCAACATAGACAACTAGTTGATCTGGTATCACATAAGACAAGTTAGACTAAATTTTATCTTAGCTTCAACTGTTTTTTATATTCTTTTTTTATATTATAAAATATACAAGAAAATACCCGTGCCTTACGGCACGCTAATTTAATTACATTTTAACTGTGTCTTTACCATATATATTAGAGTCCAGTTCAAATGAAATACTTTGTGAATCTAAGAGAATCTCACAAAATCTAAACAAACCAAATCTAAACCTTTGATCATTACCATTCCCGACAAAACCCAAGATCAAATCCAAGCCGTCAGTTGTCCACACAAACTTATACCGGTCCTCCCTTATAATATAGATGTGCAACTGCATTTCATCTTTTGATGTGAACAACAAATTGTCTGTGAAAAACCTAAACGTGGATGGTTGCACAGTCATATCTACGTACGAAAGTCCCACAGCTATGAAAGGTGGATAAACTTTCCTAAAGAATGATGTAGATTTTAAGTAAATAAGAACAATCGATAAAATGTGACAAAATTATACAAAGGATTTTTAGAGGGTTAAACTAGATACAATTTGCAGTTGATACATAGAAAAACCACTTATGAATTTACAATCAATTTTGGTTTAATGTCGTCACATGAGTGTTTTAGAGGGTTAAATTAGATAAAATTGGCAGTTGAAACCTAGGAAAACCACTTATGATTAACTTTAGTTTTATGTTGTCACATATGAGTGTTTCTTCTATCGTTTCAGAACTGTGTAAGTTTTGCTAGCCAGTTTCATATATTCATTGTACTAAACCAGTGCTTCAGTTGTAAACACATACAGTGTTCAAATCATTTATGTTCAACTGCAACAAATAGTAGTGATATATATTACATATTAAATTAGAAAGAGAATAATAAGCAGAAGTATGAACATAATGCTTTACTTTTACATTGTAATTGAATGAGAGATCATTAAAATAGAGGTTTAGATACTACTTAATTATCCGAGAACAGATAAGAAAAGATGTTGTATACGATAGGTAGCAGCACACCAAGTGATATAATAAGAAAATTTCTATGGGTTACAGGGCCTACTATGTAAAATATCAACTACCACTTTCATGCATAACTATCATCTTTTAGCTTATATGCCGAAGGCGATATATGAGATGCTCTGTATGATAAATTCCAGAGTTCCTAAGGTTGTCTATACTCTACTGTCTAAGTACACCCTGTAACCATTTCCAGTTATGTTCAAAATTACATTCCCTTGAGGTCTCGATTAATAAGTTTTATTTAACCTAAAATTATATAAGTATACCTACTGATATACATGTAGGAACAAACACGGTAAATGTGTGAATAAACAATTTCAAATAAAAACAAACTCTCTAAAGAACACAAGTAATAAAAAATAAGTAGCATCACAAAGCATACATGTCTCAATATATTTTGAATATTAAGCAGTATTTTGCTGTGGAATATATACGATACTTGTAATGGGGAAAGTCCTAAATCTGACAATGATTAGCAGTATTCAATGAGATGAACTACCTCATTATCAAGACAGGCTTCAGGATCAGACAGATCATCCAAAAAATCATTTTCACTTTCTGAGGATTGTAGATCATAAGAAACAGGTCCACACTCTGGGGGAAAGTTATCAATGGTGGCCTGCAATTGTCATTACAATGTAAAAAAAAGTCATATTCACATAACGACAGAAAATATACAAGAAAATAAGTTGAAGCCAGGTAATATCCTAAATAAAAATGCAAAGGGTGGTACTCAAGTATGTACTATGAATTAACCAAAGATTGTGTGCTAATGCCTCTACCGTCGTTTGAGTATAGGATCTCAATTTCAAAATTAAGCTACCCAAGCAATATGACTATACATTGTATTTGTGACAATCACACTACCTTGACAAAAACACTCGTTTTAAAGAGTCTCTGGCAACAAGGTCCAAAAAAAAAAATCGCTAATTTGATAAGTTATTGCACCCAAAACAATAAAAAATAAACATATTTAAAACAAAACCAAATAAAACTTAATGATTTAGTGCATTATTAAGGAGAGGTACAAGAAGAGTTGAAAAGCAAAAAATTACCACCAGAGAAACAAAACAAAGTACTAACACGGAATCTTAAATATTATAACCGATAGTTTATAAACTCACCGAGTATCTCAACAGAGCTTCAAGTATCTGTTCGGTGTTTTGATCTCCTACAAAATAACACAATCATACAAAAATGGAGTTGTATGAAAGAGACATGATTTTTACGTGGTTCGGCAATAGTGCCTACGTCCATGAGAGAGAAGAATATTTTGTTATTGATGTGATATGAGAAGAGAGGAGAGAACTTGTCCCCTTTTAGATGAAATATCTCCCTTTATATAGATAGGGAATTACAATTGAGCACATGTGATATAAATCACATTGATTTGGTAACGGACAAATAATAATGGAGAATATTTGATATTCATCTTATAATTGTTGGCATTAATTGAAACCGCCATGTAAGCGCCACACGAGCTCATGAGTCATCGAGTTGAGCCAAGTTGGAGTATGACTTGTACTACATGTCGGGCAGGCCAAGTCGTTGGAAATAAGCTTGAGCTCGGGTGAGTTCGATGAAAATAAGTTTGACGTCGATGTAGCTCGATATGTATATACATACACAGCCATGGTGAATAAATCTTCGAGCTATACTTACTTACGACAACAAAGTCATTGTCATTGACAGTCTACGACTATAACGACCTTGCACTCAAGGTCTTTATAGCAAAATGTTGTTCATTGGTTCTACTGTACTATACCTTTTTATTGTCTTAAATAAAAAGAGCTTTATTCACCCAAAAAAAAAAAGCAGTTTTAGATGTGTCAACAAATATATGAATTAATTAACATCACTTCTCTTCTAAGCAAATAAACAAACTTAATTAACAACAAAATTTACAGTATCAACAAATATATAAATTAATCGAACAACATTTCAATTTAAACAAACAAAAGTAAAATATATTCATACAATCTAATATATAAGTGATCGAACAAAAAGTTTTGTGTTCATCATCAACCAATCAATGTTTCTGAATATCTGAATGAGAACACATGTTTTATTGCACATATTATTATTTTTCTATTCTAGCAAAAAGTTTAAATTCTCTATTCTTATATTGCATAACAGTTTTACTTGACCATATTGATATCTAAATTCTACCAAGTATACACAGATTCAAGCACTGGCAACAAGTCGTTTTCAACAATAGAGCCTAATTAAATGACTTGCTCTATACTATATTTTTATTTAGCAAGAAAGAATACATTATTGTGTTACCAGTCCTTCGGTATTAATTTATCATGCATGCGAAATAGTATACTTACCTATTAACTTGGTTGATATTTTAAGACTTCACAATATTTTAGCAATGGGAAGATCAATATTACTGGTCACATCCATTCTTGACCTTAACTAGTTTTGATGAGATTGCATGTTTATTATCAACAATAGCATGTACAGTAAAAGTTCATAACAAAAATCAGGGAAAAAAAAAATGGACCCCCATAAGGGACCGAAAAGCAACATTTTCCTATCTAAGGAACTAAATGTAAAAAAGGCCCCATTTTAAAGTCCAAGAGGTGAATGCTTACTATGCCAAGAGGAATGCTTACTATGCCAAGAGATGAATGCTTACTATGCCAAGAACTCAATGCTTTGTTTCAACACAATTTTGGGGCCTTTTTTGCATTTAGTTCCTTAGATAGGAAAATGTTGCTTTTCGGGCTCTTAATGGGGGCCTGCAATCATTTCCATGTAACCAAAATATTGTTAGGCTTATTTATTTTAAAAGAGTAATACTGTAATAGTAACTTTACTCTATTGTCTTAAAGTGGTCAACGCTTGATTAAAACTATCATATCATTTATGCTGCATTAATTTCATTATCATTATAAATTTGCATTCAAATTGCCTCTTTTATGGTACCTTCATATTAATTACACTGAATGTGGCATTCATGCTCAATATAAAACATGATATATTGTCATGGCTATTTCTATAACAACATGTCATTCATTTCAATCTATTATTATAATTTTTTTTATTATTTATTAGGTTTGACTACTACTTGACTATTGTCATATTAAATCTCAAGGTAATAAAACTATTTATTGCTTTAACATACTATCATATTATCATTATCTCTATCATTTTTGATATATTATTTATAAATTCATATGAGTACATATAAGACTGGGGCTAACTTCAATCCCCCAAATACTAACCGTTTATTCAAGTTTCAGGAAATGTTAAGCTCGAGGATGAAGACTTTAAACATTGATTTTCATTTAATTTCTATCATATGAGCCTCTTTTCCTTAAAATTCATACCGACTTTGTGTCTCTCATTTAGACTTGATCTCAAAAGCTTTTCAAAGGAAATTAAGATAAGTGTTACATTTTTCATGTGCATAGAAATATCAAATCAAATCAACTAAGACCTCAATGGCACTATCCAATGTCAATATTGTCATCGTGACACGACATTCAGACTCAATTCAAAAGCAAACGCTCACAAAAGCAACGCTTACAAATCACGATTTGGTTAAGATTTCAAATGCACATGGAACTTTTAACCCAAATTCTAAGTCCTTTTCTACAAAATGTCAATCATTCTCAAAACCCATTCTTTTACTTCTTATCAAGCTGACCAATTTCGGTCAACTTAATAAGAGGGGGCTATGTGTATGTATATACATATCGAGCTACATCGACGTCAAACTTATTTTCATCGAACTCACCCGAGCTCAAGCTTATTTCCAACGACTTGGCCCGCCCGACATGCAGTACAAGTCATACTCCAACTTGGCTCCACTCGATGACTCATGAGCTCGTGTGGCGCTTACGTGGCGGTTTTAATTAATGCCAACAATTATAAGATGAATACCAAATATTTTCCATTATTATTTGTCCGTTATTTGTCCGTTACCAAATCAATGTGATTTATATCACATGTGCTCAATTGTAATTCCCTATCTATATAAAGGGAGATATTTCATGTAAAAGGGGACAAGTTCTCTTCTCTCTTCTCATATTACATCATTAAGAAAATATTCTTCTGTCCCGTGGACGTAGGAACTATTGTCGAACCACGTAAAAATCATGTCTCTTTACTTTGCATTTTTATAATTTTCATGTCGTTCTTATTTGTGTAATTTTATGCAATTACAATGGCACACATATTTCACAACTTGACCACCTTTTCAGTTTTTTGGAATCCAACATCCATGTAATCCATAGGGAAGACCATAAGGAAACTATGCTCTAGAAATTTCTTCAAATGTAGTTCCATCTAACAACAAGGCATATCCTTCACCATGTCTATCACTGATCATAGAGATCACCACACCTGAAATTATTAACCAAACAAACAAGATTTAGTAGAAAAATCGAATTTTATAATAGGGAAGTAGTTTTGTATAAAATGAAACTCACCATCGTCTTCTGTCTTCTTCTATGGCACCTGGCCGAGGCACAAAGAATGGCTCCGAGGGTATTGCACCCTCGTCGTGCCAGGTTTTTGTTGTCTTGTTCACTACATCGACCTTCAAATTCGATTGTGATTAATTCCTTAGGTTTGGGAAGATAAATACTTCAAAAAAATATATGAATTCAGCTGTACGTCTAAGGTGTACTTACTTTTGTAAGCATGTTAGCAAAGTTGGTAGGGCGATGTGCTCCACAACCATAAACATATCTATGTTTTTTCCCTATGTATTCATTATTGATGGTAGCCGTATCCATTCCCCTTCCATGTTGTGTTGGATCCACGGCTGCCTCGAGCGTACCCATCGGGCTTCCGTCCATGGGAATCGTAAATCGTCTAATTCTGCCATTATCATGAACTTCCAATAATTACGCTGGCTGTTAAATTGTCAATAAGTTAATTTTTGGACATTGTTGAAAATTTATATATATACCTTGCGAATGGCAACATATTAATGTCCCTATTCGATCGAAGGTTTTGTAACCTGAGAACATCGAGTATAGTAGTGTCTGTTTCATCTTCACAACAGTCTACTATGATATTTGTCAGCCTTCCTTCTTCGTCTTTTCTTCTTATGCATTTAAATAGTGGAACGTTATAAAAAGAGGAACCTCCACGCTCGCTACCTTTAATTGTTGAAGTGTCAATAAAAACAATATCGTGATTGTAATTGAGATCAAGGTTACTTGCATTTTCAACTCTTTGTTACTTACAATGTTGCCACTGGCTTTGCACATAACATGCATATAGCCTTTTGGCCGCCTTGGCAATTGACCCTCCCAAGCAATTTCCTTTCATTTCCCCCTGCTTCCATTCTTACCACTTGGTATCCTGGGGTTATCATGTCAGGGAAAAATGTCAGATAGTCTGTTTTTTGTCACATTGCCATTGGCTACTTGTACTATTGCGCCCAAGTTATCTGTGTACTCAAACTTCTCAAAAGTCTCTAAGGTGGTAGAATCGATCTCGTAAGATCCTTTGGTTGTTTCAGTTATACACAAAACACGTCCATCTGCTAGCTGCATAACACCTGCATTTGCGTTATCGGTTAGTGATGCACTAGAGAACAAACTAGCTAGCTCACCAACAAAAGACAGAAAATTTTCTGGCTTTGGATCAAGATAGCTCTAGGAGGAGCAGCCACTTTCCATATCTTTAGATTTATAAGAGGGCTTGTGATTTGGTTTGGTATGGTAGGTTTCATGAGAAGATGATACATGGATTTAACAGAAAAAATTCCTTTTTTTGTTCCTAACCATTTTAGTTTGTCTAAGCTATGGTTCCCTTTAATGTTTGTATTTTGAATATGATGCACAGTGGTAGGGTCAAAGGTTTGATTTAAGAGGTTTAAGTCCCAATGGTTTGAATTCGGGAGGATTAGTTGGCTTACAAGAGAAAGATGAGAAAGAGAATGAGACAAATCAGAAGGTTTATGGGTTCGAATTGAGGGGATCCATCAGTCATTCCAGATACTTAGAGAATCTCCCGATCCTACATCCAATAGGTGTGGGGGATGATATTGGGAATCACAGAAGAGATCGACCTCCAAGTCCAAGAGGGAGAGTTGTTAGAATGGAGTTTGAGAGGGGTGGAGTTTCTGAAGTACTTGTTAGAAAGGATCTTTGAACAAAGGTTTTCAGGGTTCTGGATCATTCTCCAAGCAATCCGAGCAAGAAGGGCTTTATTTTGGACATTTAAATCCCTTATTCCAATGCCACCATATCTTTTTGGTAGGCAAATTCGCTTCCAATTGATAAGGTGCATTTTCCATTTCTTATTCTCATTTGTTCCCCACCAAAGTCTCATTGAAGCTTGTTTATATTCTCAATAATAACTTTGGGAATTTTAAAACAAGTCATTTAGTAAGAGGGAATGGCAGAAGTGACGGAATTGATGAGGATGGTTCTTTCAGCTAGGGATAAGACTTTGCTTTCCCAACCAGCTAATCTCTTAGCAATTCTTTGAGTTAGACTGCTGAAAAGGATTGATTTCTTTTGACCTAGGAAAAGGGGGGTTCTAAGGTAAAGGTCTTCTTCTGAGTTTGGAGAGTTTGAGGGGTGTTATTACTAAAAAGCACACCAGATTTTGTGATTTTTTTTTTTATTTTTACCAGAGATGTCACAGAAGAGTTGCAACGTGCTCATGAGCTCGTTTGCTTCACTGGGGGTTGCTCTGCAGTGCAGAGGAGATGAGAGATGGGAGGGCTATAACGAGATGCTTTAATGCCATGCAGCTTATCATTTGTGCATTTTTGGTTTAGCATTCTAGAGAGGAGTTCCATATATATTATGAAAAGGGAAGGGGATATAGGTAATCCAATACTATTACCACACCATTAATCAGTACATCAAAATCATGTACTTCGTATGTTTTTATCCAATCAACTTAAAAATAAGGTAAAGTGTGAGATGTCCACTCACCTTAAATTAGTGCACAGATCCCGAAGCTAGAGGGAAAAAAATAAGAAGAAGTTGGACCTCGGATCCCAAACGTTCTTCTTTGTTCTCTCCTCAATGTAGTGGTGCGGCTGTATCAAAGACAAACAGTTCCTCCTTTCCTTTCTTTGCTTAACCTAAACTGAACAAGCACATGGCCCAACACTATATAACCCATATAAGCCCAACACATTTTTATCCAATCATTTAAACCAAAACAGAGACTAATCATTACCTAGACGCTTAGCTCACATGACATCATCACATTATTTACTTCCAAAAAATTTCACATGTAGCAGCTCACTACCTCTCCACCCTTGTACAATAATATCCCTACTACTAATTAACTTATTAATTACATCTTTGTCCTATATTTTAAAGACTAAAATATCCCCATTCTACGTTTCTCAAACCTTTCTTCAATATCCATAAATTATAAATCCGCATGTGATAAACTAAATTTCAATCCAATAAATTTATTAAATTTTCAATTTAAATAGGTTCAAAAATTCGGGTTGTTACACCACAATTGTACAAGCAACTCAATATGCAAAAACAACAACAAAAAAAAAAATAAAAAAACAATATAGTGCTCATGTAAGTACCCCTATGAATCAATATAGAACTAATGATATTGAATAATAACATGAATTTAGGGTTAATAAGAAACAAAAAAGAACAACAAAGTTGGGCATTGTTCCTCATTAGTACTGACATTCTGACGAGGCTTTTTTTGAGCTACTGTACGTAACAAAAGTACCATGAAATTCACTTACACCAACAATTTCACTGAACACACTATACCAAAGATTATTACATGCTGCAACTGCAACTGCAAATCCATTGCTTCATCCTGACCAAAACCACCAACCATGCCGTCTTGATTAGATCTACTCATAAAATATGCAAAGGAACAAAACCTATTAGTTGTAAGCAATTATCGCTGACCAGTGACCCACACATGAAACAAATTAGCCACTTTGAGATCTTCTAATAGCTCAAAGGTAATATTTGGTAATTAGTTCTATTATGCTAGTATGCTTGAGTCAATTCGTCCAAATAAAATCATTGTGAAGAGAAATCCACTGATAACTGACTAACTCTATTATAGATTTACAGAGCATCTAAACAATACGAAAGCTAGTTGATCAGAATTAGAAGAAAATGATGTAATAACAATAATATTTTGTATTAAGATAATGGCCACTGATTTAGACAAACTGCTAAAATTGGTGTTAGCAGGAACACGTCTACCCTATGAACAACGAAAAGGATTGATAACTACAACAACAATTACAATTGCAAATCACTTTTAGCCACATACTAAACCAGAGAACAACCAGTCACATAAACTGAATGATTTGGGTAAGTAAAGTTAAAATGGCCTAGTTACCAGTTACCACAATCATATTATACTCATACTCCTTTGGCACTGTCCCGAAAGATGGCAGTTACACAACTAGGCTATGCCGAATTGATGGGGAACCATTGTTCTGTACTTCATTAGAGTCGCTATGAATTATAGCACATCTTGCTTCGAGATTAACATGCATGTGACTTTCTATCGATTAACAAGTGTCTTAAAAAATCTAGTAAAAAACAAATTTAAAACCAACTTTATAAAATAAAGAACCTTAACCGAATTATTTTCCTTATAGATGTTGAATCATATAAAAGCCTAATTCAAATAAGTAAGAAAAGTTATAAAGAAATTACACTCCTATTAAGCGTGTGTCCACAAGAAGTATAATGCTCAAAATGGATGATAGAGTTAAATTTGCGTACCTATTCATTGATTACCAACAATTTTCGGTGATAATAGGCTCCCCACTTGAAGAATTGGTTGCCATATAACACCAAGTGATTGCTCCAGATTGTTAACCACAATTGGCTTAAAACTATTCATTTGGGGGTCATAATAGCCAATCCGTCTTTCACGATCAACCAACAGGACCTCACCATTTCTTAATTGAATAAAATCATGATCACCATAACAATACCCATTGATTGCTTTAAAAGTATATTCCATCGTCCAAGAGTTGTGTACTCCATAATCTTTCATCACCCAAATTCTGCTACATTTATCGACAACACAAAGGTGTTCTCCTAAAACTGCAAAACCCCTTACTATGGTCTCTCCAGAAATCTTAAAGCAAGGAGGGAGTTCAGATTCATTAAATTCTTCTGTGCTCAAATTGAATGAAACAAGTTTCAAACCATTAAGATAACTTACCCAATGAAGATTTCCATTCACAAACACATTAGAAGACAACATGTTGAAAAAGTCTGGAACATTTTCTATCAATCTCCAACTGTCAGAACCCAAAGTAAATTTGAGCTTCAAATTTAACAGACAACTTCTTAGAACCCCTAAATTCAGGCTTATTTATTATTTGAATAACCTTGTAATCACCAGTAATTGAATCAAATCCAAACCCATATGCCTCAGGTTTATTAACTAAGACTAATAACCGGAGATTTGGGCAGCGCAATGTGTTCCCCAGTAATAGGATTCCAAATATAAAACACACCATTAAACCAAGGACCTAAACAAACTAAACCATTAACTGAACCCACCAAAATATACAAAATAGAACCCATCAATCCAAGCAAATCTTTAAAATCCTTAGGTATTACATTATACGTAGTCGTCGAAAGTTCGAAATTATCAAAAACTTGATGATCAATAATGTAAACATCTCTCCAGGAATCACGAAAAAGAAGACAAGGAGATGTTAATGAGTTTTTAAATGCTCTATCAAAATGAATCTTAGCAAAATGTGGATGAAGAATTACATAATACCAAGTTTTACAAACCCATCTACATTGAGAAATTGTTTTTAGTGGTAATCTTGATAATATATTAAAACTTACATCAATTGGTAACTTTGAAAATACTTGTTGATCACCATTCTCAACCTTCCTTTGATATAAAATCTCCATGTTTTGCTTCTGCTTCTTCTTTCCACCAAATTCTTGTTTCTTCATTCTAAAACCCTAGAAGAGAAACAGGGTGATGTGATTGGGAATTGAAATGAGGGTTTTGGTTGTAGACTTCAGTCCAAGCAAACACACTTAATGGTGAGGGGCCCAAAGTCCAATAACAGGTCCATCTTTCATTGATAGATAGATAGGCTCCGAATTTTACCATGGGAAAAACTGATCTTTGCCACTGATTATTTCTTGATATGATATAATTGCCATAAATTATTTTTAGGGTAATTTCCCCGAATAAGTACAACATTAGGCACAACATTCCCAAATAAGCAACAAGTCTAAAGTTTTTCCCAAACAAGCACAAATATTTTTTTGTTTCCTTTTCTACCCTTCTTACACATTCTCTCTCTTAAGTACATAACTTTTAAACATCACCATCATTCTCTCTCTTAAGTACTTCAACATTAAACATGATAATGACATGCAAACAAACACTATCCCTTGGATCTCCTTTTTTCATCTCAACCGTCCATCTCTTTTGCAAACCTTAAACCTTAAACAAGGTTTTTATTCTTTTTTTTCTTCTTCTTCTTCACTGATTTTTCTGTTGTTCTTCATCTGCTATTATATAAAAAAGGTTTTTCTATTTCAAGGTTTTAATCTATCACTTAGTTGTTAGGTTGTTGTGTTATTATCACCTACAATTTCGGTTTTCCGTGGTACCATCACCAACATAAAGACACTTTGGTACTGTTTTAATGGGGAAACAAAAGACAACCAAGAAGAAAGTTAATGTTCTCGAGGAAATACCCATACCTGGTATGCATTTAAACCCTTAATGTAATGATTGATATTTAAGAGGGCTTGCTATTCAATTTCATACTGTTTTCGAATTAAATTTGCATTAAATTCCTCATGGTTTGGTAACCCTTGGTATTGTTTAAGTTAGTTTGTATTTGTTCATTTTGAAAGGTTTGATTTTGAAATATTTGAAGATGAAAGCTTTGATTTTGAAAGATTTTAATTGATTTTTAAAGTTGGCCGGGCCAAGATGCAAGATGCAAACTTTGCTGTTGAATTGATTTGATTTCTATGTTTGTTATAGATGCAAGCTTTGTTGTTGAAGATGCAATTTGCTTTAAAGATGCAAACTTTCCTTTTTAATGATTTTAAGATTTCAGTTTGTAGGTAGCAGATAGATTGTCTATGTAAAGCAATAGTTCTTGCCAGTAGCAGATACAATAGAAGCATGTAGCAGATACATTTTAGAATGCATGAAACACTTTGAATAACTACTATAACACTGTGATACTAATCAACATTATTAACATGTGGATACTTTCAGCGAATACTTTCAATGTTATTTATCGATTTGGTGGTCTGTTGGAGGTCACAACTGAGGGGGAAGAGGTTGGATATGTGGATGGAGAGTCAAGAATAAGGATTGTTGATATTCAGACGACCTATACAGACTTCCTCAAACAAGTATCTTCCTTATGCAATCCTCCAAAAGGAACATGGTCACTTCGAGCATTAGTCAACCTCAGGGTATCCAAACTTGAATGTGAAGATCATTATAAGGCAATGTTAGCTTCCATATCCAATTCAGCTACAATGTGCATATCTGTTTGGATTGTTGATCATAGAAAACCACCTATACTGAAGATTGTACCTGAAATAGCAAGGAGTGAAGAGAGGGAGATACCATTTGTTTTACAAAATGAGGCTCCCAAAAGCAAAGGGAAAAGAAAGTTTTTTCGTGAAGCTATTCCTTCTTATACACCTTTGAGTGAAGAGAGGGAGATACCACCAATGCAGTTACAAAAGAAGGCTTCTAAAAGTAAACCCGATTATTCTACTTATCATACACCCACCAAACCTCTTAATATTCCAGATGAATATAGGTTGGAGACTCCTACTCAAGATCCAAGTGCTGATATGATAGTCAAGGGAATGGGGCATGCAAATGACCCTGTAGTTTTGGAAACCCCTCCATTCCAACATACTCCCACATCTGCTACCAATCCATTATCAGCCACTATTTGTACACCCCTATCTGTTAAAAGCAAAGGTTTCATGGATGCAGCTGGAATTCTTTCTGCCATGCAAAAAGATGATGGTTTTTGGGATTCACTTTCATTACAAGAAGTTGATGATGTTCTTCAATCTGCACAGAAGATACAACCGACATTAATAGATGATGATAGTGAGGACTCTCAATCTCCTAAGTGTGAGGAATACCATTGGGATACAGATCCAGAAGTTTTCGACTCACCTGCATCTTGGAATACTGAAGATGAGCTCGAGGATCAAATGTGGGATGATAGTCAACCAATGTTTGGTCCTTCTAGACCAATCTCTGAAGAAGGCAGCCCAAATGTTGGTGATAACGCAGACACGCAGCAAGGTGACAATGTGGCCGATGACAATGAGAGGAAAGAGGGAGTCAGGTGCAATATAGCCGATAGGTTTGACAATCTAGACGATATGGACAACAATCAACCATCACAACACGATATGTCGTCTCAAACCAATAATGTGCCTCCTCAGAACAATGTGCCTTTTCCTAGCAATGTACCACTGCAACATAATACTAGGGTTGAGGAAAATCGTGATTTCGATGAGGTAATACGCGAACTTAACAATATTTTTTCCTCCTATATTGCGACTAAAAGGGCAAATGTAGGTTAAGCTCCTCATACAGAGCCTGCACACAACGACTATGTGCAACCTAAACGAGGAGTAATCTACAACAATCGTAATGAGCTTGAAAGAGATGTCCAAACATACGCGATTAAAATGGAAAAAGATCTAAAACGTGTAAACACAAACAGTAAGAGGATGATTTTTGGGTGACCAGCTGGTGGGTGCAAATGGTATCTGTATGCAACCCCAAATGGTTTTGATGGAAGTTGGATTATAAAAACACTTAGAGATGACCACTCGTGCGGTAACTTTAGGGTTGGAAGTAAAAACCGCCAAGAAAACAGTGATTGGGTTTCAAGAGTTTGTATGAGAAGGTTGAGGGACAACCCAGACTTGCCACCCCTAAAATTGGTGAGTGCAATCAATGAAGAATACATGGTCAAAATTTCTTACAAAGTTGCATGGTTAGCTAAAGAGAAGGCAATGAGGAAGGTAAATTAAATCTATCCCTTAGAAAGACGAAGTTATCTGTTACATAGTCATTACAATCGTCTACAGTAAGTACTATATCGTCTTCAAAGAGCTTAACTGTTTATTTATTTACAGATAAGAGGAAGCTACAGCCACTCATACCAAATGCTTGAAACATACTGCAATGAGCTGAAGAAGGTGGATCCAGATGCAGTAACAGACATTCTTACCAATCCATTGGGTAATTTTGAATGCATATTTTGGACATATGGTATTACAATTAGAGCTTACAAGAAGACTCTACGTCCCATAATCTTGGTTGATGGAACTTTTCTTAAGGGAAGATACCCTGGCACAATTCTTAC